>VMDO01001379.1:0-212414 GCA_007922755.1 Pedetes capensis
GGAGGCCGACCACCAATGGAGGACCATCCCCAAGACTAACAGATGGCCAGCCTGAGGTCAGCTGCCCATCACCCTGAGACCATCAGCTGGCCTTCCCCCAAGACCACTGACCCAAATAATGCTGAATGAGGGGCTTTCCACAAAGAAAATGAGGTCATTAACAAAATCCTCAATTTTCAGACATTTTAGCATGCATCCCAGGAACAATCTGTCTAAAGACTGCAGGAAAAAAAAAAAAAAAAACTGACAAGAGAACAAGGCACAAAATATGAGCTACATTTTGCTGAGTTCTTTTCTAGGACTTTGATTTTCCTGCTGCCAGTGGCAAGTGTATCTGTTTCCACATGTAATTTTTATTAATAAGAATCAGTTCCCTCTCCCAACTCAATAAATATTAAAGAGATCTGTTAAGCACACTGATCTGAAGAGCATCCAACTGGGAGCCCATTGGTGGCTCATCTGTCCCACCTCCTGTCTGTCCAGCCTGGTATCTTGCAGACGGATTGGTACCCCAACTGCAGCGCTCTCTCTGCAAGTCTGTGACTGTCTGCAAGACCCAACCAGGATCTCCCCTGTAGGATGGAGAACTCTGTCCCCAACCTTGAGAGCCACTACAGGGACCCAGAGCCTGGCAGTACCTTGGCCAACAAGTCAAGTCACCAATATTCAGCTCTTGGTGAATTATAAAATGTCTGCCCCACCTCTTTCTTCCACATGCCCATCTCCTCTGCTGTTTGATTTATGGTAAAGTAGTCACTAGAAATGGAAAGTGAAACTTAAAAATTTATAAGAATCCAAAAGCTTAACATCTATCCCCTGTTACTTTGAATTTTAAAGCATTCAAAACAATAACACTTTCAAAGTTAGGGTTTCACAGGAAACAAGAGTTTGCATCCCAGTCCCATGGGTAAAGCCATTTGCCCATCCTCCCTCTGTCCTTCCCTAGGCACTGAGGGCTGCAGCACACCAGTAGATGCCCTCATGTGCATGACTGGAGCAGGGTCTGTGGCTCAACCTTGTCACTTTTGCAGCCTCTGGCACAAAGACTGTCAGGTGTTTGTCAGGGTTGCAGTGGTGACAATTAAGAATAGAAAGAAAAACAGAGAGGCTGGTTCAGAGGGAACCTGACTTTGACAAAAGACCAGGCAGCGTGTTTCAGCTCCTTGTTCTGAAACACACACACACACACACACACACACACACACACACACACACACACAGACGCACACACACCTTTTGCTAGTTCTTGCCACCAGAATCCCCCAACATGCTGGCACTTGATAAGATCCCTATTCCTGGAATTAGTAACTACGAGAGAACCGTAGTCCTCCCCTGCTTCCTGTTGGCAATGAATTTGTGAGGTTCAATTGGACAATACTGTAATGGCCACCCAGTCTCCCCTGCAGAGACAAGCCTGGTCTCATACGGGTCTACTCCCAGGGCATCTCCTAATGAAGCCTGCTTGGGTGGATACTCTCCTACCCCTCTCAGTGACCTGAGGGTGACAAAGGCAACCCTGTAGCTTTACAGGAAAGGTGCCAGACCCCTCACCACCACCAAGTCAGAAGGCCCTGTATTAGTTACCTTTGCATAGCTGTGACCAAAATACTTGAGGGAACAACTTCAAAGGAGGAAAGATTTATTTGGGGACTCATGGTTTCAGAGGGTTTAGTCCATGGTTGTGCCACGCGCTGGGCAGAACATCATGACGGTGGCACAGAGAAGGAGGTTCTTCACTACATGGCGGACAAGAAGCAGAGAGCAAGGAAGGAACTGGGGACCAGGTATAACCTTCAAAGGCACACCACCAGGGACCTACTTCCTGATTTGACACATGAGCCTGTGGGGGACATTTCAGGTTCAAACCATAGCAGGCTGAGATGAGATACAGAGTTGCATCAAATTCAAGCCACCCCAGCCTAACCAGTGTGGACCCTTTCCAAGTTCAGCAACCCAGAGGATATTTTTGCATACAGATTTTTCCCTTTTTTCCCAAGAGGTGGCAGTCATCTGTGGAGGTACTGGATTGGCAGTAGGAAACAGCTCCTATGTCTCCACCAGCTCCTGCTCCATGCCTTCTGGAGCTCTCCCTTCTGGAATGATCTGTCTTCGGGATGTCCTTGTGGCAGAGCCCCTGCCTGTCAGGCTCCCTTGGCATTTGGGGTGGATGCACGTGGCCCCTGCCAAGTGCCAGTCACTGTCCTCCTTCCTTATGGGCAGCTGCCCCTATCCATATCTGTGCTCTCATAGGAAGGGAGAAGCTGGGCCAGATCTGGGCCTTCTGGGGTTGCCTTGAACACAGTGACTGCAAACAGGGTGTCCCTGAACTCCACAGCCTCTGCCTATCAAGATTGTTCCTTCCTGGACCTAATTTCAGGTCTTCTGGGTCCTTTATTCCAGAAAGCTCATTTTTGGCATAACTCAGCCAGAGTCAGTTTCTTAGGCTCAGACCAAGGAGCCACAAAAGTCACAGACCCCCACCACTGAGCCCAGTGCCCAGCTGGGTGCTAAGCTGGACCACTCTGAAGGGCAGGGTGGAGGGAGAGGGAGGCAGGGAGCTGAAGGCTGAACCCAGAGCGACATTATTGGCTCTCAGGCCAGCTCTATCTCCTCTGTGGCCCTAGTTCCCTGTTCTACCAAAGGAATAGCTGGGCTGGCTGACCTGTGCCTTAGGCATTGTTTACCCTTCTGTAATCCCAACAGGACCAAGAAGAGATCCAGAAAGAAGCAGCAGAAATGAACAAACTAACAGCAAACCCACCCTCCCCAGCATGGTCACTGCTGCCCAAGGTAAAGGTGAAAGCCACATCCGGGCCTCCGGGCCTTGTGCACAGCCACAGCTGCCACCCTCTGCTCCTAGGAAAGCCCCCAAGTGTCCTCCTCTGCCCTCCCTGGGCTTCTTCAGACCCTCAGTGCTGGTTCCCCTGCCCTTCATTCCCAAAGCGGTTAGTGTCACCCAAGGGGCCCCTGGCTTGAGTCCCTCTTATGAACTGGACATGATATAAAGGCTTTCAAATATGGTGGAAATTCAAAGTCCCCTAAAAATCTATAGGGCAGAATGAACCATTTACAGAGAACTCTCAGGCTTAAAGAAGAGAGGCCACTAATTCACATTTCCCAGCAGGGCGTGAACATGATGGAGACACAGCCCTGCTCTCCCACATCTCTCCCCAAGAACCAGTGGATGAGTGTGGGGTCACCATGCCACAGCATTCTCTTCAACATCACCACGATTTTTGCCTCACCCAATTTTATTAAATTCCAGCTTGATACCCTTGTTGGCTAAGACTTTAAGCCTGAACTTTGATCTCTTTTTATTATTAAAAAAGACTGGTAAGTACTAGAAAGGTGCTAAAGATCCACCAGCATCAAATGAGACTCTCTTTGACTTAAAGAGAAAGTTGAAAACATAACTGAAATAATAATTTTTTTCCATTATGAGGTTCAATGATTTTTATTTTTTATTTTTAGTTTTTTGAAGCAGGGTCTTGCTGTGTAGCCCAGGCTGTCCTGGAACTCACTACATAGACCAGGCTGGCCTTGAACTAGCATTGAACCTCCTGCCTCAGCCTCCTGAGTGCTGGGATTGTAGGTGCACACCACCACACCAGGCACAGTTCAATGCTTTTTAGACATAAAAATTATAGAGCTATAATTCACATACTATACAACTCACTCACTTAAATTACACATTGAAAGTGTATAATTCAGACTTCACCGCTATCAATTTTAGAATATCATTATCACCCCAAAAGGAAACCCACCGACCTCAGCAGTCATTTCTTTGTGTTCCCCTAACTTCTCCTTCCCTGCTCAGGTCCTGGTGACCACTAATCTACCTTCTGGTTCTATATGTTTGCCTATCTGGGACACTTCATATAGATGGAATCATACCAGATGTGTTTGTAACTGGCATAATTCACTTTGAATACTATTTTTAAGGTTCATCTATTTTGTACCATATACCAGTGTTACATTCCTTTTTATTGCCAAATAATATTCCATCAAATAGACATACCACACTTTATCCATTTGCTGACTGATGGGCTTTTGGGTTGTTTCTACTTTTTGGATCCTATGAATAATGTGAACATTTGTGTGCATGTTTTTGTGTGGACAGATATTTTCACTTATCTTAAAGTGGCATTGCTGAGTTCCAAGGTAACTATGCTAGACCATTTTCCACAGTGGCTGCACACTTTTGCTCTCCCAATAGCCATGTAGGAGGCTCATCCTCACCAATACTGATTGTTATCTGGTTTTTTAATTCTTGCCGTGCTAGCAGGTGTAATGTCCTAACTCATGATCTTCTCAACAGTAGGAATGTTTGAGGATCTCTTCATGAGCTTCTGGCCATTATATTCTTTGGACAAATGTTTATTCAGATCCTTTACCCATTTTATTTATTTATTTATTTTGTGGTCCTGAGTGTTAAATCCAGGGTCTTGCACATACTAGGCAAGTGCTCTACTCACTGAGCTGCACCCAATCCACTTTTTTACTTTTTATTTTGAGACAGGGTCTTGCTAAGTTACACAAGCTGCCTCTGGCCTCAAATCTGTGGTCCTCCTGCCTCAGCTTCTTGAGTCACTGAGATGACAGGCGTGAGCCACTGTGCCTGGCATTTTTTAATGGAATTAACTGGTTTTCTTTTATTGAGCTGTACGAGTTGTCCACATGTTCTAGACACAAGTCCCTTCTAAGATATATGATTTACAAAAAGTTTCTCTTTCTGTGAATTATCTTCTTCCTTTTCTGACAGTGTCTATTAAAGTCATGACAGATTTTCATCAAATCTAGTCTATTGTTTTTGCCACTTGTGCTTCTAGTGTCATATCTAAGCACAGAGTAACAAATGTTTACTCCACAGTTTTAAAATAAGTTTATAGCTTCAGTTTTTATATTATGTCTATAGCATGAGAAAGGGGTCCAACTTCATTCCTTTGCATGTGGATATCTAGTTGCACAAACATCATTTGTTGAAAAGACTATCTTTTCTCCCATCAGATTGTCTTGGCACTTTTGTCAAAAATCACTGTGAGAATTTATTTCTCAGAGTTTTCATCCATTGGTCTATGTGCATATCCTTCTACCAGTACCATACCGTCTTGACCCTCCTTGCTTTATAGTAAGTTTCAAAACCACAAAGTGAGAGTCCTCCAACTTTGTTCTTTTTCAATATTGTTTCAGCTATTCTGGGTCCCATGAATTTCCATATGGATTTTAGGATCTGCCTGTGAATGTCTTCCAAAAAGCCAGTTGGGATTTTGGTAGGATTTGATGCTTTCTAATGTCACATTTGGTACCAAATTAGTTCACCTGCTAGGCCAACCCTTAAGAACCACTGGCTTAGAGAAAAACATTGCATTAGAAAACAAAGGCTTGACATGGGAGCCTTTCCTCTGCCAACTAACCAGGTGTACTACCTTGACCAACTGGGACCCTTAGGGATAGTACTGCCCCCTGCTGGAAAATCCTCTCTCGGGCACCCAGCCTCAGGTCCACCTTGCACCTCCATCTTTCTTCATCTGCCATTTTATGCAGTCCAGAAATGATTTCAAAATCAAGTACTCACAAATGGATAAAGAACAGGTTTATAGTCTGGAAGTGACTTCTGCATTCATCTCACTGTGAAATTAGGACTACCAAACAGAAGCCACTTTACCATATCTTCTGGGAAGGAAAGCTATATAATGTAAAAATAATCCATAATTAGTCAACGTAATAAGTTAGAGGGAAACTACTCCCACACACACACACACAAAAATCCCATAAAAATAAAAATGGGTAGAGGAAGACAGAAAGAAATGGTTTAATTGATTTGACTCTCTAATCTTCCATTCATAGATAGATCAACAGTTACCAAAACGTTTTCAAGGCTAGTGAATATAAGTTCTAAAATGCTACATGAAGCCAGAAAAGCCACGACTAGTAAAACAAATATATACCTTCCAAATTACTGAAGATAGGCCATATAGTAAATATGGAAGACTAGATGAAAATAAAAAAAACACAAAGCAGAATGCATAAGTTACAGGACAGAGGAACAAATATATCTGCTATCACAATAAATGTAAATGGTCTGATTGTTTCAAAAAACTGTATGCCTTGCAGAAAGTTTTTACTAAATTTGTAAATTTATGCTAGGCCAAGAGGTTTTAATTTCTCACCATTTAAAGAGCAAAGACATCCATGATACACTGGTGTCTGAGAAGGCAAGCCCAGTTCCAGGACAATGCCCTTGGGGAAAATTATATCCATCTCTGTGCCTAACGTCAGTGTAGCTTAGCAATGAAGAGGGTGGCCTCCATGATCCTTGGCTCTGAGTCAAGTGCTGACTTCACCCCTAGCAGACTGAGGACTCACTGAACCTCAGCGTTTTCACTGTAAAATGAGGTTCCTAATAGGATTCACACAGTGGATGTGCGGGTGAAAAAACCACTTGGAACAGTGCCTAGCAAATAGTCCACTGCCGTTACCATTATGATGATGACGCCAGAAGAGTTGCCTGGAAACCTCCTTAACACAGAGGTAGCTAAGGTGTCAGGCAACTCTCAGGTTTGTATGATGTTCTCAGCATTTGTTGAGATTTTTACAAATTTGAGACATTTTATAATTTGAAGAAAGGAAAAGAAAGAAAAATGGGGGTGGGCCAGGGACAGAAAGAAAGAGAAAAATGGGATAAAGAAGATGCTGACAAGTATGTCTCGAGCCCCGGTAGGGACTGGCCAGGCGGCCTTCCCACTAAGTCAATCAGCAGTCAAGCAGCTCCCTCAGGGCCTGGCCTGTCCAGCCTGCAAGAGTCCCAAATGCCCCACGCTCAGCCCTGGGCAGGCAGCTGCCCTGTCTACCCTGCTCCTAAGCTCTCCAGAGCTGCGGATGCCTCCAGGAAATGGAGGGGCCTGCCGGCCCTGGCCAGGCCAAGAGGGGTCAGCGGGGCAGGCTCAGAGCCTGGGACCACGACTGGTGTGCCCATCCATCACTAGAACTGACACGCGGCTCCGCCAGATGCTCTGGCTGACATTTCCCAGGTCTCACTCAGCATGAAGACCGCGTCGGGGAATGTCCCCAGTCGCAAATTAACATTCACATAAATAACAGGGCACTCTCCAGTAAAGAAGAAAAATAACTCTGGCTGCAGGAACTGTTGCCAAACTATCAAACAGCAAAATTTTTCTTTCTTAGTTACCACATCTCACCAGCTGGACAGCAGCAGACTGTGGCCTTGAGATGTGAGGGCCAAGTTCCTCATTCTACATGCCCCACCTCTATCCCTTTGCTGGGTGGGCACCGGGCTCCAGGGCCACCCATGGCAGCTGGAACCCAACACCCACATGAGGCTTCCCCCCAGCTGGCCTCCTGCACACACTGCCCCTCTTCTTTTTGGACTGGCCCCTAGGGGCAAGCAGCCCCAGCCTGACCCACACAGAGCCTGCATGATCTGGCCGGGAGACTGGGGGGGTAGGGACATCTGTCTAGGAGTGACCACATACGCTTTCCCCCAGATGTATGTTATTTGGGGGGCTGAAGAAGATTTAGGAGGGATAAGTATTCCCAAAACCAACATCACTAGTGGGGGGGATATTGGGACGAAGGTATCATAGCCACGGACACCCCCTAGGCCCCATGACCTAGCAAAGCAGACTTTGCTACCCCTACCATTTGGGATCCTCCAGGAGCCCCACCCCGGCAAGAAGATAAAACCTTCAAGGTTCCTTTCCCTCCCCTCCCTAAGGGCTTGGTAACCCCCACACCCCTCTTGGCATTCCTGTAGCCTCACCCCACAGCTGCTGGATTAAAGCTCCAAGAGAGAGGCACCCGTACAGCCTCCCCAAGACCCTGACCCTGTGCCTCCCTTGGCACCTGTCCTAGTGTCCTGGCCCGCCGTGATAGTGCCACCGACTGCGGGGCTTAAAGCACAGCAGCGTGTTCCCTCACAGCTCTGGAGGCAGGAAGGCCAAGATCAAGGTGTGGGCAAAGCTGCCTCCCTCGGAGGCCTCTCTGCTTGGCTTGTAGATGACCATCTTCTCCCTGGGTCTTCACTCGATCTTCTTTCTGTGCTTGTCTGTGCCCCAATCACTTCTAAGAAGGACACCAGTCATGGTGCGTTAGTGACCTCATTTGAACTTAATTACCTCTTTAAAGATCCTACGTCCAAATACAGTCACAATCTGAAGTACCTGGGGGCAGTTAGGACTCCTCCATATGCACCTGGAGGGGCAGCAAAATTCAGTCCACGCAGCCACCATGCACCTGTGCCACACAGAATCCCAGCTGGCTGCTGTCAGGGATGCTGGGGCCAGATGGATGAAGCTGAGCAGGGCTGTTGCTCAGGAAGGAAGGAGGGGCCCCCTAGGCAGGTCACTGCCCAACTCACTCTCCACTGGGTCTGAAATCAGACAAACTGAAAAGGTGAAAGCCCAGGGAAGTCTGAGCTGGCCTGGGGCAGGCCCTGTGGGACTCCTTCCCTCACTTACACAGCACAGAGGAGTAGATGCGGGCCCAGATGTGGCACAGCCAACAGGCAATAAGCAAGTGCCAGGACCCCCTCCTTCCAACCCAGCAGGAGCCTGGCTCCAGAGCCCATGCTTGGGACCAACTGCAGGCTGACCCCCTTCCTTCCTCTAGGAAGACTGGCTGTGCCTCCAGAGGCTGACTGGTGCTCTTGCCAAGGGGGTTTCCACATGCACATAATACCTCAGAATTTTCTAGGTGATCCCAAGGCCAGGCTACATAGCTGCTGGAAGACAGGGCTTGCAACCCCAGAGGTGTAGCACATTCTGAACAGGACTCTGCTCTCCAGGCCAGTGCAGCTCAGAGAGGAAGTCCTCTGTCTCAGGAGGGAAGAGGTAGGTCATGCCCACCTCCTCCAGGAGGGCCCAGGTGGCCGGAGAGGATGCACGTGCTCACCTAAGGCCCAGTTACCTGGCTGGTGGGCAAAGTCTGGTTTGATGGGCAGGGAGCCTGCCACCTCCTCTCTACCTGGAATTCTCTTAATGCACTTCCAGTCAGAGGCGGGGATAGACCAGGTCACAAAAGGAAGCAGTGATGCTGGACTGTGGCCAGGGTGGTGTGGGGGAGACACACTGCCCAACAGATGTGCCCCTCTCAGCAAAAGCAGACCCGTCAGGAACAACAGGGAAAGTGCAGATGGGGCTACCATATGCTCCTGCGTGGTGCAATGCGGTGTTTGCCATTCCTCTCCCTAAGCCTCAGCTTCCCCCAAGGTGGAATAAGCATTGAGAGGATGAGACTGAGACTCAGCCCAATGGCCAAGGGTGCCTAGGTCTGAAGGTTTTCTCAGGCAAAGGACCTTGGCTTTCACTTGCGGCTCTAGGCTGCCCGTCTCTGGGCATTTTAAGAGCCCAGCACCCCCCATGATTTTATTTTCCTTCAAATCCGGCTTCTTTCCTGGTCCAATCTCTGGGGCCCACTGCAGTATCCAGGGCAGGCTGACCGCCGACTGTCCTCTGCCCGCCCGCTCAGCTGCTACTCCCGGGCGGGGAGCCCTGCCAAGGCCCTGGGCTGTCTGCTGCCCCTTCTCGACCAGATTTCCCAGAACAAAAACCAGGCCACACCATCTGATGAAGGATCTCCTCTGGTTTATTTATGGGAAGAGACAGGGCTCTCGGGGCCAGGTTGTCTGGGCCGTGGCCAGGCTGCTCCACAGGTCTCCAGACACTGTCCGTC
Organism: Pedetes capensis; assembly: GCA_007922755.1. Classification (NCBI taxonomy): domain Eukaryota; kingdom Metazoa; phylum Chordata; class Mammalia; order Rodentia; family Pedetidae; genus Pedetes; species Pedetes capensis. The sequence continues at coordinate 9,691 of VMDO01001379.1, forward strand.
ACGTCTCCTCGCCGGCGCGCGTGATCGGGGCAAGAGGGAAAAAGCAGGATCCGCAGCACCGGAGAGTCCCTACCCTGGGATGTTTCCTCATCGTAGAGCACGGGTGACAGCCCACGTGGCCCTGGGCCCCTGTGTGGGTCATCAGGGCCCAGGCCGGGATCCCAAGCAGCAAGACTACTAGCAGTTACCATCGTGTCACACCCAGAATAAAGGCCAGCTCAGGTGTCCCCACCAGCACTGGATGCTGGAGAGGTTAAGGGAGTGGCCCATGGGATTAGGTGTGCTGGGGGAGGCTGCTCCTCGTGGGGGATCTGGTCACCGGGTGTCACCCTAAGAAATAGTGCAAGTCCCAGGGTGTGAAAGACGTCATCAGGGACATGCCCGGTGACCTCGTCTACTCCAAACCCCTACCAACACAGGCACCCTGGGCATCCCACACACCCATGCGAGACAGCACAGTTCCACCTACTGGCAATGCCACACCAGGACTCCTGGGGCCTCCCCTGGAAGCCAAGCAGGTGAGCTGATGTTAGCTCTGAGCCAGGCACAGTCCGCATGTCCCCAGACTGTCCCTGAGAGCAGGCTGCGGCTGTGGGTTGGTTCTCACCACTGTAGGACCACCTCCCCTCTGCTAGGGCTCTGCCCAAGTCCAGAGACAGGGTCTCTCACGACTCCACTAAAATCACACCCTAAGCATGGTGAAAGGACAGATCAAACTTGAAGGACTTTTTATGATCAAACCTGGGGTAATTTGAAGAAAACAATAAATAATGATAGTAATGGATTACAACTCATTGAATAAAATAAATATCCATGAGTCTATCCTGGCATAAATAAATGCCTGAATAATAAATAGGAGAGGAGGGGTAGCTCTTTCTTATAGTAGAATTCAATTAATAAATATCAAAATTATGGTAAAGATAGAAAATAACCATCATAAACACCATAGGCAAACACCATAGTAAGGACTGTTGCAGTAGCATCTACGGAGGCTAAAATTAGTGGGCAAAAGTATGATGAGAACAAACTGTTTGTTTCATCCCAAAGTGTCTCTCTAAGACAGATTCATTGCAAAGGAAAAAATTCAAGAATCCTCCCTTATCCAACGCTTCTCAGTGACCCATGATCAACAAGAATAGAGTACAATATGTTGAGACAGAAAGACAGAAACCACATTCATATAACTTATTACAACATATTGTTTTAATTATCCTATTTTATTATGAGTTATTAATCTTGCATAGTGCCTAATTTATAAATTAAGCTTTATTGTAGATATGTGCATACAGGAAGAAATGTAATATATGTAGGATTCGCTGCCAGGCACGGCTTCAGGAGTCCACTGGGAGTGTTGGAACATATCTTGTGGATAAGGGGGAACGACCAGAATCACTTTACAGGGGAGGATCCCAGAAGACAATGCCTTAAGCAAGTGGAGAAAGTCATCATGAACAGTAAGGAAACACCTGAACATCCACCCCTGGATGTGTTGCTTCCCAGAGGGGCTGTCACAGTGAGATTCCTGCCAAAAACACATGCACCTGATCCATCGCCAGGACACATTGGACACACTCCTGTGGGGACACAGTCTACAAAAGAGATGGCCAGTGCTCTCCAAAGGGCCCACAGCTTGGACAGCAGACTGGTCTAAACCATGAAATCCCAGATGGGAGGAAACAAGAAGCAACCAGAAGCTGTGTCGGGTCCCATGTGGGATGCTGAACCAGGACGTGGACATGAGTCAGAAAACTGGCCAAATTCAAATCAGGTTGGGAGACTAAGTAATCGTGTTGTAGCATCATACTAATGTCAAAAGTTTCTGGTTCCAATCTCTGTTCTATGATGATAGAAAATATTTGTATTAGAGGAAGCAGGGTAAAGGGCATATAGGAAGTCTATGCAACTTTTTCACACCCCCCCTTTTTTTTTGCTAGGTTTTCAAAAATGGCATAGATCTACAGTTATTTCGAAATAAGTTTAAACACAAGCTGAGCATGGTGGCGCCTGCCTGTAATCCCAGCAACTCGAGACGCAGAGGCAGGAGGATCACAAGTTCAAGGCCTGAGACAGACTGGGTAGCTTAGCAAGTCCCTGTCTCAAAATTTAATACAAGTAAGAAATGAACTGGGGTGCAACTCAGTGGTAAAGCACTCCCAAAACCTGCACAAAGCCCTGGGTTCAACCCTCACCAAAAAAAAAAAAAAAAAAAGAAAGAAAAGATTAAATACATAACAATAAAATTGCACTCATGTCCAATCTCAGTGCCCTAGCCAGCTCATTCTTCATGTCAGCCATCTCTCCCTAGAATGAGGCACCTGGCATCACAGCTGCATCTCTGGTATCCAGGGCACAGGACCCGCAGGAGGTGGTGAGTTCCAGGGTAAGGAGTCGCAAGTGCAAAGGCCCTGAGGAGGAAGCAAGTGTGGTTCATTCCATGAGCACTAGGGAGTCATGTTTTGGTCCCTTTTCTTTGCCGTAACAATGCTATCAACTGGATACTTTATAAAGAATAGAGGCTTATTTGACTCACGGTTCTGGAGGCCAGGAAATGTAAGAGCATGGTCCCCATATCTGCTGAGCAGCTGGTGAGGCGTCCGCTGCATTGTATACTGCAGAAAGCATGGCATGGAGACACAGAGCAAGCTGCTAGCTCTGCTCTCTCTTTTTCTTCTCATAAAGTTGCTAATGCCCTGAAGGCCCCCCATGACATCCTCTAACCCTAATTACTTCCCAAAGGCCCCACCTCCAAATACCATCAACATGCGGCTTTGAAGATTAAGTGTCCAACATATGAACTTCTGGAGGGCACGCTTGAGACATAGGGACAATGAAAGGCAGGATGACACATGCCTGTCATCCCTGCCCTAGAAGCTGAGGCAGGAGGATCACAAGCTCAAGGCCAGCCTGGGCTACACAGTGAGCCAGTCTGCACAGTGAGACCCTGTCTCAAAATAGTAGTAGTAGTAAGAATAAGAATAAGAATAAGAATAAATAAAAGGCTTTGCAACAGAGTGGCCAAAGCAGTGCGCCTGAGCAGAGGGTCCTGCCACTCCCTCTGTGGGACTCTCCAGCCCTCTTCCTGCCTGTGGAGCCACTGAATGTCTGTGAGGTTGTCCCAAGGTCCAGGACAAGTGGCTTCAGGAGCAAGCTGTTCCCACCTACCAGCAGGGTAGTCTCTTCAAGAACAGGTGGGGCTGAGACACGGGAAGGTGCCGACTCCCACTCACATCTACCGCAGAGGAGGGCAGGGCTCCGGGCTAGCGCTGCCCCACCTGCACAGGAGCGCATCAGCTCTCCTCCATCTGTGCTCCAGTTCCAGTGCCACCTCCAGGCTGCAGCACGCAGGAGTGGGTGATGGCAGCCGGCATCTTTCCTCTGTGTGTCCCCTGCCCCGGCACCCAGGGCAGTGGCCCCACACCTTCAAAAGCCCTGTGCTGTTTCAGGGCAGCCCCTGGGCTGACTGTGCCCCTCTGCCTGAAGGGCCTTCAAGGCAGTGGCTCTGGAATGCCACCCCCCTTCCCAGGGGCCGTGCTGGCCTCTGAGGCCGCTGGACATCACACCCTGGGGCTAGTCTGCCAAGTATGGACTGCCTCACACACCTAGCCACTCTTCTCACTCCGCCTGCTGGTGGCAGCGTACAGAAGGCACAAAGGTGCACTGCACGGGCTGGGGTCACCCTCAAGGAGGGTAGAGGTAACAGCCTAAGGCAGATGCAGCTGTTCTTCTCTTATGCTATAAAGTTTCAAATGGTAAATTTAATGTGACAAAAAATAAATAAATAAAAGAGATGGCTCCCATTTTCCTGCACCCTCTGGGTACAATCTGCTATGGTGGTCATCATTAACAAGGTTCAGGAACAGTCTTTGAGAGAGAGTCACAGACACCAGCAACCCCAGGGCGACTCAATGGATCAAGCCAAGGCAGGAGACTCATGGCAACCAGCACTAAATACAATGGGGTTCAAAGATGCAGTGACCACAGAGTCTGCTGCGTCTCCATACAGACAGCTTCCACACAGCCATGCACTGGGGGCAGTAACAGCATTGCTACTTTCCCCTCGCGGTGGGAGGTATAAATATGAAATTAGCCAGACAGTGCAGCTGGTGACAAAGGTCAAGATGAGATAGTTCTGGGCCTGCCCCCTAACAAGAGTCTTCCCATGCACTGATGGGTGAGTAACCAAGTGCTTTGGCACCTTCCTCCTCCAGCTCTCTAGATCTTCATTGGTCCTTTTCACTGTACCTCACATGGCTCACGAACCTGATCACACATCTCTTAATCAGACGGTCTATTATGAAGGAACCCTGCACAAATATATGCCCAGGGTCCCTGCACACCAGGCATGCTGTGCCTCTCGGAGCCCAGGTGGGGTGGTGTGGGGTGGGGGTCAGCTCACCTGAGGTGGCTCCCTGGATGTGCACCTGAGACAGAGCGGCGATGTGACCAGAGCCAATGGAGTGCCCCCATCCCCCAACCCCGACCGCTGCTCAGGCAGCTCCCGAAGCTCTTTGTGGGTCCCTCCAAGGCATCCCATTTCTAAACTCCATCCTCAGCCCAACTGCTTGACTTTAAATCCTTTCTGCTTGCATAACTCAGGACTAGTTTCTGTCACCTCCGTGGAAAGAGAGGCCCTTTAGTGTTCCTAGAGGTGGTCAGGACCCAGTACACCAGGTTACATCCCCCCGGGACCCCTAGGGGACGAGAACTGCCTGAAGTTCCAGGCCCCATGACCTCACCGTGGTGACAGCCCGTGGCTTCCCACCCACAGCACCACACGTAAGTGCCAACTGGGAGCCTCCCTCCCTGCTGACAGGAAGGACAGTCTGGCCCCACTTGCCTCTGCTCCCTGAAATACAGGGCATGTAATTGTGTTGCTTTGTCCTGACAGACTCACACCTGCTTAGAAAGTGCTAATCTTCACCCGAGAAGCTGAGGCAGTATGTGTTCCCTAAGAAAGTCGCATTAGTGAGTGGATTCAAAAGAGGAGCCTCTTATTCTTTCAGGCTTTGTTTACAGATCAGAAATTAGACTTGAAGCGAAAACCAGCACCGCAACGTGAAGAGTACTTGCCCACAGCGAGTCAGGGCCATGGGCATGGAATGCCATCTTCCCCTCACTATGCACTGCAATGGGCCTGGGCTGGTGGACTTCAGCCCAAGACATGCAAGCAATATCACTTGTCAGTCACCAAGAACAAGCAAGTACCAATGGCTAATAGATCATAGCCCAGGACAAGAATGGAACATCACCTTCCCATTACCACAGACAAGCAGGTACCAGTGGCCAACACATCACACCCAGGACACATAGGGTCATCAGCTTCCCATTACCAGAGACAAGAATGTGCCAGTGGGTAATGAATCACAGCCCAGGACATACAATTATCATGAACAAGAATGTGCCAATGGCCAGACAGATCACAGCCCAGGACAAGGACAGAACATTGCCTTCCTGGTACCATGGACAATAAGGTGCCAAATGCCACCAGATCATATACCAGGACACACAGAGATGTTGGCTTCCCCTTGCCATGGAAAGAAGCATGTCAATGATGATATTCCCCAGCCCACGACAAGCATGGAACATCATCTTCCCATGACCATGGGCAAAAATGTGCCAGACCATAGCCTAGGACACAGAAAAACATGCGCTTGCCACTGCCATGGAAAAGGTCATACCAAAGGCTGACAGGTCACAGCCTAGAACACACAAGGACATCAGCTTGTCTTTACCATGGGTGAAAATGTGCCAATAGCTGCCAGATCACAGCCCAAGACATGCAGGGACATCAGCTTCCTACATGCCAATGGCTTGATAGATCCCAGCCTAGGACAAGCACTGGAACTATGCCCCCCAACCCAGGATGGTCTTTTTTTTCTAGGTGTTGCTGCATCGAGCACACTTGGCTTAATAACTGGGAATAGAGTGTATAAGGCTGATGAAAGGTATAGAATCTTGTGTTAGACTTTTCATTGCTGTGACAAATATCTGACAGAAACAACTTAAAAATAGGAAAGATTTGTTTGGGGTCATGTTTTGGAGGTTTCAGTCCATGGTCAGTGGGCTCCATTACTCTGGGCCTGAGGTAAGGCAGCACATCATGGCAGAGAGGACAGGATGGGCAGAGCTGCTCACTTCATGGCAGCCAGGAAGCAGAGAGAGACAGAAGGAAGGGGCAAGGACAAGATATAACCTGAGAAGGCCTGCCCCCAGTGACCTACTTCCACCAGCTAGGCCCCACTTCTTAGTTTCTACCACCTCCCAAAATAGCACCACCAGCTTGGGACCAAGCCATCAATACATGAGGCTGGGGGGATACCTCATATTCAAACCTTAACAAACTTACAGTTAGGGTGCAGAGTCCAGAAATATGTCCAAGGAGCCAATCACATTCAATGAGTGCCTTTCCATTGGCTACTCAACCCCATGAACAGGAAAGACATGACTCCTCCACCTGCTATATGTTCAGCCACCTCCCACCAGGGTCCTTTCTCTCAGTCCAACAACACACCTGCTCTTACAATCCTTAGCAAAGAGCTCCACGTACCATCAAAAACTCGTATCCCCTTCACCCAAGGCCTCTGCTCCTCCTCCCCAACACCACTAGGGACCATTGTATCCTCCTCTTTTGGCATCTCTCTGGCCCTTTTCCATAGTACCAGAGGCCACCCTTCCTTCCTATTGAACTGACCCTAATAACGCAGAAGACACATTGCCTTCAAAATCCCACATAACATTTACAAAAGCTGAGCAAATGCCAGGAGAGGGAGGCAATTTCAGAATTCTCCAAGTCCTGGATCACCCAGGTCGCTGCTGTGCTCATAACTCAGAATGTCTAGCCCAGACCAGGGCATGTCTGCTAAGTCTCCATGGAGACCAGCTCTTCCAGTTTTACTGGAGTTTGGCAGCTGCAAAAGTTTCCTAATGCCTTGTTGCTATGGTCTGAATGTGCATATTACCTCCAAAATTCATATGCTGAAATCTTAACCCCCAAGGTGAAGGCATGAAGAAGGGGGGCCTTTGGGGAGGTGATTGAGTCATAAGAGTGGAGCCCTTGAAATGAGACCAGTGTCCTTATAAGAGAGACCCAAGAGAGCCATCTTGCCACTTCTACCACATAAGAACAAAGTGAGAAGATGCCACCTGTGAACCAGGAAGTGGCCCCTCACCAGACAGTAAATCAGCTGAAACCTTGATCTGGGACTTCTATCCTCCAAAACTGCAAGAAATAAATTTCTGTTGTACATAAGTCACCCAGATTGTGGTATGTTGTTATAGAAGTTCAAATAAACTAAGACATATAGACCATGATGTCAGTGGATGACAGATACCCAGAATACACATCTGGAAGGAGGGGTGCAGAAGGGCTCCACAGGACTAAGATAGAACATGGATATATCTGAAAATGTTTGAGAGGGAGACAGGAGAAACAGGCCCTTGCAGGAAACTGAGGTCTGCGCTTGTTAGGGATGGGGTATCACCGAAATGGCAAAATTTCAATACAAATACTAACAAGATCTGACTTAAACCTAGAGAAGATATTAAGGACTGAGAGCATTTAGGTTATACTAAGAATTAACATCAAATCTTAACAAACTAAGATGCAACCACTTGAAAGTTTTTTAAACTTTCCCCTAAGTAGCTCTTAGGTTAACAGAAGCAAAATTGCAAGTACTTTTTAAAATGATGATAGTGAGAATTTAACAGATCAAAATTTGTGGTGAGACCAAAGCTGCTATTAGATGCAAATTCAGAACCTTAAATGCTTCATAATTATAGAACAGAAAATAAATGAAGCTAGCATTCAAGTCAAGAAGGTAGAAGAGAGAGAAAAAATGAGCCTGTTGTAAGCAAGATAATAAAATTAGCATGGATAACAAGATCTCACTTATAAAAAGTTATATGTGCCACAAGATGGGAAATGGTCACCAAAATATCAGTGGTGGCTGCTTGAAACAACATAAAGTTATTATCTTAGAGCTCTAGAGATCAGGAGTCCAAAATGAGTCTCCTTAGGCTAAAATCAAGCATGGGCAGGGCTGTGTTGCTTGTGGAAGCTCTAAGGCAAATTTATTTCCTTTCCTTTTCCAGCCTCTTGAGGCCTCCCACATTGCTTGGCTTATAGCCCCTTCCTTCACCTTCAAAGCTAACAGTGTAACATCTTCCAGCCTCTCACTGGTTCTGACCTTCAACCCCCTTCTTCTACTTTTAAGAATCCAGATAATCCAGGGGAATCTCTTTCTCTTCATCTGCAATCCTCCTTCTCCCTTGTCATATAACAACACATTCTCAGATTCCAGGAATAAGGACCTGAACGTCTTTGTGGGGAGAATTATTACGTCTCCCACAGTGGCTACCCCAAATTGGGAAGATGTCATCCCTTTTCCTTTCTCTTTCTACTTCTCTGAACTGATTTTTGTTGTTGTTGATAATTGGCATATATTATATATGTTCAGAAAGCAGTGTTTAATCATGAACGTAAGGGAAAACTAAGGAAGAGAAATCACAGCATCCTCTTACTGCACCTACGGATGCTGCTGTTGTTATATTTTTTTGGTTGATCTTTCTTCCTTGTCCCCTGACTAGGACTTGTCCGAGGACAGGCCAGACCCTTCCTCTCATTTCTGTGTCCCTCGCAGTGAGCACAGGGCCTTTGGCACTGCAGGCTTTAGAAAATGTTTCTCAAACTTAGGATAACTCCCTTGATAAAGGAGGCCCTGGTTCTGGAGAAATGATGTGCATACTCAAAAATGCACTTTAAAGCTGAGATCCAAATAAACACAATGATATTATTTAAGAGTCCTCATACATAAAACTTAATTCGGAAACAGTCTGGGAAATGCAAGCCAGCAGACAGATAAAGTGTTATTGCTCTGGCCCTGGAGAAAACCTTTTTTCCATACAGAGCCAGAAGAAGGATGGTCAAAGCTGGAGAGGCCCTGCAGGCCAGAGACAGGAGGGTGGTCCCCACCAGCTGAGCACCAGCTGTGAACATGGGCTGTCCCAGGCGGCTGCTGCCAGAGGACACCTGCCAGCTGGGCTCAGGGAAGACCCAATTCTTCACCCTGGCCAAACTGGTCCCTGCTGTGAGAACACCCCAGTGGGACTTTGGCAGAGGCTCTGGGGGCCCATTGCCCTCTAGACAGAAACCCCAGAAAGCTGAGGGGATTGCTCAGAGGTCCAACCTGGCTTCATCAGCCCTGAGTCCCTTGGACTGAAGGAAAGAACCAGTCCTGGCTGAGGCCTGTGCGATGTTTTTTTTAAAAATATTTATTTTTAATTGACAAGTAATAATTGTGTAGCCTGGGTTTTAGCTCAGTTGGTTGAGTGCTGCTCTGTGCTCTCTGAGGACCTGGGTTTGATCCTCAGCACCGCAAAAATGGGAGAAGGACGAGGCAATTCACTCCTGAAGCAATTCCAAAACAATCGGTCATTGAAAACTGTATGAGGGTCGCTATGAGTCGGACCAGACTCGAAGGCACCTAACAACAATTGTATTATACTTCTGGCATACAATATGATGTGTGATCTACATATGTTGTTGTTGTTAGGTGCCATCGAGTCGGTATCCGACTCATAGCGACCCTCATGGGGCTACACATACACTGTAGAAATATCCACTCAAGCTGATTAACATAACCAACACCTCGCCAGTTTACCATTCTTTTAACCTTATCCCTTCGCTCACACGTCCAGGCTACTTGGCCTTTTGCATCCTGTTTTGTCATCTATACAATGGCCCCATGAGGTTATGTGTCACTTAACAATGGGACACATTCTGAGAAATGCATCATCAGAAGATTCTGTGCACACGCGCTTGTAGAGTGTGCTGACACAAACTAAGCGATGTACTCTTAGGGGACCACTGTCCTACACGCAGGCTGCTAATGACCAAAACGTCGTTATGCCATGCGTGACTGTATATGTATTTTTCTTTATGGATTAATACAAACTCCCTCCATTGGTTACAAAGGAAACCTCCTGTTAATCAGTACCATGGGTAGATTCTATTTGTGTTGTAGTTTGCTCGTGCACTGATACTAAATTGTTTATTACTGGAGTTTTAGAGTTGTGATATCTAATGTGTTACACACTCGGAGGCTCTGCTGTCTAGGACAGTAGCTAGGGACCACCTGAGTTTACTGAGAACTTGAAATGTGACTGGTCAGAACTGAGAGGCTCCGGCGTCTAAAATACTCCCTGGATTTCGAAGTCTTGTCGCAACAAGGAGAGGAAAGGGAGGGGAGGGAGGGGAAGGGAAAGGAAGGAAAATTATTTCACAAATCATTCTAAAATGTCAATGACAGGTTGAAATTATAGTATTTTGCATATATTAGGCAATGCATGACTGTATCACCTACTTTACATTTGGCAAGGGATTAAAAATAAGATGAAGAAGGCAATGTGAGTAGGCTCAGAGTGCGCTCTTTGGCTCAGAGCCATTATTTCTACTTTACAGATGAGGAAACTAAGGCTCCAAGCCATTATGCCATGTTTTCAGAGTCAGACACCTAAGGAATAGGCTGATACAGGTCTACTGATTCCAAAGCAGGGCCCTTCCTGGTCCCACGTGGGAATGGGACTGTCCCCAGAGTGCTGCCCTACAGCTGGTGGACCCCAGTCCCTCCCTGCCACAGCACCTAAGCAACTGAGGGAGAGCAGCAGTTTTCAAGCTTCTCCCCATGAGGGCCCTGGAGAATGCCCAATTCTGGGTTTGATGTGGGACTGAGGCCAACCCACCCTCTGGGAAAGGAACACAACTTGAGGAGGGTCATCTGTCCTGTAGTCCCCAGCAGGGTCCCCTAATCCAGGCAGCTTTTCAATGGTGAAGGGCAGCCCAGAGCTGGGTGGCAGTTGGGGCGCCGATGCCCTCACTCCCACTTGAGAAAGGGCAGGCCCCCTCCTACCACTTGGGAGAAGTTGCTGGCCCTCATAGGCCATGATGCCCTTCCAAGGCAGCCCTGCGGCTCTGGGCTAGGGGCACACTGCAGAGGAAGCTGGAAGCTGGCAGGCAAGCCCAGTCCAGCCTGGCTATGTCCACCCTCTGGCCACTTTTGGGAGGTGAAACCCATACACACAGGTGGGGACTGGGATGCTAGTGTGTCCGCCTCTCAGGCCACTGTATTTTTTTAAACAGCGGGGTAGTCAGGCAAGCCGAAGTCACCAAGATTCTCAGCAGACAGAGCTGCCTCCTACTGGGTTCCTGAACCAGGAAGGAACCCCAAGAACCCCAATGGATCCAGCTCCCCACCCTCCACCTTGCCCATAGCATGGTATACATGTGGCCACACACAGGCACTCACATAGCCAACATCAGCAACCAGACTGGGTGCCACCCAGAGGCTACCTTCTAGCTGGGCAAATGCGAAGGAGTCAAGAAGCCAGAAAACACAGGAGAATGTGAGAGAGCAATGGGACCATGAAGACAACGGGTCAGGGTAGCAGGGGATGGCGGGCTTCCTGGAAGAGGAGACATTGGAGCCAGCCATTCAGAGATCCAGGGCACTGCAAAGGCAAAGACCCAGGAGCCAGAACAAAACTGCCACATTTGTGGACAGGAAAGAGGCCACTGTCTTCAGACAGTAGAGATGAAAGTGGGCAGAGGGGGTCCCATGAAGTTAGTGAGGTGGGCACATACAGAATGCAGGGTCTCTTCCACTGTGGTGAAGAGTTCGGATTTTCTCTTCCCAGGTAATGGGAAGCCGCTACGGACACTTACGCAGTGAAGGGTAAGACCTGATTCCTATCCCCTTGCTCTGGTCCACGGTGGGTACTGCAGGGGGGAAGTGCACAGGTGAAAGCCACCCTCCCTCCTCCACGCGGTGCCTGCTTCAGGCGGAATCTCCTGGCATGGTGTGGATTTGGGCTGAGTGCCTTCCCTGAGGGTTTGTGTGTTGAAATTTAATCCCCATTGTGAGGTAGTAAGAGGATGAAAAATTAATCTGACTATGATGTTTATGTTGTTGTTAGGTGCTGTCAAGTCGGTGTCCAACTCATTGCCGCCCTAGGTACAACAGGCAAAACACTATTGTCAGTGCTTCTCTGCTATTCATAGGGTTTTCAATGGCGGATTGATTTTTGGGAGTTGGTTGCCAGGTCCTTCTCCCAAGCCTACAGTATCTGGTATCCCCAGGTGGTCTCCCATCCAAGTACTAACCAGGCCCAACCCTGCTTAGCTTCCAAGATCTGATGGGATCGAAAGCCACAGTTGTACGGCTGCAGGCATGATGTTTACAGGTAGGACCTTTAGGAGAGGGTTATAATTAGACAAGGTCACTAGAGCAGAAGTCCCATGATTGAATCCTGGAGGCTTTATAAAAGAGAGAGGAAGCCGGGAGCGGTGGTGCACACCTATAATCCCAGCAAATCAGGGGGGAGGGCGGAGGCAGGAGGGTGGCAAGTTCGAGGCCAGAGGCAAACTATGTAATTTAGCAAGACCTGTCTCAAAATAAAATGTAAAAACCAGGCTTGGGGTGCTGCTCAGTGGTAGAGCACTCACAAAGCATGAATGAGGCCCTAGGTTCAACTCCCAGAATCACAAAGAGAGAGAGAGAGAGAGAGAGAGAGAGAGACTAGAAGACCACACACACACACACACACACACACACACACACACACACACACACACACACAGAGTCCTGTCATGCAATGCCCTGAGCAGCTGCAGGATCCTGCCAACAAGAAGATCGTCACTATATGCAGCCCCTTGACCTTGGGCCAGAACTGTAAGCCCAAATAAACCTCTTTTCTTTATAACATACCCAATCTATGGTATTGTGTTAGCAAGAGAAAACTGACTAAGAGAGTGACCGACACAGGGAGGCCCTCAGGAGTGGGGTTCTGGTTCCCAGTAAGACAGTGTGAGCACATCCCAGCTTGGGTCTCCCACTGGACTCAGCCATGCAATACGGACACAGAGCACTGATGTGAGGACTCTGAAGAGCAAGTCACTTGCAGGCTGGGGAAGAAGACCAGAGTGTGAAGCAATGCTGTGGCAGCAGTGCGTTCTCTGATGCTTCACCCTCTGGTATTCCTGAGTCTAGGTGCAAGGCAGGTCAAACCCCAGAAGGAGGCACTGGAGACAGACAGCTTGAGAGAAGCCCTCTCTCTGTGGCTCCAAGAGGAGGAAAGCATCTCCTATGGCATCCAGAGGGCTAGGGTTCAGTTCAGTTGGTAGAGTGCTGCTCTGTGCTCTCTGAGGCCCTGGGTTTGATCCCCAGCTCTGCAAAAGTGAGAGGAAGACTCGGTGGCCCACTCTCAAAATAATCAGCCATTGAAAACACCACGAATAGCAAAGGAGCACTGATATAGTGCCCCGTATGGCACGGTGTCAGGTAGTGTTTCGTCTGTTGTACATAGGATCGCTATGAGTCAGACCCAACTCAGTGGCACCTAACAACAATAAGACACTCAGAGTGGAGGCAAATCCCTGTGCTAGTCAGCTTTCCATTACCATAACAAATACCTGAGCTGACCAACTTATAAGGAAGAAAGGTTTGTTTTGACTCACAGTTTTGGAGGTTTCAGTCCATAGTTGGTTGGTCAATTGCTTTGGGGCCTGTGGCCATGGCAGGAGTACATGGTAAGGCAAAGCCACTCATCTCATAGCCAGGATATGGAAAAGAGAGGAGCAGCCAGGGTCTCAATTCCCCTTCAAGAGCACACTCTAATGACTCGAAGACCTCCCACTATGTGCCTCCTCTTAAAAGCACCTGCCAATAGCACCAGGCTGGGGACTAAATCTTTAACATTTGGGCCTTTGGGGGGCACTTCAAATCAAAACTGTAGACTTCCTCATTTTCTTTTTCAGTTCCTTTCTCTTTCCTCCTTTCTCTCACATTCCAGTTTACAGCAGCCCACAGGCACCTAGAATTCTGAGGGACAGAGGCCTAATTCTCTAACTGGAGGAGCTGTGGTCCCAAAAAGGTAAAGTGAAATGCCATTGCTTGCTCCTCTCTGTCTCTCATGTGTGTGGTGTGCAAAGAGCAGTGTAAATAAAGCCCCACTTTTTAACTAGACAGGGAACCTCCCATTCTAGGAAACTAGAAAGTGCTAAGGAGATAGCAGAGACATTGGATCTTGTGGCAGAGGCCACAAGAATGTTTATAATTGCCTAGGCTCACCTTTGAGCTGTGCACCTGTGGATCTGATCTTAAACAACACATCACAGGCTCAGGTTCCAGACTTGCCCTTGGGTGGTGCATACACGAGACTCATCTAAGTATCACTAAAAAGCCTCTGACAACAGACATGACATTGAAACCACAATCCATACACACGTCAGAACTTGCAGCCTGAACCCAGCTGGATCAGAGACAAAATATCAACTTTCTCCACAGCATTTAAATAAGATCTAGAGTCTAAGAGTATAATGTCAAAATATTCAAGATATAGTCCAAAATTACTTGGGGCTACAGTTTGGATCTTGAATGTCCCCCAAAGACCCATGTGTTGAAGGATTGATCATCAGCCTGTGGTGCTGTTGTGAGGTGGTGGAACCTTTAAAAGGTGGGGCCTAGCGGGTGGAGGTGAGGTCATTGGGGGCATACCCTTGAATGGGGACATGAGGATCACAGCCCCTTTCTTTCTCTCTTTGCTTCCCAGCCATACACTCCTGGTTCTGATGTGGGGCCAAATAAACCCTGGACTGAAACCTCCAAAACTACAAACCCAAATAACCTTTTCTCCTTGTGAATTAACCTCTTGGGTATTTTGTCACACTATCAGAAAGCTGATGAAAACACTTGGCATATAAGAAACCAGGAAAATCTCCAATCCTCTGGGAAAAGATGATCAACAGATATTAAGATGGAGACAGTTGGAGTTATCTGACAATGACTACAAAGCAGTTTTATTATAAAAGTAAAGTAAGGGCAAAAACTCTCTGCAATGAATAGATAGTCTCAGGAAGAAATAGAAGACACCTTTAGAAATAACCAAATGGACAACTGGAAACTGTGGCACATGGCTGGAATCCCAGCTACTCAGGACAGTGAGGCAGGAGGATCACAAGTTCAAGGCCAGACAGAGGCAGCCAGCTCAACTTAGTGAGGTCTGTCTCAAAACTTTTTAAAAAAATTTCTTTTTAAAGGGTGAAAAATTAAAATAACCAAATGAAAAAGACAATAATAGAAACTTTAAAAATTCACTGGCTAGGCTCAGTCACAGAATAGAGATAGATGACAGAGGAATGAGCTCATGAGCTTGACAACAGAGCAATAGAAATGATCCAATTTGAACTACATGGAGTAAAAATACATTTAATGAAAAGAACTTAAGGATCTGTGGGAAAATACCAAAAGATCTAACATTCAAATCCCAGGAGAAGAAAGACAGTGCATTACTGAACAAACAAATGAACAAATACTGGCTGAAAACTTCCCAAACTCTGTAATAGACAGAGTCCTACAGACTGAACAGCACAACAAACTTCAAATGCGATAAATCCAGAGAAGTAACACTTCCAAACATATGATCAGCAAACTTCTGAAAACTGTGGACAAAACAATATCAAAAATAGTTACATATTACTTATAGAAGAACCAGTGATTAGGACAACTACAGATTTCTTATAAAAACCATGCAGCACAAAGGAAGTGGGAAACATTGTCAATAAGCTCTAAGAGAAGAAATGTCAAGCCAGAATTTTATTTCAGTGAAAAATGTCCTACAAAAATTTTGGAGAGATGGGCACTGTGGTGTACATGAAGGATGTTGAGGCAGAAGGAATGCGAGTTTAAGGCAGAGATTCAGGAGGTTGAGACAGAAGGGAGGATCACAGGCTTGAGACAGAAGACAACCCTCACAAAATAAAAAAACAAAGGGGACTGAGAGTGTGGCTCAGTGGTACAGCACTTATCTAGCATGCTTGAAGCCCTGGGTTCAACCCCAAGTACTGCGCGCGCATGCGCGCGCGCACACACACACACACACACACACACACACAAGATTTCTGGAAACTTTATACCTTATATATATGTAGCAAATTGTCACACTGTACCCCCCCCATAAATACATACAACCATTATGGGGCAATTTAAAATAATAATACACTGTTGTTGTTATTAGTTGCCATTGAGTTGGGTCTGACTCATAGTGATCCTATGTACAACAGAACAAAACACTCCCCAACACTGTGCCATGCCTAGCACCATGTCAGTGCTTCTCTGTTATTCATTGGATTTTCAATGGCTGATTATTTTGAGATTGTTTCAAGAGTGAGTTGTCAGGTCCTTCTTCCACTTTTGTGGTACTGGGCATGGAACTCAGGGCCTCAGAGAGTGCAGAGTGGCACTCTACCAACTAAGCTAAACCCCAGCTCAATAATGAATAAAAAGGAAAAATAATTATAGATAAAGACATCCTCAGATGAAGAAAAATGAAAAGAATGTGTTGCCAGCAGACCTATCTGAAGATGGCTGCTAAAGAAAGTTCTTCAGAAGGAAAATGCCACTATGAGGGCATTTTGAACACCAGAAACTAAGGAAGAGCAACAGAAATGGTATATATCTGGAAAAATGTAATAGTCTCTTGAGTAAGTTAAAATAAAGAGGATTATAACATTGATGGAGTTTTCAATATATATATAAGTGTATAAAAAACAAATGCAAAGAAGAGAGAAAAGGGACCCATATGATGGTAAAGTCTCAATATTCAACTTGAAATTAAAAAATACTGATTCTACATAGACTGAACTTAGGATCCCTGAGGCAACCACAACACTATACACCAGACAGAGTAGATAAAGTGAAATAGAAGGCTTAAAAAGTTTCAAATAGCCAGAAACAGAAGAGCAAAACAAACTCCATATGAGAAGAAAGAAATATGACCAAAATAAGAGTAAAATAATCAATGAAACTGGTACAAAAAATAATGAAGAAAATGGATGAAACCAAAAGGTGGTTCCTTTGTAAAGATCAGTAAGATTGCTAAATCTCTAGGGAGACTAACAGAAGAAAAACAGAAAGAAAATACAAATTACTAATATCAAGAATTTTTAAAGATATTCATAGGCATTAAAAATATAATAACATAACACAAACAACGACCACAAAAATTTAACAAGATGAAATGTATGATTCCCTCCAAAATTATAAACTACTAAAATCACTCAAGATGAAGTAGATAGGATGAAGGTCCTAATAACTATTAAAGAAATTGAATTCATAGTTTAAATGTTTCCAAAAAATAAATCTCCAGGGCCAGATAGTTTTATTAGAAAATTCTACAAAATACTTAAGGAAGAAATTACACCAATTCTACACAATCTCTTTTAGAAGACAGAAGGAGATGGAACACTTCTCAAATCATTTTATGAGGGCAACATTACTCTGACGCTAAAACCAGACAAAGATAAATAAAAAATAACAAAAATTCTTATAAGCCAATATCCCTCAGGAAAATACAAAAAGTCTCAGGAAAATAATAAATTCTAATCTAGCTATATATGTGTATGTGTGTGTGTGTGTATACATATATACATATATACATACACATACTATATATGTGTATATAGACACACACACACACACATACACACATACATATAAAGTATAACACACCACAAACAAGTTAAAGCAACCCTGGAAATGCAGACTGGCACAATATTCAAAAATCAATGTACTCTGCCATGTTAACAGACTAAAGAAAGCAATCATTATCATAACAAAAGATTTAGAGAAATATCATGAAATGGACAAATTCTTTATCCTGATATAGAACTTAAAAAAAAAAAGAAAAAACTTCAAAGCTACCAAAACCCTGTCCTGAAAACTTGACTGTTTTCCTCTAACATTAGGAATACACCCACTAGTATTCAGCCTTGTATTGGAAATCCTAGATCATGCAAAGGGCTGGGATTTAGCTCAGTTGGTAGAGCACTGTGCTGCAGTCTCTGAGGTCCCGAGTTCAATTCCCAGCACCGCAAAAATGGGAGAAGGACCTGGCAATCCACTCCCAAGGCAATCCCGAAACAGTCAGCCATTGAAAACCCTATGAGGGTCGCTATGAGTTGGATACCGACTCGATGGCACCTAACAACAACAACAACAGATCATGCAATAGACAAGAAAAATAAATATAAGGCACACTGATTGGAAAGTAAGAAATTTAAGACTATCCATTTACAGAATGACTATCCTATAGAGATAATTCTAAAATATCTTTAAAAGGAATTTATATAACTAATAAATGAATTCAGTAAGGTCACAGGATATAAGGTCAAAACACAAAAATCAATCTTATTTCTATATTATGGCAATGAAATCTTGGAAACCAAAATAAATTTCTAAACACTTACAAAGGTGAAACTAAAACAATATATTTAAGTATAAATATACAAAACATGTGCAGGATTTGAATCCTGAAAACTACGAAATTTTGTTAAAAAGAAATCAAAGAAAACCTAAATAAATGGAGAGATATACCATGCTCATGGATAGAAAGACACAACATTGTAAAAATGTCAGTTCTCCACAAATTGGTCTATTGACATAAGATCATCTAATCAAAATATGAGTGAACTCTTGGTAGATAGAGAATTATTCTAAAGTATATATGAAATGGTAAAGAAACTAAAATAACTATGAAATTTTTGAAAAAGAAGTGGGGAGAGGGCCACCAGATATCAATGCCTAACATAAAGCTATAGTAACCAAGATGTTGTGGTGTTGGCAAAAGGAGAGATATACGGATCAATAGAGCTGAGGCTGACAGGGGCTCTGCAGACAGCAAACATGGCTGGGGCCTAGGTATTTGTTCCTAGAGGTAGCAGTAGTCCACAATCCTGGAAGTGTATGTGGCTGGCAGTGAGAGGGTGATGCTGACCCTGATTTGTAACAAGTCAGAGTAAATAGACCTGAGGATGTTCCTGGAATTCTGTACCTCCCTTGCTTGCTTTCTCAGAAACTGTCCTGAGTACCAGGTGGGAGAAAAGAACCAAAAGTGGAACTTGCCTATAGGCTTCACAAGTGTCCACAGGAGGGACACAGATGCTGCAAACCACTGCATGGCAGAGTCAAGATTCCCTCAGGGTCTGTGTACCTGACCTCTGTCCCATAAACCCCATCACTCTCTGTGCTCCTCCACACTCAGAGCTCAGAAAACTGCCTGGACTCAGAGCTAGAAAGCCATCTGGCTGTCGCTGCATGGCTCCTAGAATGTTCTGAATCTCTTCTTCACTTAGAAAACTCCTATTCAACCTTCAGGGCCCAACTTCAAGGCCCCCTCTTCTTTCCACACATAGAATCTGAGGCCCAAACAGAAGGTTGAGTGGACAATGGGAAATACAAAGAGGTTAATAATGAGAAAATTAAGTCAGCAAATAATGTGGCTGTCAAAAGTCTAGAGATAGACAGGAAACCTTCATGGCCTTGTATATGTCCTCAGTCCCTTGTGCATACGGAAGCCAGACATGTAGGAACCAGCCCACTATACTGTCCCTCTGATCATTAAAAACACCCATGCAGCCTGCTGCACTGGACCACTGTAGGACACCCACTCAACAGACACTACCACCACCATCGAGCAGGATCAAGCAGATTCTCTGAGCTTTGCCTTTAATGGGAAAAAGAAAAAAGAAAAAAAAAAAAGAACAAAAAACCCACCCAGCCATGAGGGAATGTTAAACAGTCTATGGGGTCTCCATATGAGGCAGTCCTGGGCCAAGGTTTATAAAATGAGTTCAGCCTCTACACATCAACAGGGCTAGGATTCCAGGAGATATTTTTGAGTGAAAATGCAAATTACAGGATGGTAATTCCAATATGTGTTTCAAACATATATATGCAACATTTTTAAAGAAAGGGACGAAAAACACAAACACCACTCTACTTTGTCTACGTGCATCTAAGTGCATGCAAACACACAGTACATGGTCTAGAAGGATATTCTTTAAATGTCACATCCTCTCAGAGGGGTAGGGGCCAAGGGAGCCTGGGTAGGGCCTCCAGGGCTTTCCCTAATCTGCATGGCTGCAGGTTCTACAAGAAGAACATATTCAAATGACTTGGGCGATTAAAATAGAATGAAAGTAGATGAATTCAGGAGATTAGATGTTTTTTCAAAAGAGAAGAATCTTCTGTGAAATTTTCAAGGCTGGTCCTGGTGGCCAGGAGCGTAAAGGGTGAGTCCTGAAGAGAGACAGGCAAATGTCAGGGAGCCACCAGCTTGGGGCCAGGGAGGCAGCCGGCAGGCACAGGAATCCAGTCCGCCCTGGGGGCTGAGATGAGAGGATGCAAAGTCGCTGGAGCACAGGATGGGAGGGAAGGGGCTCGATGGGGATCACCCCACCCCAGCCCACCAACACAACCACATTTCTCTGGGAGTGAGCCACTGGATCACTTGTAACACACTCATGCACACCCACCCATGACCACACACATAAATTCACATCCACATGCGCACACTCTCACACATACCCCTCTAACCCACACACTTATACAGACACAGAGTCACACACTCACAATATTACACTCAAATATGTACTTACGTGGACATTGCTGTGGTTTCAATGGGTCCCCCAAATGTTCATGTGTTGGAAGCTTAATGCCCAAAGTCATATGCCAAGGGTATTTGGAGGTGGGGCCTTTGGGAGGTAATTAGGGTTAGATGAGGTCATGAGGTTGGGGCCTCCAGGATGGCATTAGTGGCTTTATGAGAGAAGAGGAGAGAGCAGAGCTAGCAGCTTGCTCTGTCTTGCCTTGTGATGCCCTCCATGTTATGATACAGCAGGAGGCCTCACTAGGTGCCCAGTGGATGATGGCTCCATGCTCTCGCACTTCCTGGCCTCCAGAACTATGAACTAAATGACTTCTATTCTTTATAAATTACCTGGTCTATAGTATTGATAATTACAGCAACACAAAATGAACCAAGACAACTCCTTGGAGTTTTTGGAATGCACCACTCTTGCTTCCTTCTCAGGGCCTTTGCATGTGCTACTCCTTGCCCTGGAACTCACCACCTCCTGCAAGTCCTTCTCCCTACACTCCAAGGATGCAGCCTCGATGCTGGTCGCCTCCACTCCAGGGAGGATGAGCTGAGCTAGTAGCCCACTCTGTTTCACCAGGTGGTGCCCTCCGCCATGTCATGACGTAGCAGAAAGGCCCTAGCCAGATGCGGAGCAGAGGCTGCCCCATACTCATGGACTTCCAGCCTCCAGAACCATGATCCAACTCTATTCTTTACCCATTACCTGGGCTCAGATATTTTGTTATAGCAACAGAGAATAGACTAACATAAACATTCACAGAAATATACACACACTCCACTCTCTCTCACACACACACAGAGACTCACAATCACACAACCCACTCAAAACACAATCACACATCACACATACACACATACCACTTAAACACACAGTACATACCTTCACACACCACTTGTTGTTGTTAGGTGCCATCGAGTCGGGTCTGACTCATAGTGCCCTCACAGGGTTTTCAATGGCTGATTCCTTCAGGATTGCTTTGGGAGTGGATTGCTGCATCCTTCTCCCATCACACCACTTATGCGCATTCAAATATACAGTCTCATAAACATAAACACACAGAAACCCAACTCACAGGCACCACTCCAGCATGTGTAAATACAACCACTCAATGTACACTCACACAAGCTCCCATCTGCCACCCACTCAAGCACGTGCTCATGGATGCTCACAAGGCACACGTGTGCACATTCGCTCTGGCTTGCACGTA
This sequence comes from Pedetes capensis, assembly GCA_007922755.1. Lineage (NCBI taxonomy): Eukaryota > Metazoa > Chordata > Mammalia > Rodentia > Pedetidae > Pedetes > Pedetes capensis. The sequence continues at coordinate 31,389 of VMDO01001379.1, forward strand.
CACACCCAGCACTCGGTACAGACCCTCGGGACCAGGGCAGCCTGTGTGCAGCATCCCCCCGTTGCCCATGTCCCTGGGGGGGGGTGGCGGGCCCTAACATGCCTAGAGGAAGCCAGGGCTCTCTGCTCCCATCCACTTGCTTTACTGAAACCCAAATGTCCAGGACCAGGACCAGAGGGCAGAGCACCAAGATGATCGCCCAAGCTTAGAACAGTGCCCGGGGGAGAAGGCAAAGCCAAGGGACCCTCTCACATAGCACCAAGGGCTCCCAAGGCCCCCCAAGGCCCTAGGGACCCAACATCTGTCCCAGAACAAGGCCCAGTGGGAGCTGGGCCCAAGGATGCAGGAACACACTGTGGCCAGGGACCCTGAGGGAGACAGAGGTCTGTCAGCAGCTGGGCGGGATAGGCTGGAAGGTCTAACCAAAATGCAGGTCACTGCATCATAGCCCTTGCAGCCTGGGCCCTGGGTCTGTTCCCTAGGGGTGAGTCCAGCACCTAGCAGAGCATGGGCACATGCCAGGGCAGCAAATGAGAAGCAGCTCTCAGCCAAGCCTGTGGCCAGCCAGCCAGAACCCAGCACAAACCCCACCCTGGCTCTCCTGGGGCAAACACAGTCACCCCTGCAGCTTGGCAACCCACTCATCCCGACGCTGCTGTGCACTGCCATACACCCCAGCAGAGATGCTAGGAGGTCACCATGCCCCTCTGGGGTTCTGCCCGCAGAGAGCCAGGATCCAGGGCTCACGCAGCCCGCCAACACCGCAAGCCCAGGGTGCCCACGGCTCACCATGCAAGGACTGCTCCATGACACAGCAGAAACTTCCCGCAGTGCTCAGCGCCCTGGGCATGGCAGCTTACCCCTTTGCAGGGGCTTCCCAGGCCAGGCTGCACCATCTGCTGACAGTGCTGTGGAGCATGCCAGACTGGCAGCCAGGGCAGGCTAAGCCTCTGTGACCTCGTTCTCTACTATCCGCCTGGCTGTGCAAGAGCATCTTTGCAACACAAATCAGGCCAGTTACCAGCCTGCCCAGAACCCTCCAGTAGCTTCCCACCACGTGACTACCTTCGTCACTGCTCATTTCTTCTGCACTCTAAGTTCCACCCACAGAGGTCTTCCTTCTGTCCCTGGCACACTTCAACTTAATTCCTGCCCCAGGCCCTTTGCACCTGCTGTCCCTTCCACCTGGAACAACCTTCTCCCAGAAGTTCAGGTTTCCACTCAAATGTCTCCTCTGAAAGACCTTGGCTTACACGTGCCCCTTCACATCACACTCCACTCTGCCATCCTGTTCTGTTTTTTCCATGACACCATTTCCTAGTCGTTGCCATGTGCATTCTTTATCAGGTCACTGTCTATCCTCTCTCCAGAAGATCTCAGGAGTGTAGAGCTTTTCTTGCTGGATCCACAGCCCCCCACTATGGTTGGACTATGGTTGGGCCCCTCGAAACTCACATTGGTGTTTAAAGGCGGGCACTTTTGGAGGTGATTAGCATTAGATAAGCATCGGGGCAGAGCTCCTAATAACTGAATCCTGGTAACCTCACAAGAAGAGGGAGAGAGGAGGGGACACTCTTATGCACGCACCTTCCCAATCGCTGGCCATGCGATCCCCTGCTCCACCTTGGAACTCTGCCACCAAGGAAGCCATCACCAGATGTTGCCCCTGGACCTTGGGCCTCCAGAGCCAGACAACCCTCCTTTCTTGGTAACTCCCCCAGTTTGTGGTACTGAGTTACTGGCAACAGAAAACGGACTAAGACACCCCCACACTAGTGCCTGGCACCTTGCAGGCACTCCATGGGAAGGCCCACGGGCCCTCCAAGCCTGTTCCCTCTCCTCCAGGATGATGGACGTGCGGCTCCCTTCTATGGCTTCCCCACCACATGCAGTGGGCCGAGTTCACTGCCCTCTGGAGCAAGGGTGCACAGGAGCAAGTGCATGTGCCGTCACGGCAATGCTCCGGCTTCTCCCAGTTTATAGGGCATTTGGGTTGCTGCGTGGAGGTGGGAAGACAGGCGCTGGAGCTGTCTGACACGATCGTCCGAGCAGCGGGAGGCTCTGAAGGGATGTCGGGAGGCACCGGGACCATCTGACAAATGAGCGCCTTGGGGATCCGCACAACTCGGCGGTGCCAAGAGAGAGCACTCGAAATGCCAGCTGGAAAGGTTGGGCAGACCAGCTGGCAGGGGAGCTGCACAACCCGACGGGCAGGCAGAGGACAGGCAGGGGCGGCCACCACCACTCGGGGACGCAGGTGAACGCAAGGCAGGCCAGGCCCCCACAATATTCAGCCTCGGCTTTCTGTCTAGGTTAAAATGTGGGGAGGAATCCTTCTAAACTGTATTTGCAAAATCGTTTCGCCCCAGAGGATGCCCAGTGGCACAAGTGAGCAGAATCAAGCCCTGTGAGCGCTCAGCATGGAGGCAACTGCTCCCCAGTGTGGTGGCCTGGCAGAAGTGTCTGGCCACCTTCTTGAGTGGTCCCTAGGGTACTGGTGCTTTGGGACCCTGCTCTCCTGCAGGCTCCGAGCCCCTCAGCCTGCCTCCCCAGACCCTCCAGTCCTGTCCTGGGGAGCCAGCATGTGGCTAATCCAGCCCAGGGTCCGGCACCCACTGAAGCTCTTGGCGGCACCATTCCTGACCTTTAACCCAGCCATGCTTCTCTGGGGAGAGAGCTGGAGTGAGCAGGGTCCTGCCCCTGGGTCTCTGAGCTCTCTGCCCCCTCCTGAAGCCCCTTCACCTCCTGCTTGTGGCTGGAATTTTACAGCTGCATTATCCACAAGGAGCCACAAGAAGAGATGGCCCAGCTTAGCAGAGGCACCCACACTAGTTCACCTCCAGAACGAGAGGTCTGGGGCTGTGGGTGGCCTGAGCTAGAGAAAGGCAACCTCTCTGGGGCCCCGGTCACAAGATGTCCCCAAAGTGGCCACCTGTCAGATACCTACAGATGCCTGCCACCCTGGCAACAGGAGTCTAGGCCTGGCCTGCAGGGGGACCCCAGGCTGCTGAACTCCTCCCACACACTGGCCCCCATCTCAGCTGGCAAGTGTGGCCCGCATGGCAGGGCTTTGCCACTCCAAGACCCAAGGTCACTCACTGTAGCGATGCATGTCCACTTCACAAAGGCATAGGAAATACTGAGGAGGGCAGTCAGAGGCAACAGGCCCTTTGTTCCCTACTGGGCATGGTGGAGGACCACCACCCTGGATCACAGTCACCCTGCCCAGTCCCCAAGACAGCAGGGCACTGCAGGTGCCCACTCAGCTGCCTAGTCGCCCAGGGCCAGGGCCTCCCTCCTGCCCCAGCCTCCTGCAACCCACCTGCTAACTCATCCATCCCAGCCTTCACCTGCTTCCGCCTTGGGTCAGAGCCGGGACCAGGGCTTTGTTGTCTACCATCTCAACAACAACAGGAACCAATTTTTCCAATCCACCCCCGACGCCAGATTATATAAGAGAAAGATGTGTATGTTCAACAGATGTCTGCTCCGAGGCACCCCTCCCCAGCCCCTCAGAACAGGAAGCCATCCGATCCCGCCGCACCAACGCCAAGCCCTCCCAGCCCAGGAGAAGCAGGCCTCCGGCTGGACACTGCTCTGGAAGAGGCCTGTCCAACGCCTGTCCTGTGCTGGGCTGCGAACCAAGCCCCTCCCATACTGTTCCCTTGCAATCCATGGGGTGGGTGCCACGTGGCTCAGGGTCAGCCAGCTGTGAGCCACATGCAGTCACAATGACGTTACAACAAAGACCGTGAAGGGTAGACACTGACAAGATTCTCTGCCTGACCAAACTTTAATCAAGCCCCATCCTTCTCCCAAGCCCATCTGTGCACATCCTTAAAAAAGCCCAGTTGTAGTGAAGAACCCTGCCGAGCCAGCTTAGCAAGAACCTCCGCCTTTAATATCTGACCTGGTTCCTCCTCCTCCCCCAGTCCCAGGTGGCGTCTGCTCACCTTGGCCTGTCTTCAGCAAGAGGCCTGTGAGGACAGTGCTATGGCTTGAATATGAATGCCCCCCACTCTGGGAAAAGCTCAGATGTTGGAGGCTTGGTCCCCAGTGGTGGCGCTATTGAGAGGTGACTGGATCATGAGGGTGCTAACTTCATCAGTGGGCTAATCGATTGCATGAAGGTACAAAGAACAGGTGCCATCTTTGAACCAGGAAGAGGGCACTCGCCAGCAACCAACCATGCTGGGACCCTGGTCTTGCAGAACTGTGAGAAAGAAATTTCTATCATTCATAGTGCCTGCAGCTGTAGCCCTGTGGCATCCAATCCCGTCAGATCTCGGAAGCTAAGCAGGGTCAGGCCTGGTTAGTACCTGGATAGGAGACCGCCTGGGAACACCAGAAGCTGTAGGCTTGGGAGAAGGACCTGGCAATCCCCTCCCAAAAATCAATCTGCCATTGAAAACCCGATGAATAGCAGAGAAGCACTGACAATAGTGTTTCCCCTGTTGTACAGAGGGTCGCTATGAGTCGGATACCGACTCGACGGCACCTAACAACAACAACATTCATAGTGTTTTGTTGATGGTTATTTTTCTATTGCCTCCCAAGCAGACTGAGAGAGACCCTAAATGCACTCAGAAGAGGGGGGCCGAGGAAGACCAGATGTGCACCCAGAGCGGGCTATGTGACAACAGCAGAGAAAGAACGGGCTAGCTTGGGAGGCTGGCGCTGTGGCCACAAGCCAAGGGAGGCAGGTAGCCACCAGTAGCCACAAGGGGCAGCAAACAGCTTCCCCCCTGGAGCCGCCAGAGGGAGCAAGGTCCTGCTGACACCTGACCTTGGGCCTGTTGAGACTGATTGCCACCTCCAGAGCTGTGAAAGAATACACTGCTGTTGTTTTCAACCAGTCGGATTGAGGTAATCTGTTACAGGGGCCACAGGAGACTATACAACCAGGAACTAGGACATGGACAAAGAACACTTCCAGAATTATTCTAGGAGAATGGGACCAGAGAGGGCAGTAGACTTCTGAATGGGCTAAATCCTCCTCTCCCCCGGCAGGAAGTCAAGAGATAATGCTGAAACCAGACACACCAAGAAACCGCACCTGACTTCCCGTGGTTCTCCTGTTTATGGTTTTATAATTTCTGCACTTTGCAATGGTACAAAAGCAATATGCATTCAGTGGATATCATACTTTGAATTTTGGAGATGGATCTTTTCCTGAGCTAGCGTATTTGGTGAGGTCCTCTCCTGATGCTGGGCAGCACAGGGAGCCACAACATCCAGTCACGTGATCATGAAGGGACAACCAGTTCTCTACAGTGCACTATATTCAGCAAATGACCAGATTTTTTAAACGGCTTCATTAGCTGATTTTGCCCCACTGGAGGCTAATGAAAATGCTCCAATAGTGGTTAAGCTAGGCTGGGCTAATCTGTGACGATTGCTGAATCACATGCACTCAATGCACTTTTGATTTGTGATGGGCTTATGCAGATGGACCCACACAGTAAGTCAAGGGGCAACCATAGTATGTGAACACTTTATGGTTACTACCAGACTTTATGGTTACTACCCAAATGGGCCAATAGCCTAAAACCCCACAAGGACTTCCCTTTAGGAATGGCCTATAAAGGTGATGTACACACACGTGTGCACACTCACACACACATATACACACGTGCATATGCACACACACACATACAGTCAGAGGATCTGGCTGGAGCCGGGGTGTCAGTTCCAGGATCGGGGTTCCTAATGGGAACCTGATGAAAGCTTCCTGCACCCTCCCCACCTCTCCCCCAGGTACCCACAGGCCAGACCTCAAGCTCAGCACCTGTGTCCACATGGAGGCTTCACATGGAGTGCAGGGCTGTGCCAGAGCCAGGGCCAGGGATGGCATCTCCAGGCTCCTGATCCCTTCCTGCCCCTCCCACCAGGTCGGCCCCTGTCCTTGAGTTGCTCCGCTCGGGGGAAGCACCTCGCGCCAGCCATCTGGGGCTTGGCTGGGCCCCAGCCTCCTGGCTGCCACGTCTCACTCGGAGCTGGGCGGCCGCCAGCTCTGAGCTAAGTGAGCTCGGGAGGTGGGTGTGCAGGGAGCCGGCAGGACGCGGCTCCTCCCTCAGCCCACAGCGCCTCGGCCAGCGCACACGCCGGTTTTCCTTTTCTTTTTGAAACCAGAGTAGTAAATCCACCATGCTCCACTCAGAGCCCAGAAACGAAACCTCCTGGCTCCCCAACCCTCCTGCTCACAGCCCCTGCCGGCTCTCCCCTCTGCAACCCCTAGGCGGTGTCCCTCCCTCTTCAGCATGGCCAGGCCCACATCATCCCTGGAATGTGCCCCCATTCTGCAGATGAGGGAAACAAGGCCTGCAGAAGCCCACAGGCCTCCAGACCACAGCCCTCCACAGGACTGACAAGGCTGAGACTGCAGCCCACCATTCTGGACTCTGGACAGCTGCTCTCTTCTGCTAATCTCACGGCTCTGAGCACCCAGGCACCCACAGAGGAACCAGCCTCCATGCCAGCAGACCCTCCAGCCAGCAGACAGAGGTGCCCAGGCTCAGGCACTCTCCTGTCCCTGCACCTCCCTGCCCCAACCAAGAGCCACAAAGGACAGAGGGACGTCCCTTCAGCACGGCCCTGGGGTGGGAGGCTCAAGCCTTGGGCCTAGCTTTGTTGTTGTTGTTGTTAGATGCCCACCAGTCAGGTCTGACTCATAGTGACCCTCATAGGGTTTTCAATTGGCTGATTGTTTTGGGATTGCTTCGGGAGTGGAATGCCACATCCTCCCATTTTTTGCAGTGCTGGAGATTCAACTTGGGTCCTCAGAGAGCACAGAGCAGTGCTCTACCAACTGAGCTAAACCCCAGCCTGGGGCCTAGCTAGACAGAAGTTTTCCTTCCTCCTGGGGACTCTGCTCCTCCCTCCCCACAGTCTAGTCAGTTGGATCCACCCTCTTCTCTGGGTCGGATGGGGTTCCTTCTCCCTCCCACCTGCACCCCTAAGCCCCCTGCCATTCCACCTCCCAATTCTCTCTGGCCCACTGCCACTTCCTCCTTGCCCTGCCCATGTCCAGTGTAGGCCTCACTCACGTCTCTCTCTTCTACTCCTCCTGGGTCCCCCAACTCAGATCCTGGCCCTCTAGCATAGCTTCTACCCCAGCCCGCAGAGCGCTTCATAAGACACATGTCACATGGTGACCAGGGACAAAACTAAATACCCCACCTTCTGTAACGCACAGAGGACACAGTACTGTGCAAGGGTGATATAGGGTCCTAGGGCTGACTGCATCCTTCTGGGTGACGTGGGGATGTTCCAGAGAGAGTTCGCTCCCCCCCTCCCCCCATCATTAACCCAGGGAGCTGGGATCCTGGGTCAGGAACTCGAGCTCAGGTCAGCAGGCACACACAGGGCGGGCGGGAAGCCAGCTCTGAGGACTTTTCCACCCCGGCTGTCCTGCTCACTAGGGGGGACCTGAACCAGAAGCTGAGACTGTGCACTCCCACTGCAGGACCACCTACAGCCACTGACAGCTCCTGGGGACAAAAGCTCACATCCGAGCAGCTGAGCGCTCTCCAGATAAGACCATACCCAGAGCGTCCAGGAGACAGGAGAACTGAAATAGCCATAGGGATTCTCAAAGAGATGGGGAACAATACCTGAAGCACAGAGCAGGGACGAGCGCCCAGCACAAACGGAAGTCGAGAAAAGACTCAGTGGCTGAACCGAACAGCAGAACAGATGATCCAAAGCACCAACTCGGAAGCTAAGAGATTTGGTCAGAACTCTTCCTGGAGGCTTTGGGAAGGCATCGGGGGAGAGAAGGCCAGGAGAAAAGTTAGGTGAGATGGATGAATCCCAGAAGGGACAGTGAGGGGAGGGAGAGGAAGCATTTGAAAAAATAATGGCCAAGAGTTTTCTAAGATTAGATGAAAGATTTCAACTTCAGTGGATTTAGAGAGCTTATCAACACATAGCTAAGAAAAATCTCCATACCTAGACTCATTATAATGAAACCTAGGAACATCAAAGACAAAGACAAAGTTCTAAAAACTCCCAGAGAGAAAGGGCAGATCCCTGCAGAGAGGACAGCATCAGACAGACATCAAAGTCCAGGACTGGGGAAATGGGCACCCTTGAGGTGGGACAGCAGACAACAGACAAGAGCACAGGATGTAATATGAGCAGAGAATTAAAGGAAAGGGTCTCTCCTGGGAGGAAGCGGCCAGAGCGACAGCACCTGGCACTGGAGGACAACTGTTCCCGTGGGAGGGTCAGTAGTGACCCGGCCACAACAATGCATCCTTACAACAGCTAGGGTGAGGGGACCTCATGGAAGGGAACCCCAGGCCAGCAGGGAGAGTGACAGCATGTGGGTATTCAGGGTCCTGCTTCCTTCTTCAGGCGCTCTCCACCCACACAGAACACCCTCCTCACTCCCAAGGATGGCATGTCAACCCCTCCTGGGGCATCTCTTCAAGAAGCCAGGAGCTCCCAGCAGGCAGAGTATGGCTGTACTGTACTGGCTGCCCATCTGCAGCATCCTCCCCAAGCCCTGGGGCAGGGGAAGAAGGAAGAAGCAACGCTGAATGAGGAGTGGAGAGGAAGGAAGGCAAGAGAAAGAAGAGGGGAGGAAAGAAAGGAGAGGAGGTTGGAGAGAAGAAAGAGAAGGGCCGGGGTGGAGCTAGGTGACGAAGCACCTGTGTAGCCTGCAGGAGGCCCTGGGTTCCATTCCCAGTACCTCATTAAAAAGAGGAAGAGGAGGAGGAGGAGGAGGAGGAGGAGGAGGAGGAGGAGGAGGGGAAAGAAAGAAATGCCAGCTCCTTCTTAGCAATAGAGCCCCACCCAGCCCAAGCTGCTGGGATCCCCACAACCCAGAGCCCTCCTGCCACCTCTGCCCCAGGGCACTGTGGGCTGGCACCTAGAGCCATCCATAGCCCTTGGCCTGAGTTCTTGGTCTCTTTCCTCCTGGTAGTCTCCTGGTAGGTCCTCATGAATCCAGGCCTGGGCTCTGACCAGAGCCATCCTTGTCTCTGAAGACAGCTGACAGAGGCCACAGCATCACAGTGCATGTCAGCTGGATTGGGCAGTGCCTTTTCAACTACACGGAGACCCCAGAAACCCACCGCTCCAGTTCTGGGCATCACAGTTCATTTGGTCTTTCTCTCTGGGCAGGCATGGGGTTGTTTTCAATGTTCTATCTTGCAGCATGGTGGCCTGAGCAATCACGTCTAGGGGGGACACTGAGACTGGGATGGTGGGGACAGGCAGATGCTCATGTTAAAATTCTACAGGTGCTGAGCCACTGGCTGCCCCAGTGGCCCTGAGCAGGTGCCCTCTTCCTGTTCTTGCATGGCCAGCCGGGCACTTCAGTGTTGCCTCAACTTCTCCCTTATGTTTCCAAGAGGGCAGGAGTTGATGCTTACTGTGGAAACATCCATTTCAACCCCCATCCAACAGGACTGTCCATGTGGCCAGCCCCAGGTCCATGCCAGGTGAGGAAAGTGGAGCTGGTGTGGCAGGCAGGGCTGAGGTTAGGTCATAGTGAGTAAGGGAGGCAGGTATGAACTAGGCCAGGGGAAGGTTCCAGAAACCCACACTGAGGCTCTCTGGAGCTAGGGTAGAGCTACTAGGAATGGGCAATGGCAAGTCCAAGCCCCTGTGGGTCACCAGGATCCCCAAGGGCAGGGTGGGCTTCAGCCTGGGCCAGATCTCTGCCACTAGCAAAAAGGCCCTCCCTGGATGAGGTGGGACAGGGCAGGCCCCCCTGTCCCTTCAGCCCAATGCCCCAGCTCAGGGCCACTGGCCATGCCTGGCCCCACACGGCCACCCTGATGGAGATTCCAGGCTAAGACTATCCCGACAGAAAGGGTCATTAATCTCAGAGCTTAACTAGCCGCTTCCAATTAGCAAGGAATAAAATGGCAGCGTTTGCACGGAAGAACTGCGATGTAAGATTATTAATTAAACGCACTGCTGCTGAGCTGCGGAGCACAGGAGGCCGAGTCCTCATTAAAACAGCAGGAGACTGAGACCAAGCAGGGAGGGGAGCCAGACGGGGAGAGAAAGCCCGGCATGGGGACAGGCAGGGAAGCCAGGCTGCCCTACCGGAGAGACACAGCCTCCCCACAAACTGACCTAGCTGCTTCAAGAGGGGACAAACAGACACGTGCAGTGGGGCTCCAGTGCACACTGGGCCCCCACCGTTTTGAATCTTGACAGACGATGACAAAGGCCATTGTCCAGGAGCTGGCATTTGCCCCCATGAGGCCATAGAGACCAGGACAGCTCCTGCCCTGCACCAGGTGGGTGGGGCAATGCCAAGGCCCATTGGCATAGGCAGGATGTCAGTCCCTGGCTTTGAGATGTTGAAGCCTAGCCTCTCCAAGGGCAGGGAAAGAAGGTCAGACCCCAGCCCAAAAGCAGCAGGCTGGTCACCAGGGAGCTGGGCACCCGGCCCAAAGCCCTCTTCCACATGAACTCCTAGGCGGGGGCACCTGTCAGCCCTGTTATCGTCACACCCCCACCTGCATGGTGTTCCCTCCTGTCTCCCTCTGGCTGTGATGCTCACAGGCTGATCTCAGCTAGGACTGTGAGTCTGGCAGCTATGCCCTGCACACTGGTACCCATACATACGCATGTGCACTCACGTGGCCTCCCTCCTGCACCACACACCAACACACACGTACATACACGCACACGTGCACTCTTACACACAGTGTGCTCACACCACACATGACAGGTACATGTGTACCACATGGGCATAGGCACCTCCTGTGCCACAGGCAAATGTACATTGCACATGCAAACACTCCCCATATGCACGCGCCACACAGATGCCCTCACACAGGTGCATCCCACGCATCACACACACGTGCAGATACATCCCTGGTGCATATGCACCACATGCACATATGTGCTCATATTCACGTCACACACGTTACTGCCTTGCCCACCAGTGTATGTGAGATGCACACCTGTTCACATGCCTGCACAGACATCACGCACGCACCTGCACTCACGCTCCCACACACTCCCCAGCTCCGGCCACTATCTAAAATGGGCCTGTTTTGACCTCTTGCTGTTGTCTGTCCCACCTCTGCCCCACTCCATGCTCACCCAGTAGGAGGGAACTCCCCGGCCTCTACTGAGGCAGTGCTGGGACCCTCTTTTCACTGAGGGCCACACACAGCACATCTGCAGATTGGATTCACCTCTCACACTCCCCTCTGGGCCTCTGCTGGCTGGCACATTCGGACCCAGGCTGCTGATCTCTGGCCAGCCCAGGTGATGACTCCTGGCCTCTGCCACCTGAGGAGGGGGTGCTGCCCTGCCTGGTCGCAGTGCCTGCTTTTATGCATTCAGGCCACTCTGGCCGCCCGGCCCGAGGGCTCCTGGGGCAGCTGGTGAGCAATCAGCCTCCCCTAGTCTGATGCTGCATTTCTAGAACCAGCTGACTCCCCAGAGAGGGGCACAAAGCTCTGGGGAACCTCAATGTTCCTGCCCTGCCTCTTGAGGGGTGAGGGGAGAGAGGCCACAGAGAAAGGTCCCTCTGGCCTCCCACCTGCTTCTGCATCCCTCTGGCTCCCTCTCCACCCCTCATCCTCCTCCTCTCTGTCCACTGCCCTCCCTCTGTTAACACAGCTTGTGTGCTGTCAGGAACTACCTATACAGCTGCTTTCATGGGGAAGGAGCCACAGGACACAGCCCAGGCCAGGCAGAATGGCACCCACCAGCCAAGCACAGTGAACACAACATGGAGACCTGGACTTGGCACAGATAGTCTCTGTGCTCTGAACAGGCTTGGTCCCCCATGCAGCAGTGCTGAGAGGTGGGGCTAGGTGGGGGTGGGGGGTTTACAGGGTTATGAAGTAGTGGTGCTCCTCGTGTTTTGTTTCTTTGGTATGTATGCACCTATTTGTCCTCCCACTTTCCACCATGAGTCGAAGCAGCAAAAAGGCTTCACCAGATGCAGCAACCCAATCTTGGACTTCTCAGCCTCCAGAACTATGAGCCTAAATGAATGTCTTTCCTTTATAAATTACCCAGTCTCAGGTATTCAGTTACAGCAACACAAAACAAACTAAAGCATTAGTCCATTAGATTAAATCCAGGAACTATTACTGGAACTATTGGAAAAGAAAAGCTGTCTTCTCTGTGATGTTAAACTGTGAGGATACAATGTGGCAGCTGCTGTAGTTATTTTTCTTCCTCATGCCTGAGAATGAAATCAACAAGTAGAGGAGAGTGGAGCCAAGGGCTGGAGAAAGTGAAAGCAAAGAGACTGAAACTGTATTTAAGCACCTGGATCCAGCCATGCCTGAAGCTAGAAGCCCTGGGGTTTCTTTTCTTCTTTTTTCCTTTTCTTGTTCTTTTTTATTTCTTGCAGACTTATTAACCAATTGATTCTTTTCTTTCTTGGGTAGCTTCCACTTGGATTCCTAACACTTGAATAATAACTCCTAATACTCCCCTGCTCTTCCACATCTCTTCTTCAGCCTTGTTGGTCTGTGAATGAACTCAAGCTACTGAAAATCTCCTGTGCAAAGTGGGGCAGAGTTCAAACATACATACATACAAGTGCACACATAAATCCTGCATGCACAAGGCTGTACTCAAACCTTCCTAGAAACAAACCCTCTCCAACTGACATCTCTCTCTGCTACAGCATCTTTGCCCGTGGCACACCCCCTTCCCTCCAATTCCTTGCCTCTTGCTCACCCCTCACCTCATCAGTCCAGCTGCCACCAACTCCCCACGATCCTGACTCTGATGTCTGCAAAGTTCACTCTTTGTTATGGAACCTTGACATCAACTTTAGGGAATCCCTTCCCCCCAATCTCTCAAGCTTCATCTGGGACACTGGCAGCCCCTATCCTGAGCCTCCACCATGTGCTCACATGGCGAGGGCCTACAAGTGCTGTCCTTCCTCTGCTGCTCCCCTCCTTTGGAGCCACACTCACTAGGAGATGATATCCACAGTCCTCCCCATACAGACGGCTCCTACCTCAAACTCCACCACGCCCTCCCTCCGTACCCAAAGCCCACACTTCCAAAGCACCGGATCCTGGGAACCTGTCCCAGCCACACACCATCTCTCCAAGCTGCTCCTCCTGCCTGACCCCCTTCCCTCCCACTCATCCTCCCAAGTCCAAAGCCTGGGGTGCTCCTCCCCAGCCTCTCTCTTACCCACAGATTCTTAGTGCTTGGAGATCCAGCCTCTCCACATTTTCTAAGTAAATCATGCTGCCTCTGGTCAAAGATGTGAAGGCAGAAGACTGGAAGGTGCAGAAATATGTCCATCTTATATACCACACACAAAAGCAGATCACAGAGAGAATGTGCAATATGCCCCTTTTATAAGTATATTTGCACAGATATGCACAGATATGGAAGACACAGGGTAAATGCTGACGATGAGATTATAAGGATCTCAGTTTGCTTCCTTTGGCCTGTTTATGCCTTCTGTTTTATATGAAGCATGGAAGACATTTTTGATTTAAGAAAGACAGAATAAGCCAGGCCTGGTGGTGCATACCTGTGAACCCAACTACTCGGGAGGCTGAGGCAGGATTGCAAGTTCAAGGCCAGAGGCAGCCTGTGCAACTTAGTGAGATCCTGTCTCAAAATAAAAAATAAAAATAAAAAAGGGACTGGAGGTGTGGGTCAATGGTAGAGTATTTGCCTAGCCTAGCATGTGTGAAGCCCTGGGTTTAATACCCAATTAAAGAGAGAGGGGGGGCGGGGGAGAGAGAGAGAAGTAGGAAGGGAGAAGAAAAGAAAAAAGAAAAGAGAAAAGAAAAGAAGAGGAAAGAAAAGGAAAAGAAAAGAAAGACAAAACAAAAAGTTGTAAGCCATTGTAAACCACCTCAGAACGGTGGCACTGGGAATCCCAGGATCTGCGAGTACCCAGCACGGACAGGGAGGGCCTGAGGGCATAACATCCACCCATACCTTCCTTGGATTAGTCCTCACCAGAAGTCCTATGGCTGAGATTCTGGAGACTCAGAGAGGAGATGAAACCTACCAAGGTCATACAGGAGCATGGGATCCAGTTCTTCCGCCACCCAGGTCCATACCCCAGGCTGTGATCCCCCGCCCTGGATGCAGGGCAAACCATGAGGCGATGCCAGGTGCCTCCGCAGGCCCTGAAATAGAGCCGCATTGCCACATAAGACACCCAGGAGACCCGAGGAGGCCGGGAGCCAATTCTAGATGGCTCAGCAAGGCTGCCGCCAGCCACGGAGTAAGGGAAACCTCTGGCCGCCTCTGAAATACAAGCAGTAGGACAGGAGGCCCCACTGGGAGGGCACCAGACAAGGGCCTTGGCAGCTCCCTGGGCAGGTGGGGCCCAGGCCAGGCAGGGCAGCAGCCCAAGTGTGGCAGAGGACAGAGCTCGAAAGCACAGAGGCCACTCAGGCCCTGTTCCTTCCAGTGGGACCTGGGAAGGCCAGGGAGTGCTGGTCTCTTGTGCACAAGTGGGGACCTGACCTATAGCTGCAGGTGTCCCCAAAGGGAGGTGCTGGGCAAGGCATTTCCTAGCCACAGCCTGAGAGGCCTCGCTGTGCCCAGCATGGGGCCAGGAGGAGCAGGACCAGAGACAAGGGCAGGCAGGAGGCAGGAACTGAGCCTCCCTGGGCTAAGCCCACCTCACAGCCATGACCCATGGCCTCCACAAAGCCAGGGAGCCTCCCCAGCACGGGGCTGCCAGGGGCTACCCAGGAAGTGACAGGAGCCTGGTGCCCTCCAGAGGCAGCAGCTGACCCGGCTTGTCTGAAGCAGGGCCCCTGCTGACAGGACTCTGGCTGCCTTCCCTCCTGAGCTGCTGTGCAGGGAAACAGCCTGGCAGAAGGGAAGATGCAGCGGAGGGCCCCAGCTGTCCAGGAGGGCCTGGGCCCCCACCCTCCTGAGCCGGCCACCACTCAGGGCCTCTGTGTGCCATCAAGGGACATGGAGACACGAAGCCGGGGAGGCTGCGCCCAGCACAGCACGGTGCACGGTTTTATAGCCAACTTTTTTATAAGTAGGAGCACCCTAAAGTAATGGGTGGAAGCCAGCGCACGCCTGTAATCCCAACAACTCAGAAGGCTGAGGCAGCAGGATAACAAGTTTGAGGCAGAGGTAGCCTGTGCAACCTAGGGAGACCTTGTCTCAAAATAGAAAATAAGAAAGGGGATGTGGATGCACCTCAGGGGTAGGGCACTTATAAAGTATGTTTGAGACCCTCAGTTCAATCACCACATACCACAAAAAAAAAAAAAAAGAAAGAAAGAAAAAGAAAAAAAATAACAACGAAAAGGAAAGTAAACACATGAAGTGGTAACATAGTGGTTTGTCATGATTATCAAGTGTTGGATGTGCTGCATTGTTACGAGACTGGCAGCAAAGTAGACTCTTTTACACTGAAACCACCACAAACATTGTGAGAATACATTGTGTTATGATTACAACGCCACTAGGTGACAGGAATTTTCATTCCTATATACAAGATTCATTATAATCCTATGGGACCACTGACATCACCTAAAGACTATGTGGATTCATCACTGACTGAGACGGCCTTAACAAATACGTGATTGTACAGAGATTGTGAGGTGCATTCCTGGGTCTTGCTGTTTTAACGCATTAATTTAAAAGCACATGAAAAACTTGTACATGAACACCTAGAGCAATATCATTCACAAGACTAAAAGGTGGGAATGACACAATCCATCAACTGACGAATAGATAAGAAAATCTGTGGTGTGTCCTTATACAGTCCCCCAATGTTGTCAGCTTGTCATGCTGTGGGAGCTTGCGTGTTGCTGTGAGGCTGAAAGCTATGCCCCCAGTATTTCAAATACCAGCAGGGCCACGCATGGTGGACAGGTTTCAGCTGAGCTTCCAGACTAAGACAGACTAGGGAGAATGATCTGGCAGTCCACTCCTGAAACAATTAGCCATTGGAAACTCTATGAATAGCAGAGCAGCACTGACAAATATAGTGCCAAAAAATGAGCCCTCCAGCCTGGAAGACGCTCACAAGATGACTGAGGAAGAGTTGCCTGCTCCAAGTAAAGTTGACCTTAATGACTGGAATGGAGTAAAGCCCCTCTGGGACCTCCTTTTGCTGACATGGCACAACTCAAAATGAGAAGAAACATAGTGACTGCAACAATGGCTCAAACATAAAAAGATCAGGTACATGACAGTGTTGAGGAGTGTTTCATTCCGCTGAACATAGGGTTGCTATGAGTTGGACCTGACGGCACCAAACAACAACATCCTCATACAATAGAATAGTATCTGTCCACAGAAAGGAAGGCAGTGCTGATACATGCTGCAACATAAATGAACCATGAAAATGTTATACTAAGCGAAAGAAGCCAGACTCAACTCAAAGGGCAAATATATGATTCTATTTATATGAAATGTTCAGAATAGGCAAATCCATAAAGACAGAAGTCTATAGCCATACCACCCTGGCTCCAATCCTGCCTGATCTTGGACAGTATGCAGGGTCAGGCCCGGTTAGTATTTGGATGGGAGGCCACCTGGGAATATGAGGTGCTGTAGGCTAGAGTGAAGGACTCAGCAGCCCACACCCAAAAAACAACCAGCCATTGAAACCCTTATGAAAAGCAGAGAAGCACTGACATAGTACTGGGTATGGTACAGTGTTGGGGAGTGTTTCATCTATTGTAGATAGGGTTACTATGAGTCAGACCCAATTCCATAGCACCTAACAAGCACACGGAGACAGAAAGCAGGTAAGTGATCACCTGGGGTTGGGGCATCTGCAGTAATTGGGAGCAAGAACTAAAGAATGTGGGTTTTCTTTATGGAGTGATGAGCATGTTCTCAAATTAATTATGGTGATGGTTACACAACTCTAGGAATATAGTGTTGTTGTTAGGTGCCATCAACTTGGGCCCAACTCATAGCAACCCTACCTACAACTAAACGAAACACTCCCCATCACCGTGCTATGCACGGCACTATGTCAGGGTTTTTCTGCTATTCATAGGGTTTTCGGTGGCTGATGCTTTTTTGGGAATGAACTGTTAGATCCTTCTCTCGAGCCCACAGCACCCAGTATTCCCAGGCAGTCTCCCGTCCAAGTACTAACCAGGCCAGACCCTGCTTAGTTTTGGAGATCTGACGGGATCAGACTCCAGAGTGGTACAGCTGTGGGCATGAATATAATAATGCCATTGAATTTTACACTCTGAATCAGTGAAATCTGTGGTATGTGAAATATATGGAATGTGATAAAGCCATTGCCAAAAAAAAGATCAAAGGTATGATGGTGCTGAGAAGCTGAAAGGCCCATGTACGCATGTATTGTAAGTTTTCCCCAGTGGTGAGAGCCCTGCTTCAATGGAATTGATTTCCCTTGCACTTTGTTTTGTGCATTAAAAACACCTTTCTTTTCTTGGGCCTCACCAGTCTGCCAAGAGGATTCATGGCATGGAAAAGGGGAGGAGGCAGGCCAGTGGAGGGGTGCAGCAATGCAGGTATGTTACATGCCATGACAGAGGGCAAGAAGGCTTCCTGGAGGAGGGATGGGGAACAGCACTTCAGGCAAGAGCCCAGAGGTCATCCAGGACCCCACTCTTGTCTGCTCTGCTAATGCAAGCCCAGGTGACTGGCGGAGCCTCAGCTTCCTCCCAATTGCACCCTTAACTCGTGTTAGGCCCTGGTTCCCTCACACCCACCCTCAGATCATGTTTTAGGTTAAACTAAGTGTGGCCAGGGCTGGGATTTAGCTCAGTTGGTAGAGTGCTGCTCTGCAGTCTCTGAGGTTCCGAGTTCGATTCCCAGCATCTCAAAATGGGAGAAGGACGTGGCAACCCATTCCCAAGGCAATCCCAAAACAGTCTGCCATTGAAAACCCTAAGAGGGTAGCTATGAGTTGGACATGACTCGATGGCACCTATCAACAACAACAAGCCAAACGCTTCCCTCATAGATCTGTAGCCACGAGCTATCCTCAGCTTGGGCAGAGGCGGAAGACGATGAAGTTAGCAGAAGCTAGCTTCTGTGTTTTACCCTGTAGGTGCAGAGGGGCACCTGGAGGTCCCATGGAGGGAAGGCACTGTGCTTATCGTGGGACACCTGTATCAAAGCAGGAGAAGCGGCTAGGCAGGAGCCCGGGAGGACAGGGGAGGGACCTGGAGGCAGAGAAGGCAGTGGGGCCCCTCAGCTCCTCCAGATAGCAGCAGCCGGCTTTCCTCTGCGCACTCAGCCTTCCCACCTTGGCTCTCAACGTTCAGACATCAAATTCCAGTCTCCGTGTGGTCATATGACCATGTCTGGCCAATCAAAGCCCTGCTTCCTGCCCAAGTCTCGGTGATTTGCTCGAAGTTTGGCACGTGACCCAGCCTGAGCCAATGAGAACCAGTCTCAGGACTCTCACTGAAAGCTTTGCGGAAACGAAATCCTCTCTGCTCTGCCTAGGCTAGGGCAACCAGCTAAGGCCAGGTGAGCTGCTAAGGCTGGGCAGAGCTAAAACAAGACGGAAGACTGAGCAGCTGCCCCAGGAGGCAACACATTTCTCTTTGCACTGAGTTTTCTGTCACTTGTAGTCACAAAGATCTGGACCTGGGGACAGCTTTGGGGAAGGAGATGGCCACAGCTTTGGGCTGCACAGGTGTTGGTGAAAAGACAGAAGCGAGACCCCAGCGGCCTATCAGTCACAGTTCCCCACCAAGAAGCACTTGCGGGACAGGCTGTGTCCATCTGGGAGGGGGGGCCATATGCTCCCCCAGCCCTGGCCAGCAGCACTGGACCACTCTCCACCCCTGCAAGCTGCTCCTCCATCCCGTACAGCCCTGCACAGTCCGCTGGACACTGAGTCTGTGATTCCCTTCCAGAGCCTGTCCGCCAGCAAGACTCTCTTCCCTCCTTCCACACTGGAAATCTTTTCCACATCCTGACTAATTGTGTTCAAGTGGGGAGGAGCTGGTGGAAGAAACAGCGTGTGCGAGCGCGCGTGCGTGCGTGTCCACCCCAGCACTGGCAACTTCCCCAGGAAAGCTCCATTGGCAGGGAGAGTTGGAGGACCCTTGGCCTTGGCAGTGTCCCAAGGGGCTCAAGATGATGTCAGCGGCTCTTGGCCTCTTCCAGTAAACATCTGTCCTCCTTATTCTGACCCAGGAATTCCATTGCAGAAGAGTCACGGCCTCCTCTGACAACGAAGCCCAGGCCGATTATGTCTGGGCCAGGGAGAATAGCCTCCCTGGCCTGTACCCCTCCCCACCCCTGTCCCTCACTCCCCACCCTTAACACAAGCCCTGCCCACAAAGCACTGGAAGGGACTGATACCTGCGTTGCACTTTGTACATTCCCAACTTCCTTCACACTTTGTTCCTCCTTGAGGAAAATATGACCTCGAAGTGACAAAGGCTATTCACTACTGGCTGCTGGCCATGGGACTTACTTCATTCCATCCTCATCGTAACCCACCACAGTACTTTCTGCCATCAGAAGATGAGAAATGGGAGGCAGGGCCAGTGAGGGGAAGAGGCAGAATCAAACACACTCAGTGGAGTGGGGCCACATCTGCCTTCTGCACACAGGGCCTTGTGCAGAACTGCTGTCCATACACTGAAATCATGGAAAGGAAGGAGGGAGGGGACAGGGAGAAATGACTGGCTCCACAGCCCAAGCAGCACCCAACTCAACATAAGAAGCAATCTCAGGACTGTGCAGAAAATAAATGCAAGAGAAACAAGGCAGTATGATTATAGGGAGCAGTGACGTCTGAGGCTCCAGAAGTTGTGGGGCCAAGAACTGAGGATGCTATCCCTGCTCAATTCCAACCCCAGGAACACAAGCCCAATACATCCCCCACGTTCCCAAGAGAAACTGGAACTCTGGAGCTTTGTGAGAAACTTGTCAAACACTGGAATGGCCAAACAAAATTCCTCCGTGGGTGGACATGGCACATGGCCCGCCGGTTTGCAAACTCCGCCCTGCAGGATGAGAACACTGGAGTTTAGAAAATGATTTCATCGGTAAGGGGCAAGGAGGGGACTCCAGTGGGACTCCTGAGTCCAAACTCGTATGGAGTTTCCAGGTCACACAACTGGATCCTGAAAGTGTCTCCTGGAACCACATGGCCACGGGAAACTCATGACATTCAGCCCAAGACAGCAGTTTGCCTGCCTACCCTGCACAAACTCCTGTGCATGCCCAGGTGTGCTGTGCCCTGGCCATGGGGGACACCTAATAACATATGGGGCTGAGGGAGGCTCCCTGACCCAAAGGGGAGGTCAGCTGCTGCCACTTGCCCCCCACCAAACCACAAACCACATAGGCATGTCCTAGGTTTGAAATTTTACTGGGAGGCCGTGGTTGTAGCTCTCATGCAAAATTACAACTCCATTGTCTACTCTGCCCAACATTTTGTATTATGAGACAGAAAATGTATAAATATTGAAAAAGAAGAGACAAAAATATTATGAGTTGCCGAAGATGATTATATGCTTAGAAAATCCTTCCCATAAAAAGGGGAACCCACAACAAGAGGGAAAAAATAATAGAGAAGTTCATGAAAATGTCTAGAAGCAAAATAAATGTAGTCAGTTCACTTGTAGATTTAAGAATGCAAGCATGAGAAACGTCCAAGCAAGAGATTTATTTTGAAAGGGTTTTTGTAATTATCTGTGCTTCTCATTCATACCACTGTAATAACAAAGGACCAATTTGCCAAAACACAAGGGGAAGATGCAAGTCACTGAGAGGAAATAATCAAAAGGAAGGGGGGCCTGGGGTGGGCCTCATCTCGAGGACAGCAATGCAGGGACTGGGGTTTGCCGGGTCAATGGTGGCTGTCAGGTATTTAGCTGCAGTTCTGCAAGTACATGTATTCTTTGTACTAACGGATCATTTTCAACCCTACTAGTTGGGAATGAAGATGTCTACACTGAGAATGTCATGAATCTGCAACACGCAGGTCCCAGGTATTCTGAGTTAATGGTCACGTGTGTATTATAAATTCAAAGTGTCCCTGGATATCTATAATAAGCTGCTATAAAAAAACAATGGAAAAGATCTTACTCATAATGCCAATAAAATTCTGAAACTCATACTAATAAACCTTCTGGGATATATTGTCAGAGATTTGAATCAGTGTTCTTATTTCCCCTTGAAAATTCAACATCATGAAGATATCATTCACTTGTTCAGCAAAGATTTGCTGAGGCCCTGCTACATGCTGGACACTATTTCAGGCGTGCAATATCAACTAAAATAAAGGTCTGTGTAGGACACTGTTTAAATCATAAGAAAATGAACCTAAAAATCCATCTGGAAAACAGACAAAAATAACCAAAACATTTTAAGTCACAATGATGATATTTGCCCTTTCAGACATTTGAACACGTCCCTAAGCAACAGTAATTAAAAAGCCTGGAAGTAGTGCAATAAGAAAAAGAGAGGCCAGAAACCAGCCGGGTCACCTTGATGAACTTTGTGGATGGCGGAACTACATCTCACAGTCAGGAGGAGAGGCTGGCTTAGAAAATGAATGGTGCTGAGACAACAGTGGTGATTTAGAAAAAAATAAGGACCTAAAACCAACCACTCATACAGTACACAAAACAGACTTCTTTTGAATTAGAGGAGTTAAGTGTTTAAAAAAAACAAATGGGGGCATGAGCAAAAACAGAATGGAGCACTACTTTCAAAGCTGGTTATTTTCTAGGCCTGAGTCAACAGAAGAAATCAGCAGGAAACGCCCAGCGGAGTTCACCAGAAGCAATGGAAGCCAGCAAGGGAAGCTCCGTGGATGTCCATCCACCTAAGTCAGCAGAGGGTTAATGACCAGCCCCAAGGAGGACCAATGGACTTAGGAGGAGGAAAGCTGCAGGGCAGCAGCCATCAGTCATCAAAGACACAAGTTCCAACAGTGAGCCCCTGGCACCCATATAATTAACCACAAGTTATGCTCAGGCCGAGGGTCCCGGGTCAGCCTAGCTCCTGCAGCCTCTGGCAGACCCTGGGGATCCTGGGGCACAGGCACTGGGAAAGGTACCCGGAAGCCAGCTGGGAGAAGTGGTGAGCCTGGGGCCAGGCAGGACAGGACAGAGCAAGCCTGTGGTCTGCCCACCCCTGACTGTGCCCAGTTCTGGAGCGTCCAGCCAGAGGCCAGAGCCAGCAGCCTCCCGGTGCCTGCCCCTAGCTTTGGTTCTTAAAGAAGCTCAGAGAGAGCAATGCAGTAACCCTGGTGACCTTGATGGTGGTGGTTGTTGACCTTGATGGTAGGAAGTGACAACAGGCAGTGTCTCCCCAATGAGGACACAGCCAGCAGAGACAGTGCACAAAGGCCAAGCCACTCTATCTGGTGGCAGTGGGGGTGAGGGGACTACTCTAGCAGAGCTGGGGTGTGGCCTTGACCTTGTTTGCTGGGAAGTACACCAAGAATTCAGTGTTTGGCTTGCCAAGAAGAGAAAAGGAAACCCTTCCACCATAATTAACCCTGCTGTGTGGGTAGCAAGGGGTTATGTTCACCTCAGAGGAAGTCAACGATTGTATCTGGAGCTAGGGCTGTGTGACCCTGGGTGGGTCACTCCCCGTCTCCGAGCCCAATTTCCTCCCAGCACCAGGGATGGTTCCTTGCTGTTCACAGTCTGCCTATTGGCAGTTGGGGCCCCTGGCTGGTGTCCCAGGAGGTGATGTGTAAATAGGAAGATGTAGCCTGGGGCAGGAGTGTGTGCAGTATGATGCAGGGCCTCCAACCCAGAAGGTCCCAGAGTCCTGGTGAAGACGGACTCTAAGGAAGGAGGACCGGGGGCGGGGCAGAAGGAGAGAAAAGAAAGAGAGAAGGAGGAAGAGAAAAGGGGAAAGGAATAGGAAGGGAGGAGCATAAGAGAGGAGGAAAGGGAAAAAGCCAGAGAGGGAGAGAAGCTGAGGGTGAGGGAAAGACAGAGGTGAGGAGGAGAAGGCAGGTAGAGGCTCTGGGTGGCCCCCCACCATTGTCTGTGTAGCTGCACACTGGGGCTGCACAGGACACACCCTCCTCCAGGCTGGGGACCCCCCCTCTGTCACAACCCCCAGCCGTGGGCAGCTCCACCCGGATCTGTTTCTACTCACCACTTCTGACACCAAATGTATGGCTTTTTCCCTCACCTGCCAGTTCTCTAACCCTCCTGGTACCAGCTCAGTACTGACTCTAACTGCACGAAGAGCCCACAGCTGAGGGGCTCCAACCCACAGTCCTGACTCACTCCAGACGCGGCGGCACCTTGTGAGCATCCTGTGTCTCTGACCAGCCACCTACAAGCCAGGGGCTTCCCACCACTCATCACATCCAGGCATTCGCTAGAGCAGCCCAGGGAGCTCAGGAAAGCACTTGGCTCTCTGTGAGCAGACATTAAACAGCACACAGCCCAGGACAGCCAACAGGAAGCCACGCACAGGGTGGGGTACAGGTACGGCAGTGGGGGGCCTTCTCAGCCCTGCCCCTCCATGTAGTCACCCACCTGAAAGCTCTGCAGCCCCACAGGTAAGGTTCACAGACCTTCCAACCTCCCAATCCTGCCTTGGACTGTGTGGCAGCCACCCCATCCTGAGGCTGGGGGGCAGGGCAGCCCCCAGACTTCTCAGCACACATAAAGACATCTTATCACTCTGGAGACTCCAGGGTTCTTAGAACCAAGGCACCAAGACCAGACACCAGAATAAAAGATGCTCCCCTCACCCTATGACTCAGGAAATTGCAGGTTTCAGGGGTTTTGAGCCAGGAGCCAGGGATGAGGAACAGACACACACTCACTATAATGCACTATCTCAGTCTCCACCAGGCCACTGCAGCCGGAGACAGATCCATGCCCCCTGAGGCCCAGGCCTCAGCTCTGGCTGGTGAACTCAGCCTAGTGGAGGGTGGCCACTCGGAAGTGTGGAGAGGGGACAAAGCTTCACAGGCTGGGGACCTAGCAGAGGGAAGGACCCTGCCACTGCCTGCACCCCCAGGACTACAGGATCAATGCCCAGTGTCAACCAAGGTCCAGGAGCCCCGGGTGTGGAAGGCTCAGCAACAACTGCCAGTCACTGTCCTGGGAGACCACACCCCTCCCCCACCCGCTCCCGTTAGGACCCCTGACTACTGTGGGCAGCCTGGGGGCAGCTACACACAGGGGCTACTTCCCTCTGCTGGGCTCTGTGTTTCACAGTGCACACTGAGTGGAGGGTCAGGAGCCAACACAGGCAAAGCCTGGTCATCCCTCTGGCCACCATCTCCTCCCACCCCAGTCCTCCTGTGACACACCTTTTGAATGAAGCCAGCCAGCGACAAGAGACAGGTGGCCTCAAAATGGGGCAGAGTCATGGTCTTACCTGACAACAGCCAGGCCCCGAGCTGGTCCTGCCAGACCAGCTCTGCCTCACAGCCCCTCTCTGGCACAGAGTAGCTGTTCCAGGCACCAACCAGATCTGGTAAATCCAAATCTCAGGGTGGGATGTAGACACAGATATTGTTCAAAGTCCCCCATATGCCATGGTGGTCATGGAGCACAGAGATCATATGAGGGAAAACAATTTTATTCTCTGAACGACTGGCCAAAGATTTCTTCCAAGGAGAAAATGATCTTTGTTTGGAAAAATACCTTCTAGGAGTGCGTGAGATAAAAAGGTAACTATGGCTGGGGAAGGCAGAGGGCTGCATAAGGCAGTATCCGCAGGTCAGAGCACAGGGCACAGTCTGGATGATCTAGGAGGACTGATAAGAGTGGTTTCTCTGAGGAGAAACAGAAGAGAGGGAGGGAGAGACACTGGCCAATCAGGGTGGCAATTTTCCCAGACAGGGGCCTGTCCCACCAAAGCCCTGCAAGACTGGGAGGCGCTGCCTCCTCCTCTTCCTTGGGAAAGCCTCCACTTCCTGAGCCCAAGGAGCACTTCCTGTGAGTGGCTTCTGACAGCTGTTAAGTGGGGACTGGGCTTCATTTCTGGCCAGCAGAGTGGACATCTAAGACACATCAGCAGCATCCTCCAGGCTGAGGACACTAGCCCCCCCACCTAGAACTGCACCGATGCTGTCTTTTTGTGGGGTAGGAGAGTGTGTTGAGATATTTTATCTAGAGTTCAGCTCCTCTGCTGATAAAAAATGGGATCTTAGAAAACTAGAATTCAGAGGATATTGCCTTCCCGTGAAATCCATCTTAATCTGCAAGCAAGCATTATATTAAGCAGAGAAACGCCAGGGGCGTTCCCATTAGAGCCAGACGCAGACTAGGATGTGCGAAGCTGCAGGTTACTTAACATCTTTCAGAAGGTTCCAGACAGTGCAGATTGGAAATGAGGATCCAAAATCATCATTGTTCATAGACAGTACAAATGTAAACCGAGGAAACCCAAAGGAGCCTATAAAGATATATCAGAATTAATATGGCAAGCTGCTTGATAAAAGATAATTACACAAAAATCAATAGCCTTCCTGCATACCAATGACAGAGGAAAAGATTCTACTCACAATGACGAAAAGAAAGAAAAATCCTTCAAATAACCCTAATTAAAAAAAAAGATAACTTGTACTAAAAAATGTATAATACTTTACTGAGTAACTTGAAGACACAATTAAATAAGCTGAAAGATACACCATGTCCCTGGTAAATACTGGAAATTATGTCAATTCCTCTTTTAATTAGTTTTTAAGTTTAATTTAATGTCAATCAAATTCACAAGGGATTGTTTAACCTGACAAAACAATCCTAAAATTCATTTGGAAGAATAAACAGATGTGACCAGCCAAGGAAATTTTTTCAAAAGAGAAACAGCAAAGGAGAGGCAAAATCCAGCCAGATGTTCCAGAGTGGCACTGCGCAGCGGAAATATAATGTGTGCTTCATGTGGAGCCACGTTTTTAAAGACAAAATTAAAAGACAGGTGAAACTAACTCCCATAATATATTTTATTTTCCCCAATATATCCAAAAAATTATTTTAAGCCCACTGTTAAAACTTTAAAATCATCTGCGAGGGCTGGGATGTGACTCTATGGTAGGATGCTTGCCTGGCACACACAAGGCCCTGAGGTTGAGCTCCAGCACCACAAAAAATAAATAAAATTATCTGTGAAATATTTTATTTTTTTCAGGAGGTATTAAGTCTTCAAAATACAGTACTTTCCACCCAGAGAGCCTCTCAACTCAGACCAGTCACACTTCAAGTGTTCAATAACCTCCATAGCTCACAGCAACTTTACTGGACAGTGTAACTTCAAGTATTGGACACCAGTTATTACATCTTTGAAGCTCCAATAATAAACACAGTTTAGTATTGGTACAAGAACAGACTGCCAGACAAATAGAATTTATCCATGGTACTGATTAACCTGAGGTTTCCTTTGCAACTGACTAGAATGGTTTGTGGCATAATCCAAAAAGAAAAAAAAACCTATGTACAGTCACACACTGCATAATGACATTTTGGTAAATTTGGGCCTTGTATATGACAGTAGTACTATAAAATAACATCACCTAGTGATGTTGTCCCCCATGTGTCTGTCAGCTTGTCATGTTGTTGGGGCTTGTGTGCTGCTGTGAAGCTGAAAAATATACCAGCAGGGCCACCCATGGTGGACAGGTTTAGCTGAGCTTCCAGACTAAGACAGACTAGGGAGAAGGATGTAGCTAACCCACTCTCAAACCAACTAGTCATTGAAAACCCTACGAATAGCAGAAAAGCACTGTGAAATATAGTGCTGGAAAATGAGCCCCCCACCCCCAGGCGGCAAGGATACAAAAGACACCTAGGGAATAGTTGCCTGCTCCAAATAAAGTTGACCTTAATGACAGGAATGGAGTAAAGCCCCTCTGGGACCTCCTTTTGCTGATGTGGCATGACTCAAAATGACAAGAAACATAGTGGCTGCAACAATGGACTCAAACATAAAAAGATCGTGTGCATGGCACAGTGCTAAGTAGTGTTTCGTTCTGCTGTACTTAGTTAGGGTTGCTATGAGTCAGACCTGACTCAATGGCACCCAACAGTGATGCTGTAATCTCTCAGTTTGTGTAACTTTACTCTGATGTTTCTTGGTGACATTGTAGCTGTCTTGGTTTGTATAAATACAGTCTATGATGTTCACACAAAGACAGGATTGCCTAATGACATCTTTCCGAGACCACATCCTCATCCTTAAGCAGCATACAACTGCATATACATGCTGTACATTCACAGCTCTTGAGCTACTTTTTATCATACTTCCATAAGCTCTGTTCCAGTCAGACTGGCTACTACTCAGTCTTACACAAAGCTTTCATGAAACATAAATATGCCTTCTCTTCTGTGGCCCCAGTCTCTGCTGGCAAGAGAGAAGTACTCAAGTTCAAAGCTGAATCCTTGAATGTTCAGCTATAGCGCTGTCAAGGATCAGTTCCTCTGGTACAAATAGCCAGGCCTCAGCTGCTGCCCATATCCAAAGCATAAACTCTGCATGCCAGTCATCAGACAGTGTCCTCCAAAGATCTGTTGCTTCACCACCACCACCATCATCATCATCAAACCACATTTGCAGGACTCTAAACTAAGGACAACATCAGTGGGTCCTATCACCATAGAGTGATGGCATTACTTAGCACACACCAACTCAGTAGTGACATTTCATATTGCCATTGCTTTGACTGAACTGTCTATGTGGTTTGCAAGGCTTGTGTTGAGATCTTGCCGCTCAAAATATCTTCAAAAAGTCACACTGTGTGATGACAAAAAGTGTGCACACAGGAAGGTACAGGGACAGCGACATAAGTAGCTTTGGCATTCATGAGGCAAACACCTGACCATGGAGGAATGCCCCCGACTCTGTGCTTTATCAGAAAGGAAGAATCTCAGGAGTGAAAAAGCCAGGCCGTACTCAGTTACCATGACATGTCCAAAATGACGCAAGGCAGGAGAAGTGGTCCATGGAGGGGGGTGCGATCTGAGCAACCAGGGCCTGTGGTGGCCATGCCTATGCCTCAAGGGACTGTGGTTAAGACATCACCCAGTAGCTTAATTGGGAGCCTCGCCTCTTTTTTGGTGGCATGTAGAGTAATGGTATGTCCTAATACCCAATGCAAGGCACTTTAGAGCCAGTGAAATGCAGAAACAGCCAGTGTCGCCTGGGCTAAGTGGTTATTGTGTATCCATCCTTTCATGGCCCAAGGAGGTGGGTACTGATGGAACCCCTACTTCACAACCTGATAAACTGAGCTTCACGGTTTGGAGGGGCAGCAGCCTCTGGCCTGCACACTGAGCCCATTTCTTCCCTGTTCACCATTGAAATACCTAGGTCAATGTGGGGGCAACACAGAACCTGCCCAGACTCTCAGCAGCACCTGGTCCTTGGTCCTGGATACGAGTGTCCTTTGCCTGCAAGCAGAAGCTGTTTACCCCACTCCGCCTGCCCTGGAGTGGCGTGCAGTGTAATTGAAATTCATGGATGAGCCTGAGGAGCCGGCTCCAGGCTCAGTAATAACTTTTCCATATTAATGGCAGCACCGCAGACCCGGTGGACAGCTGACATTTAATATGAAACATACGCAGCAGAGCAGAGGCTCCTACCTGGACCCTCCCCTTCCAGAGCACCTGCCAGGAGGGGAGGGGTGGCATAAAGCAATGCCAAAATTCAAGGGCCTGGAGTCTTCCTCTCCCCTCAGTACCTCCACCCCAGTCCAAAGACCCACCGCTACAGGAAATCTCTGCCAAGAGCACACACATGCACACACACATTCACTGGACATGCACCCACATCCACATCTGCACACGTGCCCACACCCACAGCCGCACACGCCCCCATTCTCATGCACTCACACAGAAATGCATGCATGTGTGTGCATCCACATGCACACTTCCGTGCACAGCCACACAGCCAGGCACACACAGGGACCCCCTTGGGCTGTCCAGGCCAGAGAAAGGGGTGTGGGTAAGGATGTGCCTGCCTTCCCATGCTGACCTGAGTTCCCAGCCGTGGTCACACACACACTTGCCCCTAGGGCTCTTGTTGTTGTTGTTAGGTGCCATCGAGTCAGTATCCGACTCATAGCGACCCTCATAGGGTTTTCAATGGCTGACTGTTTCAGGACTGCCTTGGGAGTGGATTGCTAGGTCCTTCTCCTATTTTTGCAGTGCTGGGAATTGAACTCAGGACCTCAGAGACTGCAGCGCAGTGCTCTACCAACTGAACTAAATCCCAGCCCCCTAGGGCTCTTAGAGACCAGAATAGGAAGGTCCCAGCCAGGGCTCAGGCCACCACAAAGCAAAGGCAGTCTCAGTGCTGAGTGGATGGGCCAGGCCCTGGCACCCGCCCCTGGCGCACAGGGTGGATGAGCCCCTGGCTGGCTCCTCTGCTGGTAGCACTTGTGAGACCCGGCCTGCTCCACCTCCCACCTGGCTCTGAGTGAGGGCCTTCAGTCACTCACCACTCAAGACCTGCAGACATGGGGGCACTGGGCAGACCGGGCACCCATGGGCAGGAGGCGGCTTCAAGCTACCGATACCTGAGTGAGCAACGCCGGCACACTAAGCCCAAGCGCCGGAGCCACGCCCACACGATCACGTGGCAGGGGTGGGACCAGCACACAGGAGGCCCACCGGCCTCCCAGGGCTCTGGCTCGGACACCAAGGACTGACCACAGGGGCCTTCATGAGGGCCAGGCTGACTCCACGGTGTCCCATTCCGATTTCATCAAACGCCAGGGGGTGAGGACACTTCACACAGGGAACACCCTGGGGACCCGAGTCACTGCCCTGAGCCTCAGTGTCCCTATTTGAAAATCGGGAGTGACAGTGGTTCACTCACAGAAATACTGTGGGGCTGGAGACGAGGCTCCAAACAGAGGCAGACAGGCAGTGCCACAATACCCGTGTGCCTCAAGGCAGCTCCTGCACGGAGGACTGTGGGCTCTACCGAGGGGCATCGGCCAAGACGCCCAGCCCTTCCCGCTGCGGACCCTGCTGAACCACCTCCCAGCAGCCCTTGCTCCCTTCATTAGCATTCCAAGCTACTGGGAGCATGTGCCTCAGGCTGGAGCCAATCAGCACACTATTCCTGGACTATCGTGACTGGTTATGGAAAAAGCCCGCGACCTAACTTCATCCAATCAGTGATGCTCAAGGGCTGCAGAAGAACCTTCAGTAAATGAGCCTTTTCTCTTTCCCACCAGCACTGTAGGAGGGTTGGGGTTGTGCAGGTAGCTACAGCCACGAGTCCCCAAAGAAGAGAACCACAAAGGCGAGGAAGAGCTGAGTAAGTGGAGTGGAAGGAACACTACTCAAATCTCTAGATTTTGTTAGGTCTCCTGGAGTCAGAATTAACTCATAGCGACCCTAAGTATAGTCAAAGGAAACACTGCCTGACACTGTGCAGCGCACATGATCTTTTTATGTTTGAGCCACTGTTGCAGTCATTTTGTTTCTTCTCATTTTGAGTCATGTCACATCAGCAAATGGAGGTCCCAGGGGCTTTACTCTATTCCCGTCATTAAGGTCGACTCTACTCTGAGGAGGCAACCCTACTCCAGTAGTTTTTTGAATGCCTTCCAACCTAGGGGGCTCATTTTCTGGCACTCCATTTGACAGTGCTTCTCTGCTATTTGTAGGATTTTCAATGGCTAATTGTTTTGGGAGTGTGGCTGTCGGGTGGTTCTCCCTAGTCTGTCTTAGTCTAGAAGCTCAGCTGAAACTTGTCCACCATGGGTGATCCTTCTGGTATTGGAAATACTGGGAGCATAGCTTTCTGCATCACAGCAACACACAAGCCCCCACAACACGACAAGCTGACAGACACGTAGGGGACACTCAATCTCTGGATTACCCCTACCCAATCCCGGAGTCCAGATGCCTTATTGACAACAGCCAGAAAGGTCTGGGTTTTAGACCAGTGATACACAATCAGACTTAAAGGGGCCACCATGAAACAGGCAGGGGCCGGTAGGCTGCTGCTCTGCCACCTGAACACAAACCCCTGACAAGTCAGCCTCCATCTTGGCAGTCATGAGTCAGCCATACATCTTCCCCAGCCCATTGCAAATGGCATTTCTAGGTCCACCCAGGGTCTTCACACTAGACATGATTGCCTACACAATGTCAGTAGAATCAAAAACATGACAGAAATGCAGCTTCTGTGAAGAAAATGGGAGGGTCTGGCAACAGAGAACCCGAGCTCCCGAGGGACAGTGGTCCATCAAGGAAGGTGGGGCATGGGCTCTCCACGCTTCCCACCTGTCCTTTCCCTGACGCTGGCCCCTCACCTGTGTGTGGTTCCCCATGTGGCCCTAAGGTCTTTGCATTTACAACTCTGCCTTTGGAGTTTCCTGGAAAGTCCCCAGAGATAGCTGATCCAGTTACTTTCCACCTGGAGAAACAGGCTTGGTGGGGAGAAGTGGACGGTTAAGTCCAGAGTCACAAGGTGAGTTGCCAGAGCCCAGGCCAACATCTCTTTATCCCCGATCAAGCCTTCTCCATATGCCCTCAGGCAATGCTTCCCTTCCCTGCTTAGTTTGATTTAAACTTGTTGTTGTTGTTAGGTGCCGTTGAGTCAGTATCCAACTCATAGCGACCCTCATAGGGTTTCCAATGGCAGACTGTTTCGGGATTGCCTTGGGAGTGGTTTGCCAGGCCCTTCTCCCATCTTTGTGGTGCTGGGAATCGAACTCGGGACCTCAGAGACTGCAGCGCAGCGCTCTACCAACTGAGCTAAATCCTAGCCCCTTGATTTAAACTAGGAGATCTGAAATCCAATTTCATAAACCACAAGGTAAGGGCTGGAAAACCATGCAGACCCACTCACATGCACAGGTGCTTTCCTGTGGGAAAGGTGGCAGTGCTTCTGGCCATTCTCCACAACGCAGACCCCCTGGGTTGGCAGCCGTGCAGACCAGGTAGGAGAGGTGGGTCGGCCCTGAACCCTGGCAACACAGGGTCTCTCGGGCAAGTACCACACCATTCCCTGCACAGGCTTCCAGCCCCCACTTCTCCACTCTTACTTCACAGCTCCCAGATGAACACCAGGTCTGGACCTGGACCCTGTGAGCAGAATCAAGGACACCTGTGGTACAAGTTGCTGAGAAGTACAGGGTGTGACATGCATATGTACATCCAGGACAGCTTCTAGGATAAAGGCCTACAGAGTAGGGCAAGACCTACAGAGTAGGGCAGGTAAAGAGAGATGGGTCAGAGAGGTCACAGCAAGATCATAGCCTATGCATAAGTCCTGCACCTGAGCAAAAGCCCTGAGTGTCCAGTGCTGGAGAAAAAGCCCAGTGTGACTGAAGCCTGGGCACAGGGCAAACACAGTGACAGGTGAGGCTGGAGGTCCCCAGGCCAGGTCATGTGGGGAGGAACCTTGAGTGCCAGGCCAGTGAGTTTTTTCTAAGAGCAATAGGAAGCAAAGGCATGCCATGATTTGATGCATAGTTGTTAAAAGTCCCTCTGGCTGCTGTGTGGGGCAAGGGTTGCTGGGGAAAAGCCAAGAACAGGCAGCTGGGGAGCCCAGGAGCACAAGGCAGGGTTTTGGTGTCAAGGGTGGTGGAGAGTCCTGGGTGAAGAAGTGGGGTGAAGTTTGGAGATCTCCAGGATGGTGGCTGGCTGGATATGGGGATTGGGGAGGGAAGAGATGATCCTGGGATGCCTAAGTGACAGGTGAGGTCTGACAGAGAGTGGAGAGACCTGCATCTGCCGAGGAGTGTGGGGTTGTCCAAGGAAGGAGTCCTGGAGGCAGGTCCTGTAGAGCAGGCATGTCTTATAGAACCCCTCTCCAACCCAGACTCCAGGAGCCTGACCCTCACCCTCAACTCCAAATGTGCGTAGGAGACTCTTGCCAGGTCTATATCACAGTGGATGCTTTAAAGATGGGCCTATAACCCAAGCAGAGCCAATCAAATCCCTCTCCCAGGAGGGATTCCCAGGACTCAAAAGAGTATCACCCAGAAAGGAGTGCTTTCCACTGGAAGACCAAGTAGACCTGGGGCTGCTGATGGCTCCTGTGTTGGGGGAGGGAGGATTCTGCAATAAACACAGAGAGTGGCAGAGCTGAGAGATAGCACATCCTGAGCCCCTGGATCCAGCCATTCCTGAAACTGACACTCTTCAAAACCCCTAGACAACTCGGTCCCTGATATCTCATTTGTTCCATTCAATGCAAGCTGGTTTTCTGTGACTTAAACTCAGTGAGTCTTAAGGAAGGTAACAACCTAAGGATGAGGCTGAACCACCCTAGGTGGCTGTGTAGATCACACACAGTAGGGTCCAGGCAGTCACTTCTGCTCTGACCTGAGGAGCTCAGATATCTAGGGGACCCAAGCATTCTGGCAGCCCTCTTGGATGCCCCTGACACCCTCTCCAGACAGTGCCAAGGCAGAGTGGGGGGTGGGGGAAGGACCCTCAGAGGGGCAGCTACAAATCCCTGGTGCCCTTCATCCCCAGCCCCACCATCCCAGGGCCTACCCACACTGGCCTGCCCCAATCTTGCACCCCAGCTAGTGGGAGCCTAGTGTGCAGCCTTGAAGATGGCAGCCTTCTCCTCTTGGTCCCCCAGACCAGCTATGACTTCTCTCTTAGTTCACATTACCTGTTGCTGTGATGAAATGCCTGAGAGAACACCTTGAAGAGAGGAAGGGTTGATTCAATGCAGTTTCAGAGGGTTCAGTCCATTGTGGTGGGGAAGCTTGGTGAGCCAGGAAGCAAAGGCAAAGAGAATGCTCGGCTGACTTCCTCCTGTTTCCCCTCTCATTCTCTCTGGGCCACCAGCACATGGGATGGTGCCCCATGTTCACCGCAGGTCTCCCCCCCGATCCCCACCCCCACCGTTACTCCTCTCTGGAAACACGCTCAGAAACACTGCAGAGATGGGCATCACCTCTTTACTATTAGTTGTTAGTTGCTGTAGAGTTGGGTCAGACTCACGGAGATCCTGTGTACAACAGAACAAAACACTCCCGGACACTGTGCCATGCACACAATCTTTTTATGTTTGAGCCAATTATTGCAGTCACTGTGTTTCTTCTCATTTTGAGTCATGCCACATCTGCGAAAGAAGGTCCCGGGAGCTTTTCTCCATTTCCATCATTAAGGTTGACTCTACTTTAAGGAGGCAACTCTTCCCCAGTCATTTCTTGAATGCCTTCCAGCCTGGTTGCTCGTTCTCAGGCACTATATGTGACACTACTTCTCTGTTATGCATAGGATATTCAATGGCTAATTTTTTCAGGAGTGCAATACCAGGTCCTTCTCCCTGTCTGTCTTTGTGATTCTAAATCCAGTCAAGATGACAACAAAGACCACAAGGCATCAGCACGGCCTTCCTTCTTGGGCTTCTGAGCTCTGGCCGTACTATGGAGGCTCTGCCTCACAAGGAAAGGGGGCTTGTACTGAGCCCCCAGGGAAGGGTGGACACAGCCTTCTGAAGGCCTCAGGATTTGACCAGGCCTGGAAGTTGGACCCTTTCCACTGCCCAACCCATGCATGCTCTGTCACTGGGCCTGCCCTGCTAGAGATGTCAAGCCAGGGAAGTGTGCAGGGTTGCACTGAATGTAGGCAGAGGTGGGCAGGGTCACACCCATCCTCCTAGAGTCCCTTTCTGCGATCACCCACCAGTGAGCAGTCAGGACACCCACAAGGAACTGCAGCTCACAGCAGGTTACTGGCCAGTCATCGGGCCATGTGGCCACAAGGACTTCTCCCAGCTCCCTCCCTCTTTCTTACCAAGATAATGGTCAACACTCTTGATGAAGAACTTCTCCCAGAATTAAAATAGGAAAGATTACAAATGCTTTAAAGAAAAGCAGCTCTTTTTTTGTTGGTATGCAAAAAAAAAAAAAGGTAATCAACTGTAGTGAGTATGACCTGGACTGAGACAGCCATGCATTCAAACACTGGTGCCTAGACTGAAGTAAGCTCTCTCAGAATGAAGATGGGATGGGGACATGCTCCGTAGGTTGATGTGAGGATTAAACATTAGATGCAACATTAGATGCACATCAGGGAGCCTCGCACAAGGTAGGGCCACAGCAAATTATCTCTATCACTACTTTTTTTTTTTTTAATGCCTGTAGCCGTAGCATTGTGACTTCCGATCCCATCAGATCTCGGAAGCTAAGCAGAGTCAGGCCTGGGTAGTACCTGGATGGGAGACTGCCTAGGAACACCAGATGCTGTAGGCTTGGGAGAAGGACCTGACAACCCACTCCCAAAAATCAATCCGCCATTGAAAACCCTGTGAGTAGCAGAAAAGCACTGACAACAGTGTTTTGCCTGTTGTACAGAGGGTCGCTATGAATCAGGCACCTAACAACAACAACAACATTACTACTTTTTACACCAAGGCTTCTTGTTAGTCGTGAAGTTGGTCCATCTACCATGTGACCCAAGAGATACCAGAAAACTCTTCCATAGCAATGTGATATACAAGAATACTTCCTTAGGCATTTTTCTCAACCATTTGAAAAGGCAAATTTTAACCCCGCCCAGGAAATATTATGAACAGCCTCCAAGCAATGGCTATAAAGAATTTGGACAGCCCACATTTGTCTGCCTCTCTGGAAATAAGGTGCAAGGCATATTTATGACCCATATCTTCATGCGGCAAGCCTAACACCTCTACCTGAAACTTGAATGGTCCAGGGTCCAGATTTCTGGCAAAAACAATCTCAAATCACTTTGGAGAACAGCTCTTATACTTTCAGTTCTGCAAGATTCTGCAGGCCCCATGCCCTGACCCTCATGGGATCACCCAACCCCAAAGTAGCCAGAGTGATACACAGGACTCAGCTAGAATTGGCAGATAATGATAGCTTGGCATTCCAGGACTCTTAGATTCACCACAAAGGCAGCACACAGGTAGGAAGAGGCCAAGAGCAGCAGGGGTCCTAATAAGCTGATGTGCACCTAGATCCAGCCATGCCTGTGCACCTAGATCCAGCCATGCCTGAAGATGTATCACTATGTGAGCTAATAAGTTCCCTCTTCTGTTTAAACGAACTTGGCTTGAATTTTATGTTACTTGTAACTGAAAGGACCCTGATTGATACAGTGGGTAGGCTGGAGTCTCCTTGTACTAAGTGAATTAGGAAACTGCTGTCTGCAGTAATAAAGTTACTACTGCTTCCCTTTAAAGCAGAAAAATATACTCATATGTCTTTAGGACCAAGCAGGCAGTTGAGCAAATGTGTTTCCAAGGACAAAGGCAGGACAATAAGCATCTAATTTTTTTAATTTTTATTCATTTATTTATTTATTTATTTATTTATTTATTTATTGGTCAGTACTGGAGGCTGAGGGGGCTGGCATTCAGCTCAGTTGGCAGAGTGCTGCTCTGTGCTCTCTGAGGCCCTGGGTTCAATCCCTAGCACCACAAAAATGGTAGAAGGACCTGGCAACCCACTCCTGAAACAATCCTGAAACAATCACCTAACGAAAACCCTATGAGGGTTGCTATGAGTCAGACTTGACTCTATGGTACCTAACAACAACAATAACTGGGGGTTGAACCCAAGGCCTTGTGGTCCATGCTAGGCAAGTGCTCTATCACTGAGCTGTGCCCCAGCCCCTTTCTTACTTTTTATTTTGAGACAGGGTCTCACTAATTTGCATAGGCTGCCTCTGGCCTCGAACACACAGTTTTCCAGCCTCAGCATCTGAGTCACTGGGATATAGGCATGTGCCACAGTGCCTGGCTAAGCATCTAAACTTAAGCAATGGGGCCACAGCTGCCTGCTTTAATCTGTACTTTCTGTCTACACCAGGCATGTCGAATGTGCAGCCCAGGACTGCTAGTAATGCGGCCCCATAAAAGTCTTTAAAATCATGTAGTTTTAGCATTTATTTTCCTTGTGACCCCCTCATTATGTATACACACTATGTTATATAATTTATGCATGGCCCAAGACAATTCCTCTTTACTCAACGCAGCCCAGGGAAAATGAAAGGCTGGGCACCATGGTCTATGTTATGGTTTCTCCCCACATTTGCCTGGGAGGTTACCTGCAAAGGTTCTGCAAAGGCCACGTCTGTGTGAGAAATGCTGGATTCCATAGACTGATGAGATGTCCTTATTAAAACTTCTCAGAGATCCTGGCAGGCCCCCTTGACTCTCCCAAGGTGAATGCAGTTCCGGGTTTTTCCACATTACTTTGTCCACCAAACCCCATCTGCTCACAGCAACTTGGGGTACAGCCCTGTAGAATGTTCTTGGATAAATACAGATGTTGAGCCTTGCTTCTCAAATGGTAATCCAAACACCAGGAACATCAGCCTTGGAAAGTGCTAGAGAGGCAGAACCTCAGCACCCCCCACACACACACACCGAAATGCTAAAGCCAAATCTTTTTTTCCTTTCTTTTTTTAAATTTTCTTTCTTTTTTTAAAATATTTATTTAGTTAGTTAGTTATTGCGATACTGGAATTGGAAGCAGGGGCTCGCACATACTTCGCAAGGGCTCTACCACTGAGCTGCACTCCCAGTCCATATTTTTACTTCTTATTTTGAGTCAGGGTTTCGCTAAATTGCTCATGCTGCCTCTGGCCTCAAAGTCAAACTCTGGATCCTCCTGGCTCCACCTCCTGAGATGCTAGGATTACAGGCAAAGCACCACCAGGCCTGGCTCAAATCCCCATTTTAACAAGGCCCCCAGGAGAGCTGAAGGCCCAGTAGAGCTGGGCCCACCTGCTTTGGTGTATTCAGGTAGCTATCAAGGAAGGCCATGAGCAGCAGAGGAAGAGGCTCAGGATACTGTCATGGTGACAGGCACAAGTGGATTAGATGCCTTGATCCACAGGAGGTCCCTTGAGAGGTACACACAGGCATAATTTGCTCCTTTTATTATATTTCAGCATCTCCCCCAACTCACCCCCAAGACTTGGGAGCACTATGGCAGAAAAGGCCAGACAGAACCAGCCAAGACTTCCACCTGCACTGGCCCGTGTGGCTGAAGGCAAGTTACCAACTTCTCCTCAGAGCCTCCATTTGTAAGCCAGGGGTGAGGCCACCTACCCCACAGGGTCACAGTGAGGACGAGAGGCATCAAATGTAAAGCTTCAAGTCCTTAATGAGTAGGCTTTTCCCACAAGCTCAGGTGGACATAAAGGGTTAAGGAATTAATTGGTATAAAATCAGAGCAGGTACATGTGTACGTGCACGCATGCACACACACACATACACAAAGAAGGAAGAAAAGAGAAGACCTAATGATGCTCACCCACTGTCTCAAGACCATTATTCACTGACAGCATTCAAGGCCACTCAAGCAGACCAGCTTGCCTTGTACCTTAGCCTGTGTATGTCCAATACCTGTGGCATCTCAGCTCCACTGTCCTGCCCAGGCAGGTACCACTGCACACATTTGCTCGCTCCACCCAATTGCCAACTTTCATCTTTTCCAGCTGGAAACCAGTGTATGGAGACCCCACTCAAACAGCCTCCCAGGAGCATATTGTCCAAGCTCTGGCCAGAAAGCCTGTCAGCCTCTGGTTGGGACAGGGCCTGCCACATCTCTGACCAGCACAAAGCATAAGCACACTAAAAAGTGCTAGCTGAACAAATGAGTTACCAAATGAACAGGTGAATGAACGATGCAGTGACATAGTCCCCCTAAAAAACTCTCCCCATCAGGAAAAATACACAGGAGTTGATCCATCAATATCCATGTCAACTCCTCCCACTTCGCCCAAGTCTCCAGCAATGATTTCCTTTCATTTTTAGGAAATTCACATGCACCCTAAGATGAGACACATCTATGGGGCCCCGGACATCCTCAGAGATGACAGGCACTATAAAGAGCTGACTTACTTCAAATTAGGTCCTCCAAGGACATTAATAGTTATTCACAATATGCCCAGGTTCTAGCTAAATCCAATCAAAGGCAGTGATTTTCCAAAGCAACAAGTGATGTTTCCTGTGTGTCCCTAAAAAGAATGCCAGTGGTTGTAGGGCTTGGGTGTAATTGCTGGCTCTGCAGATGACAGGACGGGCCTGGGCATCCTCAGCGGCCAGCAAGGCCGAGAATGGCCACTCACTCAGAGCAGGATACCCTAAGCAGCAATTAGAGCAGAACCCACGCTGGGTGGCTTTAGATGTCTAGCCAGCACAGCCGGCCTGACCACCGCACACCCAATCCAAAATAGAAAACTGCAGTGGCTTCTGCCGCGTGCCAGGCCCCCAGGCGGCTGGACAGCACCGCCAATGTCAACCTCTTCTCTGAGCATTGATCCAGGCTTCCTCCAAGCCTCCCTTGTGCAGAGCCACAGTCCCTCTGGGTCCCCCCAGAGCAGGTGAAGTTCCCAGGGCTCCAGTCATATTGGGTGGCCCTGCAGTTCCAAAAGGGACCCTCTCCTGTCCTTCAGGAGCTGGCCACCAAAATCAAGCTGCTCATGGGCACTAGAGCCTTCACTGCCAAATGCTCCCCTTGGCTGAAAATAGAGGGAGAAACGGACTTCAAATAACCACTTGGAGTTCAACAGGAAACCACAGTACAAAAATCAGCAGCTCCCAGTCAGCCAAGGGGCAGCAGGCTAACCGGGCATTTCAGCATCACTGCCTGCTCTCTGGGCTACCATCCCCTACACACACATACAAGCAAAAAATCTCTTCCCCCCCCCCCCACACACAAAGCACACATGCTAAAATGCACAGACACACACACTCAACAGACAATCTTATGCACATGTAAGAAGAAGCCCACAGGTATGTATGTATATATATATATATATATATATATATATATATATATATATATATACATACATATACACATGCCTGAGAGACAATAACGGCACACCCGCGTGTTCACACAGGTACCCAGGCACCCAGAAACAAGTACACATAGACATGCCAAAACACATGTGTAAGTGCACGCACACCCACTGAGATACACATGCATATACCAGCCTACACCTGGATGCAAGGCACAGACGTGCAGAGAGGTGGAAGGGAGATGTAGCTGCTGCTTGGTAAGGGCTTGGGGCCCGGGGAGGGGCTTACATAAATTGCCCTCTTCTCAAACCAATCAGAACAGCTTGCCTTCCAGCCAAACCCTTCAGCTGTGCCCACGCCTCTCCAAGCCCCAGGAGAACAGAGAAGGTCCTCAGGAGTGGCCTTCCCCTCCCAGGGGAATCCCAGGTAACCAGTTTCCAGAGCCATGGCAAAGGCGGGACGGAAAAGCCCTGGGACAGTGGGGTGTACTCACCAGCCCATCGCAGTTGCTGAGCGCCACCGAGGAGGCTTTGGCTAAGCCAGCCACATCCCCGACATAGAGGCAGGTCCCAAGCAGGGGCTCCACGCGGGTGGCACCCGTCTCCCCCTGCCACTCCACAGTGGCCCCTGGAGCCACGAGGCGGGCGTTGGGTCGCAGTCGCAGGTGCAAGTCTCTGCCGAAGACCGTGACATTATAGAAGAGGCGGCCGCTGGGGTCCTCCTCGCTGCCTCTGGGGAATCCTGAGGTCTGCACCGGGGCGGCCCTGCGGGCTCGTAACCCAGCCCCGGCCGTCGCCGACGACACCACGTGGGACACCAAGCGGCCTTGGGCGTCAGTGCGCACCGGCACCGCCAGGATGCGCTCGGCTCCGTGCCCTAGGGCCGCCTCGTGCCCCCAGGGCTCCCCTGCAACGGGAAGGGGCGTTAGTTAGACCGGCCAGGACCTCCGAGCCTCAGAGCCCCGCTTCCCCCGCCGTCGCCTCAAGCAAAGAGGGTGGGTGTTCTTCCACCAGAAAACCCCCAGAAGCGAGCCGGCATCTCCCCATCTTTCTTGCAAACGAGAAGGGGCGTCAACAGGACCACCACTCGGGAGCCTCCCCAGAGGCCAGTCCCATGCCAGTTGGGCGCTCTGCCCCTTGCCCTGCCCCACCTCGCAGGTCCCCAAGG
Organism: Pedetes capensis; assembly: GCA_007922755.1. Classification (NCBI taxonomy): domain Eukaryota; kingdom Metazoa; phylum Chordata; class Mammalia; order Rodentia; family Pedetidae; genus Pedetes; species Pedetes capensis. The sequence goes on from VMDO01001379.1 coordinate 72,153, forward strand.
GAAGACCCCGTCAGAGCGTCCCCAGCCCCCTGAACCTACCATCCTTGGCAGGACAAGGGGTTCCCAGAAAACGTTCTCGGTTGGTCCCCTAACCATGCACCCCGACCTCGCCGTGGCCCCTGCTGCCCAAGTGCCCTGACCGCTGGCCTCTGAGCGCGGGCGGCCTGTCCTCTGTGGCTCGCTCCCGTCAGCCCGCCGCCTGCCCCTCGCCCCGCGCGCCCAGGGAAGGGTGGAGTAGGGTCCCACCGGCCACCAGGGATCCCCTCCGGGACGCCTCAACCCGTCTTCAGGGCCACAGCGACGCGCTGGATACCGGCTCCTCCCGAGCGTCCCCGGACGCGAGCACGGGCGCCGCCTCGCCCTGGCTCCCCCGGCCCCGCTGGAGCTGGCGCTGCGCTCTACGCCGCGGGGCTCCCCGGCCCTCCGTCTCCACGCTCCGCGGCTCCTGGGCCGCTAGGGCGCGGGGGCTCCCCGCCGCCCGACGCTCCGGGTGCGCCCCGAGGCGCCCCCTGCGCGACCAGCCGGGACCCGAAGTTGGCCAACTTGGCCCCGGGCGGGGCGCGCGGAGTTTGCCCAAGTCGGGCTGGACGCTGCCTGGGGAGGGGGCGGCGGGGCGCGCGGGGCGGGGCCGGGCCAGCGCGGGGCGCTGGGCCGGGGGCCGCGCCGCACCTACCTGGGGGGTCGGCGGCGGCGAGCCTGGCGCTCGCGGGCGGCGGCGGCAGCAGGAGCGGCGGCAGCAGCAGTAGCAGCGCGGGGCAGAGCAGGAGGCGAGCGGCTCCCGCCGGCGGATCCATGGCAGCCGGACCGCAGCCCGGGCCCCGCACTCGCAGCCGGCGCGAAAGTTCCCCGCGCGCCGCCCAGCCCACATCTGGGGGCAGCTGGAGCCGCCCGCAGCTGCAGCACCGCAGGGCGCGGGGCGGAGGAGGCGAGGCGCGGAGGCGAGGGCGGGGGGAGAGCGAGGGAAGGCGGGGAGAGCCGAGGAGCAGGCGAGGGAGGCGGCGGGAGGGGCGGCGCGGGGGGAGGGCGGGGACGGCGGGCGCCTCAGCCTGCGGTGACCCGGCGCTTCTTGGCGCGGCGGCCGCCGCCGCCCGCTCCCCTCCTAGCGCCGCCGCCGCCGCCGTTCCCGGCTCGCAGAGAAGCAGAGACACCCCGAGGCGGCGGCGAAGAAGCGCTGCGGACCGGCTAGGGGAGCCCCGCCGCCCGCCGCCCAAGGCGCGTCCCGCGCCCTCGTGGCTCACTACCTCGTAGAGTAGCGCCGGCCCGAGCGTCCCCACCCGGAGAACCCGCGGGGCGCTAGGGTCCCACCCACCAGCCTCACCTGCTTTCTGCAGGACAAAACTGGGGAAGAGCAGAGGGGGGCGGGGAGAGGGCTGAGCCAGGCCACATGCCCAGGTGGAGGCCCCAGAGGCCGGGAGGTGCTGTTACCCTAGGTGCTACCCTGAAGATCAACTTTTGCCTTCACTGAGATAGACAAGGACCCTTTACTCCCCAGCCCCTCTCTGGGTCTCTCTTGCTCCACCTGCCTTCCTATCCTTCTGTGGCAACCTCCAGACACAGCCTCCTGCTGCCAGACTTGAGTCCACCTGTCATCCTATTATCCTCCCCTGCCTGAAACGACCTCTTCACACCCTGTAACCTTTCCAAAGGGACACGCAAGGGTCGGGACATTCTCCTGAACAAGGTGCTGTTGGTGCCCATTGCCAGCTGCAATCCCTCCTCTCCAGCAAGGTCCTGGTCCTCACGTTTACTGGAGTCTTTGTCCTGCCAGGCCTGCTGTCCCTTGGACAGTGACTCCTCCTCGGGTCTCCCCCACACCCCCCCTCAGGCTGATGTCTGTTGGAACGTCTCTGCAATACGATCCCCAACTTCTGGTTTACTTTGCCCTTGAGATACTTGACCCTTGGATCTTCTCATTCACCTTACCCAGGCCTGTGTGGCCAGGGCCTTGGGCAGAGGACCCAGAGATGACCCAGGCCCTCCGTGGGGCCAGGAGGGCCCCGTCTATGAGAAATCATGACTTGCACAACTGGCTCTAGCTGTGGCCACACACCCTTGGTTCTGTCATTTCTGGGATCTGGATGAAAGGGCATTGCGGCTGGACAACCATCTTTACTTCATCCAGAAGCTTCCCTCTGTCTCTGTCACCTGAGGGAGGCTGAAACTGGATCTGGCCCTCAGGCATAGAGGACATGCGTTGTCAACATTTAAAAATGGTGACATTTCAGGTTAAAAATTTAGATTTCTAACTTTTCTTGAGAAATTGGAAGGTGTGACCACACAATGGACTCACATACCTGCTTGTTGTTGTTGTTCCTTGATGCCAAGTCAGGTCCAACTCACAATGACCCTCTGTACAACAGAACAGAACACTCCCTGACACTGTGCCATGCCCAGCATATATCAGTGCTTCTCTGCTATTCATAGGTTTTTCAATGGCTGATTGTTTTTTGGGTGTGGGCTGCTGGGTCCTTCCCCAAGCCTACAACATCTGGTGTTCCCAGGACATTCCTGCTTAACCACCATTAAATGGGGCACTTATCTGACAGTTTACTGACGATCTCCTCCCCACTATCCGCTGCAGGCATGACTCTGGCGACCTACCATGATCAGCTGATTCTAGACAAAGTGGTAGCTGGAATCCCAGTGTATCAAAGAGAGATGACTCCAGACCCAGGCATCTGGGGGGACTTCCCATAGGAACAGCATGAGCTGAATCCTGAAGGCTGGGGAAGCCAGGCAGCCCAGAGTTGGGTTCCGCTAGGTGCCATCCTAGCACTGTCCTGTGATCACCCATGCTTCTCTTCTTCCCAGCAGATGAACGAAACCCAACCAGCAGCTTCATCTACATTGAGTCACATTCTACCAACTCACTGACTTCTCTGTCATGTTTATGGTCGTTACCATATTTCCCTACCACCACTACTGATATTTCTTTCTGTAACACTTCATAATTTACTTAACATGTTATAGTATACTTTAAGTCACTACTTTAAATCATCTCATCATCTGTCCATAAATCAAAAATAACTGCCCCCAAAAATAAATAAAATGAAAAGGGAAAAAGACGATATCAGAGCCTAGCCATTACTACCTACAAAAGGCTGAGGCTAAAGCTGATTAGCAAGTGTTCGGAAAGCATGAAGACAGAGCCGGAGAAACAGAAATCTTCTCTTTGATGTAATCAGAAGGATGAAAGAATTGTGAAGGAATAACTCTCCCCCTCTGTGACTAGAGATAGCTTCTGACAGGTCCACCAGACTGAATTATCAGGCACGCTTTAGGATACTTGCTCTAAGAAATTCTGGGGGAGGAAAAAAGATTTGTCTCTTTGACATTCCTGCCAGCTGTTTCTTCCCATATCATCTCCAACCTCCAAAGGTTCTATCCAAACAGAGCTCAGATCAACCCCCCCACCGAACCTTCTACCAGAAATTGGTAGAAGCAGATCACCACCCTTAGCCAGCTTTCCGTCAGTCCCCACAGTGACACTCCACCAGGTGGAGTAGATGAATCACACGTGTGCATGAAAATTTAAAGTTAAAGCATAGAGGGCGGGGGAGTATAGATATGTCCCAGCTTCCTAATCAACTGTCTCTGTAAAAATGAAGAATGAAAGAAAGAAAGAGAGAGAGAGAAAGAGAGAAAGAGAGAGAGAGGAAGGGAGGGAGAGAGGGAGGGAGGAAGGAAGGAAGGAAGGAAGGAAGGAAGGAAGGAAGGAAGGAAAAAAAAGGAAGGAAGAAAGGAAGGAAAGGAAGAGAAGGAAAGAAAGAAAAAGGAAAAAGAAAGGAAAAAAGAAAAGAAGGAAGGACTAAAGGAAAGGGCAGGGGAAAAGAAAGAAAAGAAAAGAAAAAAGAAGGGAGGGAGGGAAGGAAAGGAAGGAAGGGAAGGAGGTGAGGGAGGGAAAGGAAAGGAAGAAAAAAGAAAGAAAGAAAGAGAAAAGAAAGGAAGGAAAGGGAAAGAGAAGGAAAGAGAGGAAGGCAGGAAGGAAGCAAGTAAGCAAAGAAGGAGGGAAGTCACCTTCTACTTCTCTAAACCTCCATGCTGTCCCAGGCCCTGATGTGTTTGTCTCTCCCTCTGGTCTCCCTCTTCCTCCTCCCAGTAAGATATGGACACAAACCCCCAGTGGTCCTTGCCTCAAGTCCTACTTATTCAGTCTAGATCTCAAAGACAAAAGCTAAAGACTAGCGGGGCCAACTCAGATCATGTGAGTCATGGATGTTTGTTTTCATTTGAACTTGAGTGTCTTCCGGTCTGCTTGGCACTCCCTCATTTGACCCAGTCTCCGCCACTCAGTATGGTCCTAACATACCTACTGCTCATGATTCTCACCAGCCTGCTCCCTGAGGCGCTGGAGTGGCAACCCTGATCTAGAACAGCCTGGTGTTTGGGAGGAGCAATGGGCTCAATTCAAGGTCAGCTCAGCTCCTCCAAACCCAACAGCCTTACAATCTTCTCAAGTAAGACACAGAAAGAGATGGGGATCTCTCCTGGTCATTCATCTTGGGTGGCCAAAACCACCCCACATACTTTGGAAAGGGACATTACAAAGGAAAATGTCCCCAGCTCTCGGTAGGAGGGAGGTCCTGTGTTATTCTGCAGAGGAGGACCAGGGCTCCCCGCCCTGCCCTGGGCTTCCAGGTCACCTATGCCAGCACAGACTTCATTAGGGACAGGAGCCCTTTGAGAACCATGCCTGTCCCCTGAGGTCAACACAGTGGCCAGCCCCCTGGAAGGTCATCTGCCCCTGCTTTAAGGTCATCTCCTTTGGCAGGGCCTTCCTGGCAAATAGAGGCAGTGAGGCTTTCCTGCCCTCCCCCTCAACAAGCAAGTTCCCAGGGGTTGTAGAAGGACTCAGAACCTTCCAGTCCCGTTGGGACCCATGTGCAGAGTACACCAAGTGTGAGGAGTCAGTGACCTTGTCGTGGGCCTCTGAAAACAGCAGCTCTGTCCAATTCCACTGTTGGCAAACAGTAAGTGCACTGGCCTGGTCAGATGTGCTGGCAGAGCTCTGGCCAGGAGTGGCCTTGGTAAGCAATATGTCAGGGGAACACTGATCGAATAGACAGTGGCGGCCAGTGGCCTTTGGGGAGAGTCATTCTTGCTGTTTCTCCAGCCACCTTCACGTACACACTCTGGCAGGGAGCTGCGTCAGGCAAAGGAGGAGGCGTGCGTGGTGCTTAGGCAGGATTTTTTCATCGCCATGTTCCACAGAGAAGTGTCCCATCTCATCAGTGGGATCAGTTCTTCCTGGAAGTGAAAGACAAAGGACTTGAAGTTTGGGGGCTTCAGGATCCAGGCTCAATCAACACTTCTAAATGAAGACACAAGATGGAGACTCAGACTCAGTCTAAGCAGTAATGACCCAGAAAGGATCTAGCCCGATACCGACTTGTAACTGTAGGCTTGCACATATGCTCAAGCTAGGAGAGAGAGCAGAGAAGAACCTTAAAGGTGACATCTGAGTGATAGGCAGTGACACCAGGGCCCTCTTGGGCCAGGGTATAGATTTCTAAGTTCACTTGTGTCTGGCTTCTGATGGGGTCCAGGGGCCCTTTGGTCCATCCATCCCATCTCCAAGGTCTCTGGATCCCTGAAGACACTCCTGGCTGCAAATAACCCAGGCAGCTTAAGCCCTAGGGAAATGCAGTACCTCACCTACCAGGAAGTCCACAGGGATGGCAGCTCCAGAGCTCAGCCATGTGATCGGGCACCCTGCCACCTGGTCATCTTCATCCTGACCCATGTCTTGCCATCCCCCAGAGTGCTAGCTGAGTCCCTCTGGTCAGGGGGCCAAGGCCGGGTCACATGCCCAGTGCTGAACTAAGCGCAGACAGAGCCGAGGCATCCCTGGGACAAGCGGGGGCAGAATGTACGTTGGACAGCCATTCCAACGTCCCTGCACCTTGTCTGCCTTTATTTCCAAATGTGAGTGTCACAGACCCAGGCATCCCCCGCCTGGTGAAAGGTGTCCCCTAATGTGACTTTGCATTTGTCCCCCATTCTTACACTGCATTATCTGTAGCATGTGCAGAACTCATTAATTTAATATATAAATCCTGTGGTGGGGGGAATCTTGGGAAGGGCCAGCTCTATTGCACTGTGCAGTTTTGTGTTCAAAGCTTTGTGTAAGCCTCTTTGGATGTTTTCTCACTTCTTAGAGTCTAGGGAACTCAACCTGTGTCCCTGGCCCAGTCTTGATAGCTTCCCCGGGATCTCTGGCCTCCAAGGGCTTTATGCGGCTCTGTCTAGTTCCTCCCATACAGCCCAGCCCCACCCTACCCCGCCCGCTCACCCACAGTATCGAGTATCAAGGGGGTGGGCCCTAAAACGGCCAAAGCTTCCAGCAGGGCTGGCCATGGTGACCACAAGGGAGCCCTGGGACCAAGTCTGGGGGCAGGGGTGTTAAACTGCATGCAAAGTCAAGAGCCATGGATCATCACTAAAGCTGCTGGGGTCCCTGAGGACCCTCAGTGCTTCTCCAGGAGATGCCAGAGCCCTCTCCCCAGCCCAAGTGCCCATGGCTGGGGAGAGTCCTTTTTGAACACAGCTCACCTCCCTCCCCAACAGCTCTAAGTGGCCCTGTCTCAACAAAACCATTGAGACCCGACTCAAAATTCCCAGGACATTTACAGTGGACTTCATGGAGGAGCTGGTCATCTCTGCTCCCTGTGACATAGTGCCCCCCTCCTCTGATGTGGCAAAAAAGAAAAGGACAAACCTATGTCCTTTCTGTAATTAAGTTCTTGGGGATTTCTTTTGTACAATGAAGTAAGTTGTCCCTGTGCCGGTTGTTTTTTGTTTGTTTATTTGTTTGCAGTACTGGGAGTTGAACCCAGGACCTCACGCATGCTTTTTGCAAGCACTTAACCACTGAGCCACACCTCTAGCCCATTTTTTCTCTGTATTTTGAGACAGAGTCTCACTAAATTATGCAGACTGCTCCTGGACTTAAACTTGGAATCCTCCTGCCTCAGCCTCCCTCATCACTGGAATTCAAAGCATGTGCCACAGTGCCTAGCTCCCGGCCGGCCGTGTTTGCAGAGCTGGCCTCAGGCAGCCTGTGAGGGGGAGGGAGCAATCTTTCTGCACTGTCCCCAAAGCCTCCTGCCAGGCCTGGGAACTGCTCCCCTGGTCCTCCTGTTCCTGGTCAATGATGACCTTTTCCATGGGTTCCAGAGTCTATGTGCCCATGGCCCCAGCCAAGTCCATTGCACTCTGTACATGCAATTCCCTCCAGACAGCTCCATTCAGATGCTCCAGAGCCCCACAAACTCACCCGCCTTGAACTGTCCCCATGTCTGGCCCCTGCTGCAGTCTTCTACTCTCCATGTGGCAGACCCCAGCCTGGACCCTCCCTTTCTCTACCTCCACAGCAAAGCAGTATCAGCTGCCTGTGTCTTGTAACTACCTCTGCAGTCTGCCCCTCCTCCCCGCCACCTCACCACTCTGACCTGCACATCTCTCCTGGACATGCACATACACAGTTGTCCCCATTGGACATCTAGTGCCTGAAACTGAGCCCGTGTACCTGAGTGACTTTCTTTCCCACTGGTCAGACATGGTGTCTGCAGAATAGACCCCATACGTGGTGTCTCGAGCTCACTTCTCATCTTCTCATTGATAGGATCCAGATCACATGCCTCCCTCCCAGTCTTGGACAAGGCTTATATTTGTCTTCAACAGGGGCAGGGGGACCTGTGAGCAGCCCCTAAGACATGCTGGTGGCTGAAAGTACGAATGTGCCTTCAGAATATGAGACAAGATCTCCAAGCTGCGGAGCAACCTTCCCCAGGGCTGTGTCCTGCCTTGATTCCTGTGATGGCTGGAAAGAAAAGTCCGTCTCAGCTCACCAGCAGAATTTCAACTGCTCGGAGAGGTCCTTGAGACAGGCTGATTGAGCTTTGCTTGGCCCTTGGGAAATGTACTTCACTTCCCCATGCCTCAGTTTCTGTAACTATAAAGTAGGCTTAATAATATCACCCACTTCATAGGGTGGATTGAGAATCAAGGGACTTAACAGATATGAAGGCCCCAGAACAAATACACAGCAAAGTGAGGACCTGATGTGGCAAGTACCACTGTGTCTAGTGTCCCAAACATGGCTGCGCACGAAGTGCAGTGCTGGGATGCAAGGCACGAATCTGTGTACGGATGCCCCTATCTTTACAGCAGGGTTATGACTGAAGGCCCACTGTAGGTTGAGATGATCATAAATTGAGAAGGCATAGAATACACTTGGCCACCCGCACATCCTCATTTAGCAACATGGTGCCTCTCCTCAAGGCATCCACATCACTCCATCTACAAAGTATTTGTTGTTTCTCCCATGATTGCTGTCTCCTTAGGAATTGTCCCGCTGCCACTGCCCAGCATTGTGTGAGAGAATCAAACTGCATATCACTAACTTGGAAAAAGACCCAAATTCAAATTTCAAAGTACAGTTTCTACTGAATGTGTATCACTTTTGCACCATCATAAAGTTGAGAAATCCTAAGTCAAACCGTCATACGTCAGGAGCTGTCTATACATTGGAAATTTTCCAGAGTATTTTGACCACAGCCTTTTACCTATCATCACTGACTGTAGAACCAAACTCAATGTATTTCATGTCAGGCTTGATTTTGTCCTAATAGACAACCTTGCAGGAAATCCGGCGATTGAGGCCTGGCACATAGTATGTGTTCAGCAAATATATGTGGAATGAATCAACAAAATAACATAATTTCCAAAGATAGGGTCTATGCAGAAAATAAAAAGGCAAGTGATTTAGACTGCATGAGACAAGGTAGAGAAGTGGGCACAGTTTAGGCTTGGAACTGATCAGAAAGAAGTTATCAAGCGTGGTGGCGTACACCTGTAATCCCAGCGGCTTGGGAGGCAGAGGCAGGAGGATCGCAAGTTCGAGACCAGAGGCGGTCTGTGTAACTTAGCGATACCCTGTCTCAAAAAAGTAAAAAACTGGGCTGGGGATGCAGCTCAGTGGTCCAGCACTTGCAGAGCCTGCAGGCACGAGGTCCTGGGTTCAACCCCCAGTAGCGCAAAAAAAGAAAAAAGAAAAAAAGAAAGAAGTTATCAAGAAGGAGTGGCAGCAGTGAGAAACTGGCCATGCAAAGGCCCTGAGGCAAGAAAGAGCTTTATCTGTTCTTCTTCTTGTTGTTAGGTGCTGTTGCGTAGAGTCCGAGTCATAGCGACCCTACGTACATCACATCGAAACACTTCCCTATTCTGTGTCAGGCACATGATCTTATTACATTTAAGCCTATTGCTCTAGGAGAAGCATAAAGAGCAATGAACAATGGTGAGAACAGAAGATGGCAAGAGGAGATGAAGAGAGAGAGGCAGCCAGGGATCCACAGCTGAGCAGGACTTTACAGGTCTCAGACAAGAGATTGCCTTTTGTTCTTAGTGAAGGTTTAAAGCAGGGGAATAAAGCCAGGTCATTGTTGTTGTTGTTAGGTGCCGTCAAGTCGGTATCCGACTCATAGCAACCCTCATAAGGTTTTCAATGGCTGACTGTTTCGGGATTACCTTGGGAGTGGATTGCCAGGTCCTTCTCCCATTTTTGCGGTGCTGGGAATTGAACTAGGGACCTCAGAGACTGCAGCACAGCGCTCTACCAACTGAGCTAAATCCCAGCGCAAAGCCAGGTCATGTTCATCTCAAAATGCTCTGGGAACTAGGAGCCTTCACTGGGACATTGGTCAGGTGCTTCCCAGCACCTTTCTCAGGAGAAGGATGACACATAGCCCTGCCCTGTGACCACCCTCATCTGTCCTGATCAAAGGTAACTGAGCAGGCTGGACCCCAATATACTTTTCCCACCAAAACAGAAAGGAAAAGTGAGTGAGAGCAGTGGGGCCAGGGGCAGCTCTGGAGCAGTTGGAGAATCAGCAAAGCTATTGGGCAAACAACTTCCCCTGACCCTTGTGCCATCCTACAAGGTGGAACTGTAACATCCCGACTTGCAGACAGAAAAGCTGAACTTGGGGCTGGGAACCCTCAAGAACGTGGAGCCAACTGGATCCCACTGACTCCAGTGCTTACCATGGCCCAGGTGTGCCAGGGGCTTTTAGGAGAGGACAAGCTCCAGCATCTTCCCATAAAGCCCACTCATCGCCTGAAGTGGAAGCGGAGTCAGTCATTGGCTATCACTTAAAATGCAAGTATTCCAACTGACCAATAGGCGGCTGCCAACTGGCAGCCCCCAGGGCTTTGTTTTTTTATCTTGATGTATTTGCTAAGATTTTAAAAATCAAAAGATTTCCCTTGAAAATATGCAGCTCTGCCCTTTACGGAAAAAGAAAGGAAAGAATAGAAAAGGAAAAAGAATTAAAAAACCACTTGCCCAGGCAGGGCCGGCTCTGCCATGGGGCGTGGCATCCAGGAGCTGGAATGGAGGGGCAGCCACAGTATTTAAACCATGTCCTACCTCTCGCTGTCCCCACCCAGCCACTTTGCCCTTGGAAATCATGCCTCCAACGCTTGCACTGCACAGCCCACCTTGCCTTCAGGGAGATGCAGAAGCTCATACCCGGTCCCTTCAGCAGCCCCTGCATGGCCAGTGACTGCCCAGGGACAGCTCTCCAGCCCAATCTGCCTTTGCACCTCCTACCTCCCATTTCTCTGCTGTCTTGTATGAGGACCTCCATGACAACCTTTGGTTGCTGGAACTTTCTAAAACGCACCAGAAACCCCCTGCTACCTAGAAAGAGATCCTGCCCACTGGCGGCAAACCCAGACAGCCACTGGGGAAGGGACCATCCCCAGGGTCCTCCACACAAGGTAGGAAGGCACAGACTGCTGGGAGAAGGGATGCAGGGGCAGTGCTGGGGATTAGGGGTATCACAGGACAACTGCCTTTTTAAGGTGGGGGGGCTTGCTGACAAGTTAATAGGAATGGAAAATAGGAAGTCAATTCAGGGCACTTGACAGGCAGCTTCCCAGGAGACCAGAGCGTTCACTTGCACATGCACATACACACACGTGTGCATACACACACACACACACAAACACACACACCATGCCACACACATGTGATAAGACATATGCATGAGGAATCATGCCAATGCACCCTACCTGCAGCCCACGGACACCCGCAGACGCGCAGACACACACTCCAGAGCCCCCGCAGCACTCTGGCCTCCCTAATTACATTTCTGAAAAATGAGAAAGAGGAAATCGAATGACTTTCAGGCAGCCGCTGTTCCCCCATGGCGATTTCCCATCTCCTTGCTGAAGGGCCGCAGCAGCAGGACAGCCTCGAGTTCTCCTCTGAGCCCGAGACGTCTTAGCAACCCTCATCTGTACTGTGAGCTGGCTCCAGCCTCAGCCAGCCGGCCTGCCAGCCTCTGCCATGTCCTCACCTGCCCTGCCCATTAGGCGGTGGACAGGGGCTGCTGGAGCGCATCAGGGCTGTGATGGTGTGGAGAGCTACTGCCTCCTTACTGGTGCAGCTGAGACCCCCAGAGCCTGGCATCAAGCCCAGGTTCCCATCTCCTGCCACAAACCCTGCGCCTAGGGATGGCCAGCTGCTTCCCAGGGACTCCCTTCCCTATGGGACTGTGCTGTGGGCTATCCTTCTGCTGCAACTGCTCCCCTCCTGACCTGCTGCAGAACCTTTGATGGGGAGCCCCTCCCTCAGTCCATTCTAGGCCCCTTATTCCCCATGGCATCGCCAAAGATCCCAAATGGAGAGTCATTATTGGCCATAATATTGTCTTCAATTTTTGAGCAGACAAATCCACCTTTGTTGGCCATATTATTATACCTGAGGTCAATGGAGACTCTCAGATCTGTTTTTATATAAACACAGTAAGGCCTGCCTCCCACCCCTACACCACATATTGGTGATGGAGACTTTGAACCTCATTGCTGATCCTTTCACTGGCTTGATTTGTGAGTCATTGAGGTGAGTAGTTGAGCAGGGGCAAGGTTCCAGGGCCAGGTGACTCCAGAATGACCCAGCCATGCTCTGAACAAGACAATAACCTGCATAGGCAGGATGGTCATGGGCAAGCCTTTGCTGTCCAGAGGGAACAACAGGCAGTGAGGGGCAGCTTGGCTCAGAGGGTTCCATCTACCTGACCCAGAGCAGCAGGGAGACAGCTGCTTCACTCTCACTAACCAGTGGACCTCAGCCTTGCTGGGCCCCCTGCTGCAGCCTCACGGGGCCCTAGATCTCAACATCAACCCAGGCTGGACCCTGGGCCTCAGTCTAACTGGGTCCAAGCCTTGAACTCACTGGCCCTGAGCCTCAGCCTCACTGGTTCCCCAGCCTCATCCTCATGAGGCATGGGATCTTGGCCTGCCTGGACTCCTAGCCTTGGCCTCACTGGTCCCAGGGCATGAGATTCACCGGACCCCCAAACCTTGGCTTCACTGAAGTTCTAGGCCTTGGTCTCAGTGGACCCCAAACCTCAATCTACATCCAAGATGGACCCTGAATTTTGGTGTTTCCCAGGGCTTGGTTTCTCAGGCTCCCATCCTCAGTCTCAGTGGACCCCAATCCTCAACTTCACTGGACCCCAGAGTTCATCCTCCTCGACCCCCATCTGTGACTTTCCTGGACCTCAGCCTCCACCCAGGATGGACCCTGGGCCTCAGCCTTGCTGGGCCCCAGAGCTTGGCCTCATTGGGCTACAGGTCTCAGATTTGCTGAGCCTTGGACCTTGACTTTGCTGGACCCTGGACCCCAGCCTCATTGATCTAGGACCTGGGTCCTCACTGGCCTGGTGTAGGCCTCTCTCTTATAGCTAGTTCCCTCGGGCCTCAGTCCTGTCTGTGCACCCACCAAGCTCTGGCCTCACTTTCTTCTCTGTCTGGGGAAGAAAACACTGAGCAAACACCTTCTGCAGGAGGCCTATCCCACTATACAAGCTGTCGTCTAGAGAAAAAGCAAAACCTCCCCGCCTCACTTATAACAAACGTGGTCTGTTGTGCAACTTTGCAGTACAGAATGTACATGTGCCCAGTCTCCCCACTGTTGCATAATTTTCCAGCTGTTTTCAAGACTATTTCATTTCTTCCTCTGGCAGATTTCACAAGCCATATATAAAAATTATATATATGTAAATATAAAGATGAGCATATGTGTGCAACGGAACAGCAAGCGTGAAGTGGAGGGAAGGAGGAGGGGACAAGACTTAGCAAAAAGGCAGATGAAACAAGAGTAAACATTTTGAATGCCACCTTCAAGACGTCTGGGAGAGAAAATGCACTTTTCTTAATTTAAACTTAAAGTGAGACATTTGTCCAGTAAAACCAATTTCAAACTTGGTAGTCTTTTCTTTTTTTCTTTTTCCTTTCCTTTCTCTGCAGTTTTCTTTCTTTCCTTCTTTCTTCCTTCCTTCTTTCCTACCTTCCTTTCTTCCTTTCTTTCACTCTTAAAACTCCATCATTATGGTTACAGGAATTCTGTGTGCATTTTCTTGCCAATCCTTTGGTCTGAACTTATTTTTATGTGTTTATTTTTTATCTTTATATATTTTTAATTGACACTTCTAGAACAGAGAGTTTTCAGTACCAAATGCTTCTTAGTAATGTAACCTGAGATACCCCATTGCAGAGCAGAAAGACATCATTATGACAAATCTCTACAGCGACATTTTAAGACCCCCACGTGTCAGTCACTTTGCCACACTGTAGGAGTTTATGTGTTGCTGTGATGCTGAAAGCTATGCCACTGGTATTTCAGACGCCAGCAGGGTCACCCATGGTGGATAGGTTTCAGCTGAGCTTCTAGGCTAAGACAAACCAGGGAGAAGGACATGGCTAACCTACTCCCCAAACAACTAACCATCGAAAACCCTGTGAATAGCAGAGAAACACTATCAGATATAGTGCTGGAAAATGAGCCCCCCAGGTTGGAAGGCATTTAAGAGACAAGTGGGGAAGAGTTGCCTCCTCAAAGTAGAGTCTACATTAATAAAGTAAAGCCCCAGGACATCCATTTGCTGATGTGATACAACTCAAAAAAAAAAAAAAAAGAGAGAGAGAGAGAAGGAACTGTAAATATCCATTAATAATTGGAATGTGGAATGCACATAGTATGAATCTAGGAAAATTAGAAATCATCAAAATGGAAATGGAGCACGTAAACATCGACATTCTAGGCATCAGTGAGCTAAAATGGACAGGCATGGGCCATTTTGAATCAGATAATCATATGGTCTTCTATGACTGGAATGACAGGTTAAAGAGAAATGGGGCTGCATTCATCATCAAAACAGACATCTCAAGATCCATCCTGAAATACAATGCTGTCAGTGATAGAATAATATCCATATGTGAATATCTACCACTAAGACTACAAATGAAGATAAATAGGATTTTTACCCACTCTTGCAATTTGAAATAAATTGAACATGCAATCAGAGTGTCCTAATAATTACTGGTGAAGGGAATGCAAAAGTTGGAAACAAAGAAGAAGGCTTAATATTTGGAAAACATGGCCTTAGTGACAGAAATAATATTGGAGATCACATCATAGAATTTTGTCAGACCAATGACCTTTTCATTTCAAATACATTTTTTTCACTAACATAAATGGCGACTATACACATGAAAGTCACCAGATGGAACACAGAGGAACCAAATTGACTACCTTTGTGGAAAGAGACAATGGAAAAGTTCAATGTCAAAAGTCAACAAGACCAAGAGCTGATTGTGGATCAGACCATAAGCTGCTCATATGCAGGTTCAAACTGAAACTGAAGAAAATTAGAACAAGTATATAAGAGTCAAGGTATCACCTTGAGTGTATCCCACTTGAGTTCATAGACCACCTCAGGAACAGATTTCATGCATTATCCACCAATGATTCAAGACCAGCCGAGTTGTGCCATGACATCCAAGACATCATCCATAAGGAAAGCAAAGGTTATTAAAAAGACAGAAGAAAAGAAAGACCAAATTACATGTCAAAAGAGACTCTGAAACTTGCCCTTGAACATCAAGCAGTGAAAGTAAAACGAAGACATGATGAACTTAAAAGAACTAAACAGAAGATTTCAAAAGACAGCTCAAGAAGACAAAAACAAATGTTGTAATGACATGTGCAAAGAGCTGGAGATAGAAAACCAAAAGGGAAGAACATGCTATGTTTTTCTCAAGCTTAAGGAATTGAAGAAAAAATTCAAGACTTGAGTGGCAATAGTGAAAAATTTACAGGGAAAATATTAAATGACTCAGAAAACATCAAAGGAAGATGGAAAGAGTACACAGAGTCATTATACCAAAAAGAATCGGTGGATGGTCAACCATTTCAAGAAGTCACATGTGATCAGGAACCAATGGTACTGAAGGATGAAATGGAAGCTGCCTTGAATGAATTGGTAAAACACAAGCCTCCAGGAATTGATGGAATATCAATAGAGATGTTTCAACAAACAGATGCATTGCTGGAGATGCTCACTTGTTTATGCCAAGAAATTGGGGAAACAGCTACTTGGCCAACTGACTGGAAGAGATGCATATTTGTGCGTATACCCAAGAAAGGGGGTCCAACTGAATGTGAGAATTATTGAACAATATCACTAATATCACACAAATAATATTTTGCTAATGATCATTCAAAAGCAACTGTAGCAGTATATACACAGGAAACTGTCAGGAAATCAATCCAGATTCAGAAGAGGGTGTGGAACCAGGGACATCAATGTTGATGTCAAATGGTTATTGGTCAAAAGCAGAGAATACTAGAAAGATGTCTGTCTGTATTTTATTGACCATGCAAAGGCATTTGACTGTGTGGATCATAACAAATTATGGATAACATTGTGAAGAATGGGAATTTCAATGAGCACTTCATTGTACCCATGAGGAATCTGTACATGGACCAGGAGGCAGTCATTTGAACAGAACATGGAAACATTGCTTGGTTTAGTGTCAAGAAAAGTGTGCATCAGGGCTGTATCCTTTCCCCATATCTCTTCAATCTCTATGCAGAGCAAATAATCTGAGAAAATGGACTTTATGATGAAGAATTTGGCATCATGATTGGAGGAAGATTCATTAACAACTTACATTATTCAGATGATACAACTTTGCTTGCTGAAAGTGAAGAGGATTTAGAAACATTTACTGATGAAGATCAAAGAACACAGCCTTTCAGTGTGGATTGCATGTCAACATCAAGAAAACAAAAATCCTTGCAACTGGATCAGTATGCAACTTCATGATAAATGGAGAAAGGATTAAGGTTGTCCAAGAGTTTGTTTTACTTTGTTCTACAATCAACACTCATGGAAGCAGCAGTTAAGAAATCAAAAAATGCATTGCACTGGGAAAAGCTATTGCAAAAGACCTCTTTAAAGTACTGAAAAGTAATGATTGAAGACGAAGATGTACCTGACTCAAGCCATGGTATTTTCAGTCACATCATATGGTTGTGAAAGCTGGACATTGAATAAGAGAGATAGGAGAAGAATTCATGCTTTTGAATTATGCTGCTGGAGACAAATGTTGAAATTATCATGGACTGCCAAAAGAACCAATAGATCTGTCCTAGAAGTGCTACCAGCGGTTCCCTGGAAGGTAGGATGGCTACACAGCATATGATGTATTTTGGACATGTTTTCAGGATGGACCAACTCCTGGAAAAGGACATATTTGGGAGAGTAGCAAGTCAACAAAAAAATAAAGACCCCCACTAGATGGATTGACACAGTAGCTGCAACAATGTGCTTAAACATAAAAAAGATCATATGCCTGGCACCGAATCAGAGAGTGTTTTGTTCTGTTGCATGCAGGGTTGCTCTAAATTAGATCTGACTTGACGGTACCTAGCAACAACTTGTTGAGAACACCCACAAACTCTGCACCTCCTCCCAATGTGGATTTCTGTTGGGCCTGCCACAGTTGTGCACCACAAGAGGACCCTCTTCTTCTGGAACCAGAATATGCCAAGATGCCACCTGTACCAGGAAGCAGCTAAGCAGAGAGACCTTCTTGGCCTGGGGGGTTCACACTCCACACTACAAGCTGCAGGCTTGCAGGTAGTACCCTGTTCCATGTGTTCTTGGCTGGGGTAGCACCATTAAATTTCTCCTAACTGAATTACATGCTTCCTTATAAAAATTAGGAGCTCTCGAATTGGAGATTTGGGTTCTTAGCTCCTTTTGATAAAATAAAGTATGCGGGGAGCATTGGGTTTGCAGTCCAGTGTGGCAGCTGAAGCAAGGGCTAAGATGTTGCCCCTGTATTTCTGTTCCTTCTTCACTGGATCAGTTAACTATTTCCACAGAGACACAGCCTCAGAAAGCACCCTAGAGGCCAGTGGTTAAGACAAGAGCCATCTTTGGGCTCCTAGCTCTGCCTAAGAGTGCAAGCATTCAGGACACCTGGGCCAGCTCATTTTGGGCCTAGAGTGCTAAGATAGCAGCTCCCAGAGAAGGCTCATCTCTTGGAGAAGGTCAGAAGCTTCTAGAAAGGGGAGCAGAAGGACATGACACTTCTTAAAACCCCGGCTCAGAACCAGTGCACTATCACCTCCACCCATGTTCCAAGGTGAGGCAAGATGCATTGACCAGTCCAACATGAATAGGGTGGGGAAGGACACTTCATCCTAGAGAGAGAGACACTGCAAAGTTACATGGCCATGAGTGTGGGTACCCAGGTGTGCATCAGATTGATTAGGGTACCCCAAAATGCAGGTTCACCTCGGACCTCAGATCGGGATCTTACTTTTGGACATGGCATCCTTATGGATATAAGTTCAGTGAGGTAGTACTGGATTAGGGTTAACCCTAGTCCAGTATGATCAGTGTCCTTGTAAAAGAAGTAGACAGAGATACATAGGGAAAAGGCCATGTGGTGACAGAAACAGAGACCAGAGTGATGCATCTCTGAGTCAAGGAACCCTAAGGATTGCTGGACTGAATGAATTATATCCCTCCCCAAAGCTCGTATGTTAAAGTCCTGACTCCCAATGTGCCTGTGTGGAGACAGAGCTTTAAGGAGGTGATTAAAGTTAAGTGAGCCTTGTAAGGGTGGCATGCTACTTCAGTAGGCTTGGTGCCCCCTCTCTCCACCATGTGAGGACACATCAGGAAGGTAGCCCCCTACCGCAGAGGTTCTCAGCCCTGCACAGGACTTCAGTATCTATGTCTCTATTCACACCCACTCCCATTGCCAGCAGTACCACCTGGCTCCGCCTCCTGTCAGTCAGCAACCCCCTACCCAGGCCATGTAAAGACAGTCTCCCATGAAGCTCATCCCTGGTGCCAAAAAGATTGGGGACGCCTGGTCTACACACCAGGAAGCAACTCCTCACCCGGAACTGAATTGGCTGGCACTTTGACCTTTCCCAGCCTCTGAAACTATAGGAAATACATTTCTAATGTCCAAGCCACCCAACCGATGGTGCGTGCCACGGCAGCCCAGAGAGCCTAATCCAGCCTGCAGCCACCAGAAGCTAGGAGTGGGGAATGGAGCCCACTCTTCCTCACAGGCTGCAGAACAGAGCGATCTGCTGACATCTTCTCTCAGGCTGCTGGCCTCCAGAACTGTGAGACAATACACTCTTGGTGTTTTAAGTCATTCAGTTCATGCTCATTTGTTCTGGAAAGTCTAGAAAACTACTATAGCATAGGTGACAAATTGGGGAAAATAATACAATTTACCACAGGCTGTCCTCTTGAGCCTGCCTGCTCTGGTTTACATGTCCCTTCCAAAATTCATGTGTTAGACACTTAATCCCAGGTGCAACAATGTTGGGGGCAGTTGGGAAACTGCTTAGGTCATGAGGGCTCCACCCCATGGATAGACCAATACCACCAGAAAAAGGATTGCAGGAGGGGTTCTCTCTTTTCTGCTTTTCTGCCATGTGAGGACACAGCAAGAAAGCCCTTATCATGTGAGGGGCTTTGACCTTGGACTTCCCAGCCCCTAGAATCATGAGCTATTCTTCATAAGCTATTCATTCTCAGCTATTCTGTAGCCCAAAATAGACGAAGACACCCTGCTTGCAAAACATCCTCTCTCCCTTTCCAAGACTCTGAAGAGTCTTGTCCAATCCTGGACTCAAGCTTGAAGTCCAGAGTCCAGTCTTCTAAATCAGATCTGAAAGAGGTTCCTCTTGATCCAGAAACCTGGGGGACAAAAGAAGTTCTCTGTGCACCTCTTACCTGACATGCCCTGGACAAGATAAGTCCAGGAAACAGGAGGCCCCTGATAGTCTCTGATCCACAGCAGTTCTTAAATCATACTGGAGAAGTGTTGCCAGTAACCACCACATGAGGCGCAGGGAATACTGGGTAATTAGATTCCAGGTTCAGTGCTAGATCCTCGATCTATCCTCATTAGCACTCTCCTTGGCCACTCCTGAGAAAGACCAGAGAAAATACGCCCTTCATGGCAACTGAGGACATTGTCAGCCTTTGTCCTGCACATAAAAATTTGGTGGTCCAGAGACTTTTTTCCATCATGAACAGTCTTGCTCTCTTTTAGTCCTGACTTGGGGGCTTTTGTCAATATAGCTCTCCCCAAAACTGTGGGTTCCCTATCTATTTGATTCTACATACCAAGAGCCCTATTCCAAATTCATTTCCAGACATAGCCCTCACTGCACTTAATTATAGTCTGAGGCTGCTACAGGCTGCCTTCCATTGGCATCTTTAGTAATTGCCAGGCACCATTTAATTCCTTCAGAAGTCTTTGCACAGGTAGGGTAGCTATGGCTTTGACTGGACTTTTCTCCCAGGCTATATTTTAGGTAGAGAATTTTTTGTTGTATTGGGAGGCTGAACATGAGAAATAGTTTTATTTTCCAGCCCAGCAAATCTCCAAATTTCTTCCTCAATTCTTTCTGAGAAGTGGCTAGTTTTCTCCCAGGCTGTCCCCACTTGGTAGTTCCACATCAAACACAGGTGGCAGGATGCAGTTCCCACCTTTAACATTCTACCTGGCCTTGCTGGCCCCCAAACCACGTTTGTCTTTAGTACATTTTCTCGCCTCCAAGTTATAGCAAGTGACAGTTTTGGCAAATGTTTCACCCCTCTAGCTTCCTGTACCGGTTTCTGGTTCCAAAGCCAATGCCACAGATTGTAGGTTTCTGTTCTAGGTACCGGTTTCCGTAGCAGTTAACCACTGCCATAATAACACTGCATAATAAACCACCCCAAAACCTGGCAGCTGACAACAGCAAGAATGTATTCTCGGGCTCAAAGCTCTGCCTCCGTGTATGCCCATCCTGGGGCCTGGGCTGAAGGGGCAGCAGCTCCTGGTGAGCTCACGGCCACAGAGGTCAGAAGACTGTGGAAGAGTGAGCATACAAAGACCCTGCCTCTTGATCTTCGGATGGAAATGGCACCGTTTCATTTCCACCCCCACTCCTCTGGGCAGGCAACCCGCACAGATGAGCCCAGCATGGGAAGGGGGGAGGGACACTTTGTCCCAGAGAGAGAAGAGGCAAAGTCATGTGGAGACAGGCGTGGATGTGGGCATGGGGGAGGTGCTGGGCGGGTAATGCAATCCAATGCATCTTCCATTTCATTTCCATGACTTGCCGCTTTTCACGTTACCAAGTCCTAGTTGTTGTGATAGAGTGGAATGATTCCAAGTCAAGTGAAGAAAGAGCAAGAATCTCCTCCCTGTGGGCCCCCTACACCTCCTTGCTTGTGAAGAGAGCGGGGAGCAAGGGAAAAGCAGCAGAGAGCCTTGGGGGTCTTCCTGCCCCTTGGATTCCTGAATTACATTCCAGCCCCACCCTCAGCCTTAAGCCCCGGGTCTACTAGGTGTCTCTCCAGGATCTGAGTCTGTGGCTGCTGGTACAAAGCACCTCCCGGGACCTAAAGCAACAGTCCTGGAGGGCAGACATCCAAACTGTATCAGGCCAGCCGAAGTCAAGGTGTCCCTATGACAGAGTTCCTCCAGAAAGGCGCCAGGAGAAGCAGTTCCCCGCCCCTCCCAGCTCCTGGGGGCTGCCCCTCCAATGTCTGCCTCTGCAGTCACATCACCTCCATCTTCCCCTCCCCCTCTTATAAGGACTGTTGTGATTGCATGTAGAGCCCACCAATGTAATCCAAGATAATCTCCTCTCAAAATCACAGACATAACCACAGCTTCAAATAGGCTTGTTCCCAGCAAGGCAATGCATAGACATCCCGGCACCCACCATGGCTGGCAGGCAAAGTGGTAGGAGAACACCAAGGTTGCACTCAGAATAGAGAGAGCCACATTATCTACCCTGGGACCTTCCCGGCCAGGAATCAGGGAGGGCATCCAGAGGGAAGCAGGGTATGAGCAAATCAGGAGGTGAAAACAAGCATGGTTTGTTCAAGAACGTAGCTGGATTTCAGCTCTTCTGCCTGGCGGGGACCAGGAGGGATTGCCAAGGGCACAAGCTTGTTGCTCAGTCCTCTGAACTTACAATTAAGCCCCAGCCAAGCACTGCTTTTCCCCAGTGACAATGCCTTTTATCGAGAGCTGTCTCTGTGACAGGAAAGCCCTGCTTTGATGAAACCAAGTTCCTTAAAATGAAACATTTTATCAAAAGCCATAACACGATCCCGGTGAAATTAGACCAGGACGACAGACATTCTAAATGCCCCAGATGCTGCTTCTGATTTTTTAAATTGTCAGTTAAATTAAAGTTGGGCCGTAGAGACTCCATGCTCGGCTTGCCTTCTTAGAGGAAAACGCTCTGACATGGCCCTTCTAATATGTGTCTTCCCCCTGCAAAGCTCTCCAAGGCTCAGGATAAGTCTTGCCTGCAGTCATGTGTTTTAGCTTGGGTGTGGGAAGACAGGAAGCCACCTGGGAGAGCCAGGAACTGTTCACACCACCAATGGGGAGCCCTCTCTGTATCAGACTGTCCTGGGTTAGGGAGGAGCTCTGCCCAGATGTGCAAGGAGTCAGAGGTTGGCAAGAACCAGTAGTTCTATCTTGGTTATATTGCAAGTGACTGAAACGGACTTGGGACAACTTGAGCAAAATTAAAACTCCAAGAATAGTCTGTCCTTGGATTGCTAAAATGTTAGCCCTAGGACTTGTGTTCTATCCCTCCAATTCTCTGCCCTCTTTCCTGTGGATCACTCCTTTCTCAAATAAGAAGTCACCTCATGGTGCCAAGAGGGCTGCTGCAGTACCAGCTTCACGTTCTCGTAACTTCAAGCCCTGGGGGAGAACAGATTGCTTTCCTAAGAGCTCAGATTGAGTGCCAGGTATCTGGTGGTCCCAGAAATGGTCTAGTGCCTGCCTCTGCACCTATCCCACAGCCAAGAATTCACCGAGGGACCAGGCCTTGGTGGTGACATCCACCCCTAAAGCCAGGACTGAGTCAACTTCCCCCTAGTTACACAACCCACAGGGTAGGAGTGTGAGTGACTACAAAACAGTAATGTCTCCTGTTCTCCCGAATGGCTTTGAATCACTGCCTCTGTTGAAGTCACAGTAGAAGTGAGTTCTAAAAACCTGCATTGTCCAGTTTAATGGCTCTATTAGTCTTCTTGGACCGCCATAACAAAATCCCACAGACTGGAAGACTTAAACAACAGAAATATATTTTTTTCACACTTCTGGAGGCGGGAAGTCTGAGGGCACAGTGCCAGCATGGCAGGCTTCTGATGAGGCCTCTGTTTCTGGTTTGCAGATTCCTTCTTGCTATGTCTTCATATAGCTTCTTTTCTGTGTGTGCAGGCGGGGAAGCTCTGGTGTATTATCCCCCTTCTACAAGAACACCAGATCTACCAGATCACGGCTCCACTCTTACAACCTCACTTAACTTTATTCGATTCCCTAAAAGGACCTGTCTCCAAATATAGTCACATGGAGGGTTAGGGCTTCAATATGTGATTGGGGGTCAATTTAGTCCATACAATGACCAGACTAGCTAAGTGTGTATCCCCAGTGGGTCCTATGCAGCATAGCACATGACTGGTCCATTTTATGTTCTATAGCAGAGTGCCTGACACTGGATAATGTGTAAAGAAAAGAGGTTCATTTTGACTTATGATGCTGGTCATGGAAAGTTCATACAGCACAGTGTTAGTGTCTCGAAAAGACCCTCTGGACGACATTGCAGAGAAGAGGAAGGAGAAAGAGGTGTCTGCAAGAGAGAAAAAAGGGATAAAGGAGCTGACCACTTTATAACAGCCCACTCTCAAGAGAACAAACCCATTTCTGTGAGACCTACTTCCATTAGATGGGCATTAATCCTTCCCAAAGCCTGCAGCTGTAGCCCTGTGGCATCCGATCCCGTCAGATCTCAGAAGCTAAGCAGGGTCAGGCCTGGTTAGTACCTGGATGGGAGACCACCTGGGAACACCAGAAGCTGTAGGCTTGGGAGAAGGACCTGGCAACCCCCTCCCAAAAAAATCAATCTGCCATTGAAAGCCCTATGAACAACAGAGAAGCACTGACAACAGTGTTTCCCCTGTTGTACAGAGGGTCGCTATGAGTCGGATACCAACTTGACAGCACCTAACAACAACAACAATCCTTCCCAAGGGTTATGTTATTGACCTGATCACCTCCCAATGGGCCCCACCTCTCAATACTGTAACATTGGGGTCCATGTTTGTAGCACATGCTCCTCTGTTGGACAAACCACATCCAAACCATAGCAGCAAGCAAATCTCAGGAACTGCCACTTCAACAGGGAGCTTGGAACAGGACCACCCAGATCAAATAGGAGCTGAAAGTCAAGGATGCAAGAATGCTTGCTGCACGGCCTCTGCATTCTGCCTCCCCCACACCACTGCCAGCCAGCCCAGTTCTACCCCTAGGGCGCTCCCAGGGATAGGGGAGCACAGAGCCTTTGGGACAGTCTGACTCAGGGCAGGCAAGCGCTGGGTCCACAGTGGAGTTAAACCCCCAGCCCCAGTGGCTGTACTCCCCTTTCAAAGTCCCATCTTAGAACCCCAACCTGGGGATTTCCTTGCCCTTCCAAAGCCACTTGCCCCTCTTGCCTCTCTCCAGACCCCACCTACTCTTGGTGGCCATAGCCCTGGGCAACATCCCACCTTCATTGACAGGTGAGTCTTTATGTGTTTGCTTGTCAAAACAACCAGGCTGAGGATATAACTCGGTGGTAGAGTGCTTGCCTCGCATATGCAAGGCCCTAGGTTTGATCCCCGGTACTAAAAACAAAAATTTTAAAAAGTAATCATACAATATGTACCAGTGTGAACAATCCTCACTTCCTGACACATCATGGCGATCCCCCTGGAATGTAGCTAGCAATCTACCAACCACCTTCTCACAATAGCTACGGAAAGGTTTACAGCCACAATTTGTTCAGCCACATTTATTGCCATTTTTGGGTTGTTCACAGGTTCGTGTGTGTGTGTGTGTGCACCAGCAGTGATCCTGTGCTAAACATCCTCACTTCAGTATATACCAGCTCATTTATGTTTATAGGATAAAATCCCCATTGTGGGATTGCAGGTGAAAGTTAATGCATAGTTTAAGCTGAATATACTGCCAGAAGTCTTCCAAAGGGATTGACCACTTCCGTTCACCATGTGCATGAGATGCCCTTCACTCCAATCCCCACCACTTCGCCTGAGGATGCCCCTGCCAGTCTTGGGCTTTGCTAACCTGACACATGAACACAGCACCTCATTGTTTGAATTGGCACCTCCTGCCAGTGAGAGACGACGCTAAGTGGTGGCCCCACAGCATCTGGTGGAGACTGAATCAGGGCAGGTTTCCTAAGGCTATGAACTCTGAGGAGGGATGGAATGAGTCAGGCTGGAGAAGAGGGAGGTGAAGGGGAGAATCTTGGGGAACAGCAGAGTGCAGGTGCAGAGGATGCTCAGCAAGAGCCCCAGGGGGCTGGAGGCAGGGCTGTGCAGAGTGCCTGGTGCTAGGCTGGGAAGCCAGGCAGTGCTGGGCTGTGGACAGGACAAGGATCTGGTCCTAGACCCTCCATTTAAGTGCCTTTTAAGGGGACACTTGGACTTACACTCAGGATTTTCACTCTAACCCAGCTGTCATCAACTTGCCAGCACCTTCGATGTACACACCTTCTCCTCTGGGCCTCAGTTTCCCTATCTGTCAAGTCAGGGATCTGACCTTGTTGACCTTAGTCCTTTTAGCTCTAGGGTATTCTGGGTGGGTCAAAATCTTGAATCAGCAATGTTGTCATGCAGTCATCAATTAGAGAAAGATTTCAGGATGTATATATGGGGGTGTGTGTGATACAAAGATACACATCTTTTTTTTTAAGTCAGTTTCTTTCTGGATGAAGGTGCTGAGAACATACATTGGAGAAAGGGCACTTCACTAAATGGTGCTGGGAAAAGCAGATATCCACATGAAGGAGAATGAAACCACCCCCTACCTCTCACTATATATGAAAATCAACTTCGAATGGATCAGAGGCCTAAATGGAGTACCTAAAACTATGAAATTGCTAGGGAGCATAGAGGAAACCCTTCAAGGTATTAGTTAGGCAGAGACTTGTTGGATAAGACAGACTCCAAAAGCACAGAGAACAAAAGCAAAAATAGCCCAATGGGATGATAGCAAAATGAGACGGGTTTTAAAGGTCTTGAGAACCCCGAGAGGAAACCCGTGGAACAGTGGCAGGTTTCAAAGGGAGTCCCAGGAACCAGGTCCATGAGCCTCGGTCCCTATCCAGGCCATGAGTGGGATGGCTCTTGAAGGGAGAGCAGCTGAGAGCTTGGCCTCAGAGAGATCTGAGCCATGAGGCTGAGGTGGGAGGCTACTTCCCACCCTACCCCATCCTTCCAGGGCTTTTTCTTCCTGTGGTCCTCACCTTCAGGAATGCTCTGCCCCCACACTCCCCAGGTGCCCAGGCCAGCACTCTGAGAGATGCTCTTGCCTCTTCCATCCACAGCCATTCAATTCAAGGCAAGGGTGTTGCTCATTCTTCTTGAAAGACCAGGAGAAAGACCTCACAGTCATGGTCCCGTGTCAGGCGTGGGCAGGTTAGTGAGGCCATGGGGTAACACGGGGCTGTGACCTCCTCCTAGCAGCAGAGCCAAGGCATGGGAGTTCTGAGGACCAGGTGGGAAGCTGAAGAGGACACTGGCCAGTGGTCATTTTATAGGAGGGTCCTGCCCCCAAGGATCACCTGCCAGTCTAGGGTCCTAGCAGCAGCTGGCTGCCAGGAGTCCCCAGCCTGCAGCAAGGAGCACAGAGTCTAAGGGGTGTGGGGAAGAGGCCTCAGAACTTGTGGACTGCAGAGCCAGATCTCCACAGCACCCTTCACCTGGGGATGCTCCAGCTGGCCATAGACCATAACTGAAATGGAGACACAGTTTGTGGACTGGACGTCTAAAGTTTTTGAAAAGAGATGGCGTTTGAGATGTAAAGTGGCCCGACCACAAGACTTGCTATGGTGTAAATATGTCCTCCAAACATCACATACTGGAAACTTAATCCCCAGAGTTATATGCTCATGGTAATTAGAGGTGGGGCCTTTGGGAGGTAATTGGGGTTAGGTTAGGTCATGAGGATGGGACTCCAGGATGGCATTAGTGGCTTTATGAGAGAGAGGCCCAGCTAGCATGCTTGCTCTGATTTCCTGTGTAACAGCCTCCACCATGTTATGACGCAGCAAGTAGGCCCTCCCCCAATGCCAGTGCTATCTCTTGGACCTCCCAGCCTCCGAAACCATGAGCTACATAAACTCTATTCTTTATAAATTCCCCAGTCTGTGGTATGCAGTTATAGCAGCAGAAATGTATTAAGAGAAGACTGCTTGTACCTGAAGGGATGGTTGGGTGAGGAGAAGGGCAAGATCAGCAGCCTGGATGGGTCAGCCAGGCTAGGGCCACGCTGCCCTCACCAACGGCCTCTGGGCTGGACCTAGGAGCCATGTCCTCCCAGAAAGGAAAGCTTTCGGCTCCACCCTCAGGCAGCCACCCGGCTCCCTGCCAGCCTTGTCACCTCTTGGCATTTTTCCTCTAATGAGATTCTCAGAACGGCCTCCTTTGCTAACTCGGGATCTAATGGAGACGTCCTCATCCTTGGCCATCCCAATCATTAGTGAAAAGGTTAATGGGTCCCCAACTGGGCCCACAGACTGGAAATTTGAGGGATCTGCTCTCCTCTGTCCATATCCCCACTCGGGGGCTCTGAGCCCATCAGAGCACAAGCTGGAGAGCTGGAGACCCCAGTCCCCAGCAGAAAGATGAGCTCCAGTGGCCCCGGAGCCAAGGCCAGGTGGGAACTCCGCCCTTGACATCATTCTCAGGTGCTGCCTCTGGGTCACCTCCGGGAGGTTTCCTCAGCCTCTCCATAGCACCAGGCCTTTCTCCTCCTGCCAGCCCTGGGGCACAGCCAGCTTCCCTTAAAGCTGCCCCAGGCTCTCACCCACAGAGCCCCCACCAGGTCTTGTACACAACTCCAGGGAAGCCCTGGCATGGCCCCTAGGTGAAGCAGGGGCCTCTTGCCCACATCTGGGGGATGGCATGAGGCAGTAGCAGCAGCTTACTTGTCATTCTTCCTCTCCCACCCATCCTTGACCTCTGCTCAGATGGGGGGGCCTTCTTCAGCCCCCATCTGCAGACACTGTCTCAGCCTCCCCAGCCTCAGCCCAGTCAATTCCACAGCACCGTGAGGGTCCCTGCAGCAGCACACCTAGCAATGAGACTCAAGTTCCCATTGTTGATCACATCTGGCAGCTCTAGGAGTGGGGAGGCAACTGGGCTCAGGCCTGAACCCAGGGGCTCAGCCAGGCTACTCTCAAGTGCAATCCAGCTCATGGATGGGTTGGATGTTTTAAAAGAAGATCAACATTTAACCATTAGGGGAAATCATGGCCTGAAATGTAAAAAACCCCAAAATTTACATGTAGGGGTCCTGACCACCAGTACCTCAGAATGGGACTGCATTTTGGAGGTGTGGCCTTTAAAGGAGTAATTATGGGCTGGGTCTGGTGGTGCACACCTGTAATCCCAGCAACTCAGGAGGTGGAGGCAGGAGGATCACAGGTTTTCTGCCAGAGGCAGCCAGCGTGACTTAGTGAGACCCTTCTCAAGATAAAAATTAAAAATGGGCTTGGGTTGCAGCACAGTGGTGGAGCACTTGCAAAGTATGTGTGAGGCCCTGGGTTCAACTCCCAAGTACCACAAAAAAAAAAAAAAATTTAAGAAATTATAGTGAAATGAGGTCATATGAGGGGGCTGTAAAACAAAGGACATGTCCATAAAAGAAGTGACCAGACACAGGCCTTACCTCACAGGCCTGGGAGAAGACAGCCATCTATAAGCCAAGGAGGCCTTGGCAGAAACCAGCTTTCCAGACACCTTGATCTTGGACCTCCGGCCTTCAGGACAGTGGGGCAACGCATTATTCTTTCAGCTGCCTGGTCTGTGGCACTTTGCTGTGGCGGTCTGAGCAACCTGTCAAGGGACTTCACAGAAAACCTGTATCTGCTGTTTCTTTCAAAAAGCCCAAAGAAAGGACTTCCAGGGCCACATTCCAATGTGCAGGGCCTGGCTTGAGCCGCGAAGTGGCCTCTCCCTCCCCACAGACTTGAGCTCCCCATGCCTCTGCCCTCCCAGGCACTTGGACTTGGAGATTTTCTTGTTTGTGACCCCACAACCTCAACAAAAGAGCAGCACAGGATGGTGCAGTTAGGGCAGCGAAATCCAGCCAGGAAGCACATCCCTTCTCACCTTCTCCCCTGCCCCCCATATCATAGGTGAAGGGTCAAGACTCAGCCTGCTGACGAGGATCGCCTGACCCACAGGCCTAGTAGGGTGAGTACCCAGCACCTATCAGAGTCTCATAATCAACCAGGCATCTGAGGCGCCTTCTCCCTACACTGGTACAATTGATCAGCAGGCACTAAAGCCACCCTTCGCATCTCAAATGGCTCCTATTGCCTAGTACCCGCCTTGCTGGGTGGCACCAGGGTCTGCCCAGCTGAACAGGATACTCTAGGATCCTGGGTCTGGCCAATTCCCACAGTCCTGCAGGCTAGGGAAACCCACAGAGCCAGAGACAATTGAACAGCTCAGCCCTCAGTTCCCCATCACTGCACAAGCAGAGTGACCAGGGAGATGGCTTGCCCACGTCTCCCTGCCTGTACGGAAAATACGGAAGCCACTTCCACTGGGGGCAGGTGGCATGCACAGACCCAGGGCACACCGGATAGGCTAGGCAGAGATGCCACCTCTTTGCAGGGGTTACTGTGACCACCAGCTGGCCATTTTGGGGCCAATGGAGCTGATGGGAGGAGGGAGCCAGAGGCCCTGGGCGGTTGTGTGTGGGTGTGGCCCCTCTGCCCAGGGAAGAAAGGCCCTGGACCAGTACCTTGCTGTACAGGAAATGAAGAGCAGCATTCTAGGACAGTGCTGTCACCTCACAGCCAGAGCCTGCCACCGGTACCCTGCACCTCCAGGTGGTTGGTCATCCGGTCTGGCTGGGTTGACCTTTCAGGCCCCTCCCTTTGTGGTCCCTGGCCCAGCCATACTCTGGCCTCTCATTGGGCTGCAGACCACTCAGGAGGCTCTCTGCCATGGCAGCCCACCATCCTCAAATCCTTCCTGACTCCTTCTGCCCTCAGGGTTGGGCGCAGGTCCCAGCCTGAATTCCCACCGTCCCCCCACTCTGTGCCTCCTGCAGACCCACCATCCAGCCCTCTGCAAGGTCCCTACTCCGCACATCTCTGCCTGTCCGCCTGGCCTGGGCTCCTTCCACCCAGAGTTGCCACCTCGAATTTCTAGCCCAGTCCTACCCATTCAAGAGAACAGGCTGCAAACCCAGAAAAGAGTTACAACTTCAAATAAGGAATCTGCCCTGAGCAACCAGCATCTGTCCCTCCTCACGTGGGGAAGGCACTGCCCAGCCTCAGGAAATGAGCCTTCTTGCAGCTGCAAGGGACTATGAATCAGGGGTCATTTGGCCCATTCCATCTATCAGGAGGCACTTGGAGCCATAGCCCTGACCGGGGGTGAAGAGTACCTGAATGTGTAACTGCTAGGCCGCCCTAATGTGGAGAAGGCCGAAAGGAGGGGCTGACTCCCCATCAGGATCAAGTTTGGGATTCTCTGTTCCATTGTCTTAGGGACCCCCAATCAGTGCATGAAAATCATGGGAAAAAAAGCCATCCCTAGCCCCTACCCTGGCTCACTCACCCAGAGTGGCAATTATCAACATTGAACTAGCTAGAAGGAGAAGACGTAGGTGCTTCAATGTAGGCCTCTGTTGCAGATTTTAGGTTGTGGTGGTGGGGTCAGCTCTCTGAATTACCAGGTTCTCTTCCTCCCCATTTTCAGCACCTGGTCCCCCACTATCTCTTCTATCCATGCGCTGGAAGAGATGGTATCCTATCCCCCTCACCCTTGGGGGCCCCCATGTTATTAGAAGAAATGGGAAAGGGGTTGGAACCCCCCCACTGCCTTCCTGCAGGGACTTGCCCTAGGGGATGTTGGGGCCCTTCTTCCTTCACAGGTGCTGAGACCAGAGGTCCCACTGGCCCTCCTCTGCGTTTTGGGTTGTCATTAAAAGATGAGTCTAAAAGAAAAATCTATTAAAGTTAAAATTAACACTCCACATGCCCCACGAGGCAGCAGTTCTTCATCTCTACCTCGGCGAGAAAAATCTTGCCCATGTGCCCAAGGGGGCCCGTACAAGAAGCTTCCTTCAGTGTAGTGTGCAATGGCAATTCTCAGGAGGGGTGGAAGTGCCCAGTCAGTTGCAGAACAACCATGGAGACTGGGCCCCTGCACCAACAGGGAGGGCTGCCCACCACCAGTGCAGAGTCCTCTTCCTTCTTTTCCTTTTCTCCTTATTCCTTCCTTCCTGCCTTCCTCCTACATGTTGTTGTTGTTAATTTATTGACAGCTCAAAATACATTATGTATTCATATATATATAATATATGTATTTGAGACATACAATAAACAACCCTGACCCAATGAACATGGGTTTTTATCTGTTTTGTTTTGCACGGTGCTGGGGATCAAACCCAGAGCCTGGCACACACTGGGTAAGGGCTCTACCACTGACCAACAGCCCCAGCCCTTGGCTTTTTGAGATAGGGCCTTGCTATGTAGCTCAGGCTGGCCTGGAACTTGCTCTGTAGCCCAGGCTACCCTTGAACTTGCAACCTTCTTGTCTCAGCCTCCCAAGGGTTGGGATTAAGGCATGCACCAGCACACCCAGCTGGAGCGTGGGCTGTATGTGAACTTTTTAGCATATGGACACATATTTCTACTCGTGCGGTTAGGTAAAGCAGGTAAGTGGCAATGCCATGGCACACAGCTGATGCCATTCATGCAGAGCAAGGTCAGAGTCCCTGTCCTCTGAAGCCCAGGCTCCCTCGGCACAAGGGGCCTCCACTCACCAGCACTGCTGTGGCCTCTTTGTACAGCCACCTGCTGTACATTCAGTCCATGAGCTCCCCAAAGCCTGCTGTGCACCTGTCCTGGGCTGAATGCCAGAGTTTGGAAAGAATGACAACAGCCAGCATTTGGATTGGGGCTAAGTACCCCAGGGTGGGGGCTTAGGTGACAGAGGTTTATTCTCTCCTGGTTCTGGAAGCTCTAAGTCTAAAAGCAGTGAGTGGGTGGGGTTGGTCTCTCCTGGGGCTGCCTCCTGGGCCTTGGTGTGTGTCTGAGTCCTAAGTTCCTCTTCCTGCAGAACACCTTCTCTGTTGGTATTAGACCCACTCCACTCTCCACTGTCCTCATTTGACTTTAATCACCTCCCTAAAGACCCCAACTCCACAGATAGCTACCTGCCGAGGGGTTAAGACCTCAATGTATGGATTTTGGAGAGACACCATTCACTCAAGACACTTGTGGCATATTCACTACGTGCATTCTAAAGGCCTCATCTCTTACCTCATATTGTTGTTGTTGTTGTTAGGTGCCGTTGAGTCGGTATCCAACTCATAGCGACCCTCTGTACAACAGGGGAAACACTATTGTCAGTGCTTCTCTGCTGCTCATAGGGTTTTCAATGGCAGATTGATTTTTGGGAGGGGTTGCCAGGTCCTTCTCCCAAGCTTACCTCATATACTTCTCTCAAAAATCCTCTGAGGTTTGAACTATTTCATCTTCCCCATGTTACAGATGAGAAAACTGAGGCTTAGAGAGGTAAAGGCAATTGTCCAAGGTCACCCAGCCACACCACTGCCTGACCTTCCCATTACTGTAACTGCTTCATTTTCTCCCCGCTCCACCATCTTTTTCTAATTGACACAGAATAATTGTATGTATTTATGGGGTACAGTGTGATATTTTGGTACATGTATACAATGTGCCAAACCAGGCTAACTAGCATTTCTACCTTCTTGTTGTTGTTAGGTGCCGTCAAGTCAGATCTGGATCATAGCAACCCTATGTATGATGGAAACTCTCTGACACTGTGCCATGTCTGGCACTGTGTCAGTGCTTCTCTGCTGTTCTATGAACAGGTTTTCAATGGCACATTGTTTCAGGATAGTTTGGGGAGTGGGTTGCCAGGTCCTTCTCCCATTTTTGCGGTGCTAGGGATCAAACCCAGGGCCTCAGAGAGCGCAGAGCAGTGCTCTACCAATTGAGCTAAACTCCTGGCCACTCCACCTTCTTAAACGAGTATTATTTTGGGGGGTTGGGAATCTTTGAGCTCTTCTGGTCCTTTATAAAATACAGAAATTGTTTTAACCATAGTCACCCTATTGTGCTGTAGGCCATTAGAACTTATAGCTGGTTCACTTTCTCCACTCCCTTCTCAGGCCCTACACCTGTCTCTCTGGGTCTCCCCCCAAAAGGTGGGCCTGTGTGGAGTTGATTGCACCATCCCTGATGCCTGGCACAGAGAAGGTGCTCGGTGAGAGCTGGAGGCCAGAGAGGAGCTGCCCTTCAAGGACAGCTGTCCTCTGAGAGGCTTCACCTTCAATGCTCAGTTCCCAGCTGAGCCCTCTGGCCTCCTGGCAACCAGCCCCAGCTCCCAGTCCCCAGGCCTGCCCAAACACAGACGCCGCAGAGCCACAGAGTTAGCACTGCCCTTTGGTAAAAATCAATGCCATTGCCAGTGAGCAGCTGGGCCGATCTTCCTGGGGCTCCGCGGTTTCCCAGCAACAACACGCGCATCCCCTTGTCTACAGGCTCCTGAGAAATACCACTCTCAGACACCAGCCCCAGCTAAGTCCCAGCTCGGGGCCGCTGAGCCCTCGACTTCAAACCAGGCTGGAGCAGATCACAGGGTTCCTGTGGGCTGACCTCCTGGGCCAGAGACAGACCCCCAGTAGGGGAGGCTAAGAAAGATGTCCGGGCCAAAGACCTCACTATTGTCCCGCAGGGCTCTGCTGTCCTCTGATCATGGCAAGCTGCAGGGATCCTGTCTGCAACGTGAGCTGTTGCAATTTGACCAGGGTCTGTAAATAGGTGCACGTGCAAGGTGTGTGTGGATGGTACTGGGGATTAAACCCAGGACCACTGAGCTGCACCCCAAGCCGTTTTTTTTGTTTGTTTGTTTTTTACTTTTTGAGACAGGGTCTTGCTAAATTACAGAGACTGCCTCTGGTCTTGAACTTGCGCTATAGAGATGCAGCGTGCTTCAATCAGGAAGGTGTTGTCCTCACTGGCTTATCTGCTGAGCTTGGACACTGTTGAGAGGCCAGAGCCCCTCTCTGTCTTGTCAGTCAGTGCTGCTCCTGGACATCAGCTTGTGTGGTCTGGATACCAAATTCCAGAGCCTGGGAGCCTGGCTGGCCACAAATCTTCCTTTGGCACTGTGCCAGTGCAGGGCTGCCAGCTCCTAGATCCTAGGGTAGAGGAAGCAGGAAGCTGGAGCCCAGCCCCCAGCCCTTCCACACTGGGCAGTTTCCAGGCCTTCCCACTGCTCTTCTGGAGTCACCCATTTCTAGTTACCCTCTTTGGCAATTCTTCAGTTTCGTTTGTTCTGTTAGCTAATGCTATTTACTCCTCTACTTCTAACTTTTAATAATTGTTGTGGTTCTTTTCCTGTTTTATCTCAGTGTTTTATTGTAGAAGCTGTCAGCTCACTTAATCTGGCTTCTTTTCCTTTTCCTGTATTTACAACTTATTGCTTTTATTTCCATTGCATTGTATTTCGAAGAATCTTCTTTCCCTATTTGATCTTGATCGTGGGTGGCAGTGTTTTTGGAGGGAAGAGCCCAGGTTTTGGAGCCAGGCAGATTTGCCAGGCTGGTGACTTGTCAGGCTCTTAGAGTCCCTTTAAGTCTCTGAGCCTCAGTTTCTCTATGTAAAAAATGAGGACAGACATATCTATGGGAACAACATGTGAATGACTCACACCTGTGCAAGGTTTTTAATCTAAAGCCCCTGGCCTATGGCCTGCTTACTACAGGTGCATGGCTATTGATGGCAGACAGTAATACTGGTTCCTGGAGTCTAGGATTCTATTGTATGCCAGATTATGGGATCAGTGGTTTTCTTTGTCTTTCTTCTCCACATCTGGGCAGCTGTGAGGAGAGTCTCAGCCACAAGCTGGGGAGTCTGGATGCGTGGGTGCAGGAGTGGGGTGGGGCAGTAGATGTGCATCCTGGCTCTGCCCAGCCCATCCCACCTTTTGTCTTTTTAGGAAGCTGCTTTGGTTGGGAGGAGAGCTGCCAGTTCAATGCAGTGTCCCACCCCCTGCTACAGGATTGGACGTGCAGCCTACACAAGACCAGTTAGCATCCTTCCCAGTGCTTTTAAACTAGACCTAAGGTTTGGGAGGCATTTCTTTCTGAAGGAGAGGCTGTGGACAAAGGTTCAAAACAGTCAGGAGCCCAGGCGGCAGGTGGCCTGCACTGGCCCCACAGGTGCACTGGGGAGGGACTGAGCACACTGGTCCTAGCACCAGGGCCCATCAGGTGCAACAACAGTTCGGTTCCTGGGAAACTCCCAGCTGGAGGGAAATTTGCCTCTGAATGAACTATGATGTGGGTGTCTTGCCCATCTGGATTTTCAACTTTGGAGTTGATGCAGGTGGGAGTTAAGAGTTTGGGGCTACCAGGAGGGAAGAAACGCACTTTGCATGTGAGAAGGACAAGAACAGGGGAATGACCAGAGAGGGAACGCTGCAGTTTGAATGTGCCACCTCCCAGATTCAGGTATTGAAACTGAATGGCCAATGTGATGGTGTCAAGAGGTTAGGCCTCAGAAGTCCAGACCCCTCTGAGTCACTCAGCCCTTCTCATCTGCTGTGAGGGTCCCCAAAGGAAGAGCCCAGCCAGGTGGCAGGGCTGGCAGCTGAGCTCAGAAGAGGCCCACAGGCCAGTTATCACAGAAGGTATCCCCTCCTGGGCTGTTTTATGTGAAGATAGCTACCAGTCAGACCAGCCATGTCCACACTGACAGGTCCCAATGAAATCACAGCAGAGCTTCTGGGTCTATATCCAAAGGAAAGAAGTCAACTTGCCACAGAGATACCTGCTCACCCATGTTTACTGTGGTATTATTCACAATGGCCAAGATATGGAGTTGACCTAGGTGTCCATCAACAGAGGAGTAGGTAAGGAAATTGTGGTATATATACACCATGGAGTTTTACTCAGCCATAAAGAAGGGTGAAATTATGGCATTCGCTGGAAAATGAATGGAACTAGAGATCATCATTTTAAGCGAAATAAGTCAGACCCAGAAAGATAAACATCACATTTTCTCTCATATGTGGGTGATATGTGTGTGTGTGTGTGTGTGTGTGTGTGTGTGTGTGTGTTCATTATTAAAACATACAGATCATGAAATAGAAGGGGCCTATGTGGGGAAATATAGTGGCCTAAAGAAAAGGGGGAGGGGCAAAAAGAAAGGGTATTTGGAGAAAAGGAACGAAGTATCACATATTACAGCAAAATTGGGATGTACATACATATATGCTTGCAAAAAGGACATGCAAGTAGAAGGGGGACCATCAGTGGGGAAGGAGGGTCTGGGAAGGGGGCTATGAGAGGGTAGGGCAGATGAACATGAGCAATGTATGATGCAAGGTATATGTGGAAATGTCATAATGAGACCCATTAAGTTGTACATTAAAAATTACCAGTAATTAAAAAATAATAATAAGTCATAACAAAGGTGTAGGGAGTGGTAGATCTGCACCATACTCTGCCCAGCAAGGTGACCTTCCTGTGGCCACAGAGAGCAGAGATGCTATGAACACAGGCAAGAGCCATGATGTGGCCAGGACCAGAGCAGGCAGGCTGTGTGGCCTCCTCCAAGGCTGCAGAGAGATGGTCTCAGAGCTGGCTCGTGGGAAAGAGGAAGATTCCCATCATTATACTCATTTAACCGGGAGCCACCCACTTCCTCTCCAGAGAGAGCTAAATCCATGAGGGGTAAGGTGGTTATGAAAGTCGTTCAAACCATTCTCCTCATACTTCTGCCCCAGGACCACAGAAATGTCCCACCTCCCATTTATATAACTGAGGGAGACCTTCAAGGCAGAGCAAGGAGATGTGCCCAGAAGCGCCTGGTGAGCCTCAAAACAGCCTGTAACTTCCGAAGAGAACAAACCACACTAGATCCCCGCAGGGCACCTCTCTGCTTGGGGCACCTGTGCCAAGGCAGGCAGGTGTTGAAGCATGTGACCTGGTACAGGAGGGAGGGAGGTGGGTTTGAATGTCTTTGGTGCACAGTTGCCTAGGGCTGTGGCTGAGGCTGGAGAAGGGGCAGGGGCGGAACTTAGGCAGCCTGAGGTTTGGATGTCACCCTGGGAGGATTTTTGTCAGGAATTCAGAAGGATTGAATGTCCTAAATTTGACCACAATTTTCCATTGTTCCAGGAAAGAAGCCTCCAGACCTGGTATGATTGCTTGGGAAAATATTCACATTCACTTAGCAGGCTGGTGAGGAACACACAGAGAAGGCTGGTGAGGCAGGAGGCAGGACACCGGACACTGGACCAGGACATGGAACATGAGATGGACACAAGAAGCCTCTCACATTGTAGGTATAAATGTGGGGCTCAAAGAGGAAAAGAAATGGCTTGAGGCCTATTTGCCCCGCATAGAGGCCTAAGATGCACTCAGGACTCTTGTGTAACTTGCCATGGCACACCTGGCTTGAGTCCACAAGGTCTGAGACTGCACTGACAAAATAGCCCCTGCCCGGCAAGACCAGGGCGAGCTCCGCTTTTAGACCCTGGGTCTCTGATAGGTCATATCCCACCACCCATTGGCCACTAAGAGGAGGTCTATGATCGGTTATACCCTGCCTTCTCCCCACCTATCTGGCAAAGCCCCTGAGTTTCACCTAATTTGCATCAGGCTCACGATTGGCCATTTCCAAACAAAGTCCAGAGTTCTGTTTGGTCCCAAGAGGTATATAAGAAGAGCTCGCCTATAGCTCTCTCTCTTGCTTGATCTACCACTCTCTTGCATTCCACCGACCATGACGGGGATGGAAGACTGTGCAAGAGGAGAAGACCTCAAGGGACACCAGAGGACGACTGCCGAAGAGAGAAGCAAACATCGAGAGCGGCTGCCACGAAAAGCATAGGAGCAGCTACTGGACCAGCGCCGGAGGGAGAGGCCAACCAGAACAGACCACTACCATGGAGAGCTGTGCTTTGAGCTGAATATCACTTAACCCTCAGAGCTGTGTAATGCTTACAGCTGCAGCACTTTTGAGTACTGTACAATAAAGAGCTGTATGTTTAAGAGACTTCCTGAGGTTTTTCTCACTCTATCACACTCACCCGGTCCCTGTGGGTTCCCTGTTTGGAGGGAAAAGAGGTTATATGTGAGGTTCCTCCTCCACTATCCAGGCCCAGAGAGATATCGATATCCAGAGCCAGTGAGCCCCACATCATTTAAGGGTCCTTTCTAGCTCAGCTGGTAGAGTGCTGCTCTGTGCACTCTGAGGCCCTGGGTTCAATCCCCAGCACCGCAAAAATGGTAGAAGGATATGGCAGCCCACGACTACAACAATCCCGAAACAATCAACCATTGAAAACCCTATTAATGCAGAGAAGCACTGACATAGTGCCAGGCACCGCACAGTGTTGGGGAGAGTTTTGTTCTCTTGACTATGAGTCAGACCCAACTCAGTGGCACCTAACAACAACAACATGACTTTCAGTAACAAGTGAAGACAGTCCCTTCAAGCATTGATAGTGTGTGAAATGTTAGGGCTGTATGGTGAGAGAGGGCCATCCCAGAACTCAGCAGAGTCCACCGGGTAAAGGCTCTGCCTCCACACTGGGCCAGGCTCACTGGAGACACTGGCTATGGATGAAAATGAGCAGGAGCAAGCTGGGTGTGATGGTGCATGCCTGAATCCAATACTCAGGAGGCTGAAACAGGAGGATTGATGAGAGTTTGAGGCCAGCCTGGGCTACACAGTGAGACTGTGAGACTCTGTCTCCAAAAGAATAAGAGATAAGAAAACATAGAAGAGAATAGGAAAAGAGAAAAGAAGAAGAAAAAAAGAAAGAAAGAAAAGAAGAAAAGAAAAGAAAAGATCAGGAGCTTCCAGGAAGGATCCCAGGTAGGTCATGATGCTACACGGGGTGGGCCATTGCTGGAAACAAAGTTCTTCTAGCCCCAGTAGAGGTGAAGAAAGAGTTTTCGAGGGTGTAGAATGGAGAGAGGGAGCAGCAGGCCCTCAGCCTCCTGTCCAGCCAGTGACACCACGGGCAGCATCTGGCAGGCCACGGGGCCCCTGCATCCTAGTGAGGCTCTGTAGGTGATGAGCTGACAGATGAGTGGGTTTGCTTCACCCCACCTGCCACTGCATGGTGCATTTCCTTGTTGCTCAAGGCAGTGATGACCCAGCCCTGAGCATAGTGAGGAGGGTCAATGTATAGTAACAGACCTACAGAGGCCAGTCCCCTCAATGCCCGGACCCGGAACTGCTCATCACAGCCTAGGGGCACACGCTCTCCGAGCCACCATAGTCCTCCCGTCTGGCCCTTCAAGCACACATTTCATCTCCTATCCATTTCCCGCCCAACCTGGAAACAACCCTTCATGTCCTGTGAAAGCCTGCCATGGCTCCCTGGGTCCTCCACGATGAAGATCATCTTCCTTAGCCTGATATTCCAGGACCATGTCCAGCCTGGGCCGTCCACAGCACCTCGTACCTCCTCTTCTCCAAGTGTGGAAGCTCCATGCCCTGATGTGCCAGCCCTCTGCACCTCTGATCAGGCCACAGGGCCCTTATGGACCCATTAGGGAGGAAGAAGAGTAGCAGCATTGTGGGCTGCAGGGCCTTCAAACATGGGTCTGAATCCACTACCTTCCGAGGAGCCTCGGGCAAAGCCATCTCCAACCCTTGCACGGGTGACTGCCCATCACGTCCTCTGCCCTTCACATTGTTGGACACCTTTCCCCAGCTTCCTTTGACTTGGCTAAAGCAAGAAACCATCCCCAAGACAGCACATTGCCTTCCCCTGGTCCCAGGGGTTGGGCCAGCAACCTTAGTGGGTCTAATCAGAGCAAGCCTCTGGGGTCCTGGATGGAAAGCCTCTCTGTCTTATGGGGCCCTCAAGAAGAGCGTGGGCTTGGTGTGAGAGTGCAGCAGCCATTTACTTACATGGGAGTAGCCAGGCCAAGGTGGAATCCAGTAGCAGAACCAAGAGAATCCCAGAGGACTGGAGCTGATTCTTAGTCACATCAGCTGAACTTGCTGGATCAAGCCTTACCTGAAGCCAGTTATCTCTGGATCCATCAATAACATGAGCCCATAAATTCCTTTGAAGCTTTAAGCCAGCTTAAATGGGGTTTTCTGGGGCTTAAAATGCAGATTCTTCATGGACACTATGCCCTGGGTTTGTGCTCAGGGAGCATACAATCACCAGTACATAATCCACGAAGCCTGCCCCTGAATCATGGGGCAGATGCCTTCTTGGCCTTCCCTGCTCTGTATGCTTCTTTGAATCTTCAAGCCAGAGGCCATATCAGGCATCTTTGCAGACTAGGTACCTTTGTGTGGTGTGCCCAACACACAAAAGTGCTTGAACACTAATAACTTAATGACCATTCCACAGTGCAACAGACGGAAATTCAAAGGCAGATGAGCGCACCAAAGCTCAGCCTGCAAGCCAGTCCCCAGGGAACCCCTCAGCATCCAGGAGAGTAGGAAGGTGCTGAGGGAGGATGTTGAAGAAAAGAGTTTGAGAGTTCATTTACTTGGAGAGACCTTTTGCCAGGCTATGAATGCTCCTCTTCTGAAGGGGACATATGTGGGCTGCCACCTTCTTCACTTCTATCCAGTGCTTCCATGGGGTCACCTGGGGGCCTTAGACACTGATGCAGACATCTGACTCCCACATGGGAGCCAATACCAGCTGACTCCTGGCTGGAGGAGGCTGCTGCACTGGGAAAAGCCTCCCTCCAGACGTCCTCAGTGACAAGGACTCAGGATACTTCAGGGTCTCCCCAGCTGAGAAGGATGAGGAGACACAGAGAGGAGTCCACAGGCCGTTAACTTGCAGGAGCAAAACAGCAGCTGAGAACTCCCACGGTGGAGTATGTGACAGAGCCAAGCACAGATGTGGGTGGCACTATGGATGGCCCAGGCTGGACACAGTCATGGAACGTCAGGCCCAGGAACGTACCTTCATCTTGGAGGACATGGGGAGCCATAGCAGATTTTCCTAAGGATGTGAAGGATCCATTCCAAGTTGGGAGGAAGAGGTGGGGTGCGTCCTAAAGGTGCCAGGTAAGAGGACAATGGTGGCCCTGAGGGCATGTGACCATAAGCTGTGATGACCCACCCCGGGTCCAGGCATGGGCTGGACACTGTACATTTATTAGCACATTGGTCCTCAGCACCATGCTGTAAGCTGGAGGTCCTCACTACCACTGAGGATCTGGGGACCCCAGCCTGAAAGGAATAGGGAGCCTCAAAGGGCATCTGCACTCAGTGGACTTGCAGAAGAAGCATGTCTACACAAGCAAGCTGAAGACCATGAGGCTGGGGCACCGGGCCAGGCACAGGCTTGCCTTATTCCACCTGCCATGGGAACTTGCATTTCCTTCTCAGTTCCCTTCAGCAATGACCTTGCTGGAGGGCAACAGAGAGAAGAGTAGACCGGCCATGGTGTAGAAGTTGC
Organism: Pedetes capensis; assembly: GCA_007922755.1. Classification (NCBI taxonomy): domain Eukaryota; kingdom Metazoa; phylum Chordata; class Mammalia; order Rodentia; family Pedetidae; genus Pedetes; species Pedetes capensis. Next base: position 113,081 of record VMDO01001379.1, read on the forward strand.
AGTTGGAAAAATCCAACAGGGCAAGTTTGGGGAACTATAGACCACCCATGTGAGATGACAGCTTCCCACACCTGCCAGGCCCAGAGCCCCAAAACCAGCCTACCCTGATGGGCTGGGTAAGGCTGCCAGGGAAGGCGAGAAACAGAGGGCAGGCGGCCACCTGGCACGCGCCATTCAGCCTCATCAGGAGTTCAGATCACTATGTTTAACTGGACATCCTAACTTCCAATGGGGTCTGACCTGAGTGTGACTTGAAAGGCCTCAGGACCTGGCCAGTTTTGTCTGCTCCTCCAACCAAGTGCATCTTAGGGGGACAGTGGGGAAAACATGACTGACTTTGATTCCACGGCAGGGAATGTTTCTCATGCACCTGATTGTCCAGGGGTCCCTCTTATCCGTGGCTTTGCTTTCCACAGTTTCAGCTCCCCACAGTCAACTATAGGTCAAAAATACTAAATGGAAACTTCTAGAAATAACTCTAAAGTTTTAAATCATATTTATTATAGTATATTGCAAATGATGTATTTTACTAGTTATTGTTGTTACTCTCTTACTGTCTCTTACTTATAAGTTAAGCTTTATGATAGGTATGTAAGAGAATAAGGAGAAACAACATATACAGAGTTTGGTACTATCCATGGTTTCCGGCCTCCACTGGGGCCTTGGGATGTATCCCATGTGGATAAGAGATGACAACTGTATACAATTCAGCTCCTGCTGGCTTTGCTAAGCTGTGCCTGTCCACAGCACTCTCCCTAGCATTGAAATGTCTTATAACAGACGTATTTTTTATAACTTAATAACTGTGAGAATGATAACACATACTGGTCACCATTTCTTTATGACCTACCAAGTGAAGCACTTCTTGAGACATTGGTTTGCTGTTTGGGTTTGCTTTTGAGTAAGCTCTTTTTCACGTGCTTTGAACACTCTGTGGTAGAGGATTAAAGTTGTGCTGAGTCCTTATATTTATGCTAATTTTCCCCATAATCTTTATGAAATGCACTACTTCCTGTCTGTGGCTACTATTTGTCTTTGTTTATGGAAGCACATTTATCTTGCTGTTTTCCACACCCTTGTACAGGGTGGGTCAAGGCAAAGGCTGTGAAGTTGGCAGCCTGACTCAGCTCTGGGCAACTGCTTGCTCATGAGCTCAGACAGGAGCTCGTGGCAAGCCTCTCATCCTTGAAGTGGAAATGCAGATGGTCCCCAATTTAAAATAGTTTGACTTACAGTTTTTTGACTCTTGTTGTTTTTGTTAGGTGCTGTCAAGTTGGTATCCGACTCATAGCGACCCTGCGTACAACAGGCGAAACACTATTGCTAGTGCTTCTCTGTTATATATAGGGTTTTCAATGACTGATTGTTTTTTGGGCATGTGTTGCCGGGTCCTTCTTCCAAGGCTACAGTATTTAGTGTTCCCAGGTGACCTCCCATCCAAGTACTAACCAGGCCCAAGCCTGCTTAGCTTCTGAGATCTGGAGGGATGGAACTCCATAGTTGTATGGCTGCAGGATTTTTATTTATTTATTTATTTATTTTGACGCTATAGCAGTGCAAAAGTGATGCACAGTAGAAAGCTCACTTTCAGTTTTGAATTCAGATCTTTTCCTGGCTAGCAATATGTGATCTCATCCTCTCTGGAGATGCTGGCACTGAGCTGCAGCTCCCACTCAGCCCCTCAAACACAAGGAAACACAACTGATGCTTGGCCGTGTGCTGAATTGCCAGCATTTTGGAGATAAAGGTATTCAACAAATTACTTGACATATTTCCCTTGATTGTACAATAAGCTTTGTGGTTACTGATTTTGTTCAACTGTAGGCTAATGTACCTCCACATGTCTGTTAGCTTGCCATACTATGGGGGCTTGTGTGTCACTGTGATGATGAAAACTATGCCATCAGTATTTCAGATACCAGCAGGGCCACACATGGTGGACAGGTTTTAGCTGAGTTTCCAGACTAAGACAGACTAGAGAGAAGGACCCGGTGACCCACTCCCGAAACAATTAGTCATTGAAGCCCTATGAATAACAGAGTAACACTGTTAGATAGAGTACCAGAAAATGAGCCCATCAGGCTGGAAGGCATCCATAAACAACTGGGGAAGAACTGCCTCCTCAAAGTAGAGTCAACCTTAAGGACAGGAATGGATAAAGCCCCCGGGACCTACTTTTGCTGATGTGGCATGACTCAAAATGAGAAGAAACAGTGACTGCAACATTGGACCCAAACATAAAAAGAATGTGTGCATGGCACAGTGTTGGGTAGTGTTTCTTTCTGTTCTACATAGGCTTGCTATAAGTCAGATCTGACTGAATGGCACCTAACAACAACTACAAGAGCAACTACTACTTTGAGGAGGCAACCAGGCTGTGGGTCCTTCTCCCAAGTCTGTTTTAGTCTGGAAGCTCAGCTGAAACTTGTCCACCGTGCGTGGCCCTGCTGGTATCTGAGATACCCATGGCATAGCTTTTAGCATCACAGCAACACGCAAGCCTCCACAGCATGAAAAGCTGACAGACACACAGGGTCATCAAAGTAAAGTCAACTTTAATGACAGGAATGGAGTAAAGCCCCTGGGATCTCCTTTTACTGACGTGGCACAACTCAAAATGAGAAGAAACACAGTGCCTGCAACAATGGCTCAAACATAAAAAGATTATATGTATGGCATAGTGCTGAGTAGTGTTTTGTTCTGTTGCACATAGAGTCACCATGAGTCAGATCCTAATATAACGGCACCTAACAACAAAACAGCAAAATAAAAAAAGCTAATGTAAGTGTTCTGCAGGTATGTTAGGTGTGCTAGGTGTCTTTTTGACTCAAGGATATTTTCAACTCACAATAGGTTTACTGGGATATATGCCCAGTGCAGTCTGCAGCCACACCACCCTTGTGTCTGATTTCATCTGATCTCAGAAACTAAGCAGGGTCAGCCTGGTTAGTACTTGGATTGGAGACTGCATAGTAATACCAGGTGCTATAGGCTAGGGTGAAGGACCTGGCAGCCCACTCCCCGAAACAATCAGCCATCAAAAACCCTATGAATATCAGAGAAGCACTGACATTGCTGGTCATGGCACAGTGTCAGGGAGTGTTTCTTTCTGTTGTACCTAGGCTTGCTATGAGTCAGACCTGACTGTACGGCACCTAACAACAGCAACAACTCCATCATAAGTCAAAGGGCATCTGTAGTATTTGGTGGCCACGAGCAATAAAAAGGGATACTATGTAAAGCTCATGGCATAGCACACAGCTCCTGACACATAGTAAGCATTTTGTTTATTTTATTTTATTTTTGTTTGTGGTATTAGGGGGCTGAACCCAGGGCCTCATACATACTTTGCAAGCACTCTACCACCGAGCTGCACCCCCAGCCCCTTTTTTATTTTTTATTTGGAGGCAGGGTTTCACTAAGTTACACAGGCTCTCTCTGGCCTCAAACCTGTGATCCTCCTGCCTCCACCTCCAGAGCCACTGGGATTGCAGGTATGCACCACCATGCCCAGCTTCATAGTAAGCATTTTAAACACCCATATTATATTATCACCATGGTTGCCTATCGTTTTCTTCCTTCCAAAGTGGAAACCACAGGACTGGAGACATAGCTCCGTGGCAAAGCGCTTGTTTAGCATGCACAAGGCCCTGAGTTTCACCCCCTGAGCTGCAAACACACACACACTCCAGAATTGAGACAAAGTGCAACTGCTGTTCCTTTCGATTATTTAAGTTACTTTTTAAATCATCAAGAATTCATTGCAATGTCTGGGATATATACGAATAAAGATACCTTTTTCTGCAGATGAAAATCCAATTTTTCCATTGATGTGTACTTAACGACTCCTCCATAAAGGAAGAAATGACTTTCGTAAATTTATTTCAAAGCCTAGAGCTTGTATGACATTCATTTATACATATGTTTCTTTATTTATTTAGACCTCAGCTCCAGAAATTTGTGCTAAAACCATATTCCTTGGCTTATAATGTTTGAAAACAGGTGTCTGAGCTGGGTGCCGTGGCCCATACCTATAATCCCAGTAACTCCAGAAGCAGAGGCAGAAGGATCTTGAATTTGAAGCCTGAGGCAACCTGCGCAACTTAGAGAGACCCTGTCTCAAAATAAAAAGTAAAAATGGGCTGGGGGTGTAGCTGAGTAGTAGAGCACTTGCAAAGTATGTATGAGGCCCTGGGTTCAACCCACCACTACCACCACCATCATCATAATAACAATGTGTGAAGTCCCTGACTTATTTCCATTCAGTTCCCCTTCCTCCAGTACCCCTCCCCTCAGCTCGCTCCAGGGAAGCTTCCTCTATTGGTTGATCTGTCTTTAGAGACGAATGCTGCCCTGGTCAGTATTACAGGATGCAAACCTGGGTGTGCACTATTGACTTGCACAACAAATGCTGGGCTGTAAACTCCATTTGGTTCCACTCTCTCCTCTGAACATTGTTCTCAAGCTCTGTCTGTGGTCCTTCTGTTTCTTGCCGCTGTGTAGTATACCCAGCAGGAAACTCAGGGTCTGTCTCTGGCTCCTGGTACCAGAAAAAATGCTGTATGCATTGGTAGGCAGGTGTCATAGTCCCTTTGTGCTGCTATAACAAAATACAGAGCCATAAACAGGGAGGCTTATAAACAACAGAAATTTACTCCTCACAGCCGTGAAGGCTGGCAAGTCCAAGGGCAAGTTGCTGGCAGATTCATTGGCTGGTGAGGCTCACATCCACTTCTCAGAGGGCACCTTCTCTCTGCATCCCCATATGGTGGAAAGGGCAAGGCAGCACCCTTGGGTCTCTTTTATAAGGGCACTGATGCCATTCACAAGGACTCCACTGTCAGAACCTGGGTCACCTCCAAGGCCCACCTCTTAATATCATCACAGTTAGGATGAGGTTTCAACATATGAACTTGTGGGTGGGGGAAGACAGACATTCACACTTCAGCACTCTTCTTATCCCTTGATTCTTCTGCCTAAATTTCACAATGAGTTTCTTTATTTCATCAACAGTACTAGGGGTTGAACCCAGGGGATCACACATACTTTGCAGTGCTCTACTACTGACCTGCAGCCCCAGTCCATTTTTTTAAATTTTTAAATAGGGTCTTACTAAGTTGCATAGGATTCCTCTGGTCTTGAACTTGTGATCCTCCTGCCTCAGCCTCCCAGTCACTGGGATTACATGTGTGCACTATGATGCCCAGCTAGGACTGCATTTAATGCATAGATGAATCTGGGAGATCTGAGAGCCTTATAACAGGAAAACATCTCACCCATGCCACAGTGTGTTGTTCATTCAGCCATCACACCTTTTATGTCCTTGACTAGATGCTCAATTTTTCCTCAGAAAGGTCTTGTGAGTTCCTTGTTGAATCCATGATGCTTTTTAAGTTCTTGCTATTGCAAAATGGAAAGCTTTTTTCTTTTTATTTTCAATTGCTTGATCACGTTTCATTAAGAACTTGCTCCTATTTATAGTCCATACCATGGTATTTTTTGAATGTTAATATTTTATAGTAGCTTTTCTCTTATATGGTTCTTCATTTTCAGTAAAGAGAATTTATTTGGTTGTCAGGGTCTCATCATTTGGTGTGACCAATGGTGGGTTTAGATAGTTTGCAGCTGTGTTTGGATTGTTTGAAGAGAATCTTGTCAATTTGCAGTCTAGGAGTCTGTTATTACTTCAATGCCTCCTCAGAGCAGAGTTGACCTTAATGATAGGAATGGGACCTCCTTTTGGTGATTTGGCATGACTCAAAATGAGAAGAAACATAGTGGCTGCAACATTTGGCTCAAATATAACAAGATTATGTGCACAGAACAGTGTTGGGGAGAGTTTCATTCTGTTGTACATAGAGGTGCTATGAGTTGGACCCATCTCAGTGGCACCTAACAATAAGAAGAAATGATTTAAAGAATACCGGAAGAAAGGGATAGGATTTATGCAAATACTATGATATTTTATATAAGAGACTTGTGTCAATCAACTTATATGTCACTATGGCGGAGAAGCCGACAGAAACAAATCTATAGGAGGAATGATTAATTGAGGCTCACAGTTAGAGGAATTTGGTCCATAGTGTCAAGGCAGGTATGGTAGTGGGGTAGGCATCTGGGCCTGTGGCACAGAATATCATATCTTGGTGATCAGGAACAGAAAGAGCTACTAGAACTGGAACTAAAACTCATATAAAATTTCTAAAGGCTGGTCCCCAGTGACCCACTTCCACAAAGCTAGATCCCACCCCCCAAAGTTCCAAAGCTCTCAGGACATCACTACCAACTGGGGACTAATATCCAAACATATGATCTTTGGGGGAACATTTTAGATTCAAACTATGACAGGATCTGAGCATCCTCAGCTTTGGGTATCCTGGGGTCAAGGTGGGGGTCCTGGAATCAATCCCCTGAGGATACCACTCTATAAAAGTTGTTATAAAGTTAAGGAAGTTTCCATCTATTCTTAGTTTTCTGATAGTTTTAAAAGAATCAAACTTAGGCATTGAGCTGTATCCTTCTGCATCTCTGAAAATAATTGAAACGGTTTCAGTACTCCCAAGCTACTACTCAGGCCCCTCCACACTACTCGTCCTCAGATAAGACAACCGATGTCCATGGTGAATACGATTATGGTGGTGAAACTTAACTGACAAAGAGTTTGAACCTGCCAGCCACAGGCAAACCTAAATGGGGCTTTGCTTGACTGGCTCCACGTTCTCAATTTGGAAGCAGATTGCTTAAGTAAGGAATGTGCTTTCTGGTGGCCAAAGACCACATCACCCTCTTTTGTCCAACATCCAGCCCAAGTCATATATGTCCCATACCTGACCCTTCTGAGCATGCGAGTTTGCAAGTCCCACTTCAGGACAGTTGAAGACACCTCATGCCTTTACTGGTTCCCCTGTGATTTCATGCACAAGGCTCCCCTTGGTGATAAGTCACATGCTCCCCCTTTAGGAGAGAGGCTGTTCCTTCTTATTCAGAATCCCAGACAGGGTGGGACAGGAGAGAAATCAGACAATGACTCTGGCATGTGTGAAGCAATGTCCTCTTTGAGTCTTCTTTCAGTAAATGGTCACTGAAAGGTCTCCTGCCAGAGCCTGTGGGAGAAGGGGTAGCTTCTGACTGGGCTCAGACAACCACATCAGAGCAAACCCTTCAGCGCATCTGTTCACTTAATTGCCCTGTGGTGGCTGTCTGGTTGACCCAAGACTGGTGAGTCCATGGGACATGGGCTGGCTGAAATCAATCTCCAAAGTTTATTTATGGACATGACAATTGACAACAGGCTGTTTTCCCTCCCTGGATCTCGTCTGTTCCTGTGACATGAGAAGGGGTCACTGACTCCAATGCAGATGACAGAAACAAGGAAGGTTGGACTTGTGTGAGGAAAATCACTGTCCACCCACTGTATCTTTCTGTTAGGATAAAGGACATAGGTAGACAGACTTGGAGTCACAGAAATGAGGAAAACAGCAGCTGAATTAAGAAGGTGAATGGCAATACTCAATATGAGCAAACGCTGCTGTGGGGACAGGCAAGCCCATGTTGACAGCTGATTTTTTAAAAAGTTGGTTCTAGTATGAGTCAGCGTTGAATCACTATAACAAAATACTCAACACAGGCTACTTATGAAGTAGAAAGTGGTTTATTGTGGCTCATTGTTCTGGAGGTTCAAGTTCATGATCAGGCAGACCCATTTGTCTGGGCCTCTGCCAAAGGCTTCGTGGTAGCAGCACATGCCAGAGGGAATGCTCAGACCTCAAGCCAGAAGGAGGGGGGCGGGAAGGAAAGATGGTGGGGAGAAAGGGAGGGAAGGAGAGGGAAAGGGAGACAGGCCCCACAAACCCCTTCAAGGTTGCACTTACAATGATCCCAGGACCCCTTCCCTCTTAAATGTCCACAGCACCTCCCTGTAGACCAAGCCTTTGGGGGACACTACTCAAACCATAGGAGTTCCTTAAAAAAGAAGAAAAAGAAGGAGGAGAAGGAAGAGGGGTGGAGGAGGAAAAGGAGGAGGAGGAGGAGGGGAAGAAGAAGAAGAAGAAGAAGAAGAAGGAGAAGGAGAAGGAGAAGGAGAAGGAGAAGGAGAAGGAGAAGGAGAGAAGGAGGAAGAGGAAGGAGGAGGAGGAGGAGGAGGAAGAAGAAGAAGAAGAAAACACCCACTATGCTGGGATAGTCCAACTCCAGCCACGATGGTAAAACTGGCATCACACTTGTCCTTCTGCCCTCAGCAACTATAAAAATAGACAAAACACGTAAAGCAAGTGTTACTGGTGTTGGACAACAGCCAGCTTGGGACTGCAGTCCCTGAGAAGAGGAAGAATAGCCAATGAGCTGCAGGTCCCCTCTGGCTCTTGACCCAGGACAATTTCCTGATGACAGCAAGGAAGGAGCCCACAAGTGCTGAGTTGACAGGCAGAGATTAGAGTTGGGGCTGCTGAGGCACCTAAAACTTAAGGAGTCAGATAGCACAGAGGAAGCAGCTGTGTGAATGGGAACCCCAGGCTCTGGCCAGGAGCTAGGCAGCATGATGAACAGGGAAAGACCAAAAGACCCAGCCAGCAAGTGATACACGAAGGAAAACTGGACAAGACACTAAAGGTCACTCGGGGCTCAAAGACATTAAAGTCACATCTTTAAGACATCAGCTGAGACAACATCCCATCCTATACATCAGGAACAAGGACCATATCCAAGAGAAATGATTTGCAGCTGGGGGGATTGTGATTTTGCCTCTCCCCCAAAGGACATGGGACAATGTCTAGAGACATTTTTGCCTGTTGTCATGGGACATGCTACTGCCATCTAGTGGGTGGAGACTAGGGATATTGCTAAACACCCCACAATGTATAAGACAATCCCCCACAAGAAAGCATCCTGCCAGAATCCTCAATATATCAATGGTGTCAAGGCTAAGAAATCCTTCCCTAAAGTTAGGGCTACTCTAGATCCCTCCCAAATGGCGCCCAGTGATGCTCACCTCCTACTGTTCACACCCTTATGTAGCCCCTCATATATTCATAGCCTCATGAAGCCTCCTGAAGAAGCCCACAGAGAAGAATAGAGGCCTCTGGTCAACCACCAGCAACAAGCAGAATCCAGCAAACAAGCATGTGAGTGAGTTTGCAGGCATATTCTGCAGCCCCAAATGATAGCTTGCAACTCTGAGCCAGAACCACTGAGCTAAGTCTCAGATTCCCGGTCCTCAAAAGTGGTAATAAAAATGTTGGCTTATTATTTTAAGGTGGTAAGTTTTGGAGGAGGGCTGGGATTTAGCTCAGTTGGTAGAGCACTGCTCTGCAGTCCCTGTGGTTCCGAGTTCAATTCCCAGTACCACAAAATGGGAGAAGGATGTGGCAACCCACTCCCAAGGCAATCCCGAAACAGTCAGCCATTGAAAACCCTATGAGGGTCGCTATGAGTCGGACTCAACTCGACAGCACCTAACAACAACAACAAGTTTTGGAGGACTTTCTTACATAGCAATAGATAACAAACAACCCTGACTTAGCAAGGTCTAAAAGCAACCCTTGATACGATCAAGGAGAGATGCCAGGAAATTAACTGCCTGTTATAATGAAATTCTTTAAATTAAGAATACATAATCTGAGTGCCTTAAAATGTATAATCACAATGTCCAGCATATAGTAAAAATTACAAGGCATGCAAATAAGCAAGAAATATGGCTCCTACTCAGATAAAAAGCAGTTGATAGAGATCCTGAGATGGCCCAGATGTTAAAATCAGCAGATAAGGATTTTAAAAGAGACATTAGAAATATGTTGAAGAACTTAAAGAAAAATATTACTGTAGTGAATGAACAGGTAAGAAACTCCAGCAGAGAAATGAAAATTATGTGGAAGGGACAAATGGAACTTAAAGAACTTAAAAAAAATGTGAGAAGTCAAGAGTTTACCAAAATGGCTTAAAAGGAAACTTAAGATGTTAGGAGAAAGAGCCAATGAACTGGGGACAGATTCATAGAAATTTCCATGTGAAGGAAAGAGATAACAAATACTTTGTGAAACATGAACAAAATCTCAGTGACTTGTGAGACAATACTAGGCAGTCCAATTTTAGTGTAATTCAAGCCTCAGAGGAAAGCAGAAAGAGAAGGGGAAGAATTGCCAGGCACGGAGGCACACACCTTTAATCCCAGCAACTAAGGGGGAGAAGCAGGAAGATCACAAGTTCAAGACCAGAGGCAGCCTGAGTAATTTAGCAAGACCCTGACTCAAAATATAAAGTAAAATATGGGCTGGGAGTATGGCGCAAGGGTTGAGCGCTTGCAGAAAAGCATGCACACAGCCTTGGGTTCAATTTCCCAGTAACACACACACACATACAGAGAGAGAGAGAGAGAGAGAGAGAGAGAGAGAGAGAGAGAGAGAGAAAGAGAGAGAGAGAGGGAGAGAGAGGGAGAGAATATTTGGAGGAAGTAATGACAGAAATTTTCCGAAAGGTGGTAACAAACATCATCTTGTCAATCCAAGAATCTAACTGGAATCCCAAGAAGGATAAACACTATGAAAGCCACAAATAAGGGCATTACAGTCAAATTGCTGAAAACCAAAGATGAAGAGAAAACTTCAAAAGTACCCAGATGAAAATGACACACATGGAAGAACAATGACATATGGGACAACAGCAACAACAAATCTTTTAATTAGAAACAGTGACAACTAGATGATCACAGAATGACATTGAATCAAAGGAGGAAAACTATAAACTAAGAATTTTAGACAAACTGTTCTTCCAAATGATGATGAAATAAAGCCATTGCAGATTATCAGAAACTGAAAGAATTGGTTGCCCCCAGACATTTACTGTAAGAAGTACTAAAGAGGGTTTTTAGGCTGAAGAGGAATGAGAACTGTTTGGAAACATTGATCTACAGGGAGAAATGACACACAATAAGAAGGGGAAACATGGACCTGTAAACCATTAGCTTTTCCCTTAATTTCCTTCATAGACTAATGTCCATTTAAAGCAAGAGTAGTAGCATTATTGAGACAGATCATGGGGAGCCAGCCATCCTTGGGGTGCTGTGCATGCAGTATTATTAATACATTATTAAGGTTAATATTGGTGTTAGTGATAAGTGTTTTTTTGTTTTGATTTGTTTTTTGTTTTGTTTTGTCTTCTTTGTGGTACTGGGGGTTGAACCCAGGGCCTTGTGCTTGCATACTTTGCAAGTGCTGGACCACTGAGCTGCACCCCCAGCCCATTTTTTTACTTTTTGAGACAGGGTCTCGCTAAATTATGCAGACTGCCTCTGGTCTCGAACTTGTGATCCTCCTGCCTCTGCCTCCTAAACCGCTGGGATTACAGGTGCACACCACCACATCCGGCAAGTTTTTTGTTTGTTTGTTTTTTAATCATTGGTATAAGTGCCCATTAGGCTGCCTATTGTTCCACAAGGCAAACATTGGTGTTGGAGGATGAGGTGATCTGATTCCTACTGGGCTCTCCCTTGTGGCTCTGGCTGTTTTGAACTGCTCTCTGGCTGAGCCACTTTCATACCAGTATCTGTTGCTGTAAACATTCCATCAGCAGCTGTAGGAAGCTACAAAACTGCAACTATTTGCTACAACTCCAGCTCCTGAAGGGCGGCCCCCTCCATGGCCATTTCAAATAGTTCACAATTTGCATTGGACTTTTTTTTTTTTCCTGTCATGGGCCTCAGTGAAGTCTAGATGACCCTGTGACCAACCTAGGCTGGAAGGGCAACACTTCACTGGATGACCCAGAAAAGAGACTGTTGTGATTGATGCAAACACAAGCCTTCATTTTTGTGATTGGTGCAAAAGGGACTCCTGTGATTGGGCAAAAGGGAGTGCTGTGGTTGGTACATAAGACATAAGCCTTCATTTCCATGATTGGTGCAAACTCTCCTTCTCTGGCTATATAAACATACAGTTCAGCTCACTCAAGTTGAGCTGAGCAGGAGACACCCTCTTGTGCTGTCCCCTGATGTTCCAACATTGACCACAATAAAAGGTTTCTCTTTGCCTACTTTTGTAGTATGGGATACACTGGTAACACAAAGAAAGAAGCAGCAGGGACAGCAGAACAGCAGTGAGGGCAGTGGCAGAAGACAGCACAGACAGTGGAGCAGCAGTGGCAGAGATAGCAGAACAGCAAGAATTTGAGCTGCAGAAGCAGTGAAGTGACTGGCTGCTTGACAGCTAAAGAATAGACAAGTCTGAAAGACCAGAAACAACCAGTAGCAGAAGCAACAGCAGTAGTAGAATGGCCATGATTCTTGCCTCCCAAATAGCATCAACAGGGATAGTAATCATAGCAGTAAGAGGCAGCCAAACAGTTTAAGAGGGAGACCATGGCAGGAAGAAGAGAAAGAAAAGGCCATAAAGAGCCAGAAAAGATCAACTGTAGCCCCCAGTCACTAGAGGAGCTACAGAGAGCTGCTAAGACTGTCTTAAGACTAAGTGTCTCAGACCATAGGCCCAGGAACTGTAATACTGGTCACTTTCTAGGACTGAGGGATCCCAATACCCAGCCCTGCCTGGAAGCTACAATGCCAGCTGCTGTCAAGGGCTAAGGAATCCCAACCTCCTCGGCTTACCTAAGAGCTGTGATATTTATGGACTTATGAGTCCCCACCTCCTGGGCCTATATAGGATCTGTAACACTTGAAGGGCTAAGGAATCTCAACCTCCTTGGCCTAGATAAGAGCTGTAACACTAGAAGGTGCCACCTGCTGCTGCTGCTTCTGCTCCTGCCTATCTGCTGTCAATACTCACTGCTGTCAAATACTAAGGGACACAACTGCTGCCCAAGACCAGCATTTGAAGGACTTCTCCTTGCCTATACATAATTTCTATTCAGGTAAAACAAAGGACCCTAGCCAGCTGGTTGGTGACATTATAAGGTGGGGTTTATAATATACATAGAAATAAAATTATGGAAATAACACAAAGGACAAGGAAGAAGACAAAATGATACTGTTATTGGTGTCTTATACATATTTATGAAGTATGAATAACAATATGTGAAGCGAAACAGTATTAATTATAAGTAGGCCATGATAAGTTAAGAACACATACTGTAATTCCTAAAAACAACTACTAAAAAATAAAAATAAAAAAGGAATAGCTGAAATGTGAAGAGGAGTTTTTTTTTTAAAGGATACAACAAAATCTCAATCCAAAAGGAGACTACAAAAGAGGACAAGCAACACAAAGCATATGGGACAAACATAAAGAAATAACGAGATATGAGACTTAAAACTGACTACAACAACACTTTAATATAAATGAGCTGAACATTAGTTAAAAGCCAATGATTTTCAGAATAGTTTTTTTAAAGCAATGCTTGACTATATATGAATATGAAATATAAAGACATGGAAAAGTTAAGAGTAAAAGGATGGGAAAAGATATGACATGAGAATAGCAAAAATAAGAAAGCTGGTGTGTTTATATTAAAATGAGGCAGAATAAACTTTAAGATAAAGAAAATTTTTATAGATAAAACTGGATGTTTCATAATGACAAAAGGATTAACTCCATAGAAAATCATAAAAATCCAAACATTGAACCTAATAATTAAGCTTAAAATTCATATAGCAAAAACTAACTGAAAGAGAGAAATAGACAATTCCTTAATCATAACTGGAGGTTTTAATACCTCTGTCTCCATAATTTATAGAACTAGGAGACAAGAAATATAGGGAGGATATAAAAGATTTGAATAACATTATCATCAGTCTGATCAAATTGACATTTTTGGAACAGACCATACAACTTCAAAATACATGTTACTTTCAAAGGCACATAAAATGTCCACCAAAATAAATATGTTTGGAGCCATAAAATAAGTATCACTAAATTTCAAAATATTAAAATCTTACAGAGTAGGGTAAATATCACTAACTTACAGAAAAGACCAAATTACATGTCAATAAAGACTCTGAAACTTGTCTTTGAATGTTGACCAGCTAAAATAAAAGGAAAACATGACAAATTTAAAGAATAAAATAGAAGATTTCAAAGGGCTGCTCAAGGAGGCAAAATCAAATATTATAATGACATGTGCAAAGAGCTGGAGATAGAAAACCAAAAGGAAAGAAACACTCTGTTTTGCTCAAACTAAAGGAATTGAAAAAAGAAGTTCAAGCTGCAGATGATGCAGGAAACATCAAAAGAAGATGGAAGAAATACACAGAGTCATTATACCAAAAAGAATTGGTAGATGATCAACTGTTTCAAGATGTCATGTATTATCAGGAACCAATGGTACTGAAGGATGAAGTAGAAGCTGCCTTGAATGAATTGGTAAAACACAAGGCTCCAGGAATTGATGGAATACCAATAGGGATGTTTCAACAAACAGATGCAGCACTGGCAGTGCTCACTTGTTTATGCTAGGAGATCTGGAAAACAGCTAACTGGCCAACTGACTGGAAGAGATGCATATTTGTGCTTATTCCTAAGAAAGGGGATCCAACTGAATGTGGAAATTATCAAACAATATCATTAATATCACACACAAGCAAAATTTTGATAAAGATCGTTCAGAAGCAAGTGTAACAATATATACACAGGGAACTGCTGGAAAATCAATCCAGATTCAGAAGAGGGCATGGAACTAGGGACATCATTGCTGATGTCAGATGGATATTGGCCAAAGGCAGAGAATACCACAAAGATGTCTGTTTTATTGGCTATGCAAAGGCATTTGACTGTGCATATCATAACAAATTATGGATAATATTTTGAAGAATGGGAATACCAGAGGACTTCATTGTACTCATAAGAAATCTGTACATGGACCAGGAGGCAGTCATTTGAACAGAACATGGAAACACTGCTTGGTTTAGTGTCAAGAAAGTTGTGCATCAGGGCTATATCCTTTCCCCATACCTCCTCAATTCTATGCTGAGCAAATAATCTGAGAAATTGGACTTTATGAAGAAGAATTTGGCATCATGATTGGAGGAAGATTTATGAACAACCTACATTATGCAGATGACACAACTTTGCTTGCTGGACGTGAAGAGGATTTGAAACATTTACTGAAGATCAAAGAACACAGCATTCAGTATATTGCACTTCAAAATCAAGAACACAAAAGTCTTTACAACTGGGTCAGCAACTTCATGATAAATGGAGAAAAGATTGAAGTTGCCCAAAATTTTGCTTTACTTGGTTCTATAGTCAACACCCACAGAAGCATCAGTCAAGAAATCAAAAGACACATTACATTGGGAAAAGCTGTTGCAAAAGATCTCATTCAAGTGTTGAAAAGCAAAGATGTCACATTGAAGATGAAAGTGTGCCTGACTCATGCCATGGTATTTTCAGTCACATCATATGGTTGTGAAAGCTGCACACTAAATAAGGGAGACAGGAGAAGAATTGATGTTTTTGAATTATGGTTCTGGAGATGAATATTAAACATAACCATGGACTGCCAAAAGAGCTAACGTATCTGTCTAGAAGAAGTGCAACCAGAGCGCTCTTGGAAGCAAGTATGGCTAGACTGCATCTTACATATTTTGGACATGTAGTCAGAAAAGGCCAATTCCTGGAAAAGGACATCATGTTTAGGAAAGTGGTGGATCAACGAAAAAAAGGAAGACCCTCCACTAGATGGATTGACACAGTGTCTACAAAAATGGGATTTAATGATCATGTGCATGGCACAGTGTTGGGGAATGTTTCATTCTGTTGTGCATAGAGTTGCAATGAGTTAGACTCAACCTGATAGCACCTAACAACAACAATAACAACATAGAATTAAGTTAAGAATCAATAACAAGATATCTAGACTATACCTCCAAATATTTGGAAAATTAACAATATACTTCTAAATAACTCATATGACAAAGAATAAATTGGAAGGGGAACTGGAGACGTGGAGCTTTGGTAGAGTATTTATTTAACATGTGTGAGGACCTGGGTTCAATCCCTGGCAGTGTCAAAAGAAAAAAGAAAAGTGAAGGAAATCAGTACAGAAATTAGAAAATATTTTAACTGAATGATAATGAAAAAGTCACATATTATGGAATACATTTAAAGCAGTGCTTATAAGGAAATTTATAACTCTTAAATGTTCATAATAGGAAAAAAGCTAAGATTCAAAATTAATAGTTTGAATTTATACATTTGCCCTCTGAAAAGAAAGACTATATCAAACCTATATTACAAAGAAGGAAAGAAATAATAAAGAGCCAAAATCAATGAAATATTAAATAAGCAAATAACAGAGAGAAATAATAAAACCAAAATATAGCTCTTTCAAAAGATTAATTTTTTTTTTTTTTTTTTTTTTTTTTGCCATACTAGGGTTTGAACTCAGAGCCTCAGGCTTGCACACTTTGCAAGTGCTGTACCACTGAACTTCACCCTCAGCCCATTTTTTTACTTTTTGACACAGGGTCTTGCTAAATTATGCACACTGCCTCTGGTCTCGAACTTGAAATCCTCCTGCCTCTACCTCCCAAATCACTGGGATTATAGGTGTGTGCCACCACGCCCGGCTCAGATTAATATAATTTTTTAAAAATCTTAGCAATACTGATCAAGGAAAAGGGCACAAATTACAAAATAAATATTTTACATTTTAATTTAACTTTTACTTGACCAATAAAAATCATATGTTTATGATGTACAATATTATATAAATATTCTATACATGTGTGTGTACACACACCCTGAAAATATCTGAAGCAGAAAAGATTACAGATTCTCTAGATATTAAAAAAGTAAAATATTATCCAAAAAGCTTACAACAATAAATTCAACAATTTAGATGAAATGGATAAATTACATGAAACACAATTTACCAAAAATGACACAAGAAAAAATAGAAAAAGTTAATAGCCCTACTTTTCAGTATTCTATTGCTTCATAACAAATCCAAAGACTTAGTAACTAAAAACAACAAAACTTGTTTTGTTGTTGCTAAGTTGACTGACCTCAGATGGGTGGTACTCCTCCAAACAGTGTTAGCTAGAATGACTCATTTTGCTGTTTTCAGCTGGAAGGTAGGCCATGTTAGAAAGTCAAAGAAGGAATGATTCAGTTGTCTAGTACCTCAGTATCCTCCCACATGTTCCCTCAACATGACCTTCCTTGTAGCATGGTGGTCTCAAAGTCATCAAACTTTTGACATGGTGGATGGCTTCAAGAGAGAAAGCAAGAGCTGATTCTAAAATTTATTCGGAAATGCACAGCGCCCAAAATTGCAAAAATAATTTTGAAATAGTATAGCAAAGTTGGAGGACTCCCAGTATCTAATTTTCAAGACTTGCTAAAAAGCTATGGCAAGCCAAATGACAGTAGTTTCGGGTAAAGAAAAAGATGGGCATGTGGATCTATGGGACAAAATAATATCCAGAAATAGAGCCAAACATACGGTCAATTGATTTTCAACAAAGGTGCCAAAACAATTCAGTGAAAGAAATGCATTGTTTTTCTGTTGTTGCATAACAAATTAGCACAAATTTAGCAGCTTAAAATAACACTGACTTACTATTCCACATATTATTGGACATTTCATGTATTTCTGTAGATGTACCTGGAGTCTATATTTAAGGTCTCAAAAGGCTAAATTAAGCTGTCAGTCAGCTGCATTCTTATGTAGAATTGGGCTCCTCTTCCCAAAAACTTCCTGTTCATTGTAGGACTTAAGTCCTCAATTCAAGCCAACAAGAGCATCTCTCTCAATTTGAACCTCTATAAAACCTCTTTTAAGGTCAGACCACTTAAAGTTAATCCTACAACACAACATGTATACTAGGGATCTGGAGTCTGGAGGAGTGTATGGGTTTTCTATGGCTGCTGTAACAAATTATTAAAATGGGGTAGTTAAAATAATACAAATTTATTATCTTACAGTTCTGTGTAGTTCAGAAGTCCAAGAATATCTAACTAGACTAAAATCAAGGTGTCAGTAGGGCTACATTATTTCTCTAGAAACCATAGGGAGAATTTGTTTTCTTGCTCTTTCCAGTATATAGAGGCCACCTGTATATTTTGGTTCATGGCCCTTTCCTTCATTTTCAAAGCAACATTAAGCCAAATTCTTTGGATATTACATCACTCTGACCTCTTCTGCCTCCCTCTTCCATATTTAAGGGCCTTTGTGATTGCATTGAACCCACACAGATAATCCAGGATATCACTGCTGTTTTAAGGTCAGCTGATCAGCAATCTTGATTCTACCTGCTACCTTAACTCATCTTCACCATCTAATACAATATTCAGGGTTCCAGGGACCAGGATGTGGACATTACTCATTCATACCCCAAGGGACACTTCACAGTCCATCCTACCTCAGAAAAGGATAGTCTTTTCAACAAATGGTAGGAGATCAACTGGACATCTGTATGGATAAAAATGAATCTTGATTCTGACCTCACATAAAAATTAATTAAATAGAAAATAGACTTAAATATACAAACTAAAACTATAAGAAGGTATAGAAATGGACAATAAGAACATTAAAAATGTTCATCATCATTGTCATTAGAAAAATGCAAATCAAGAGCTGGGTGACATGGTATATACCTATAATCCCAGTGACTTGAGAGGCCAAAAGCAGCTTGTGCAATTTAGAGACCCTATCTCAAAATAAAAAATCAAAAAGAGACAGGGAAGCGGGTGCAGCTCAGTGGTAGAGCACTTGACTAACGTGTGAGGCCCTGGATTCAAACCACCAGTACTGAAAAAAAAAAAAAAAAAAAAAAAAAAAAAAAAAAAAAAAAAGCACATGAAATCCAGGATATATAATTTCATATCCACTAAAATGGCTATGGGGCTGGGGTTTAGGTCAGTTGGTAGAGTGCCACACTGCACTTTCCGAGGCCCTCGGCTCGATCCCTAGCACCACAAAAATGGGAGAAGGACCTGGAAATCCACTCCCAAAGCAATCCTGAAACAATCAGCCATTGAAAACCCTATGAGGGTCACTATGAGTCACACTTGACTAGAGGGCATGTAACAACAACAACAACAACAACAACAACAACAACAACAAAATGGCCATAATTAAAAGAAAGAAAGGGGGAGGGGAAGGAAGGAAAGAAGGAAGAAAGGAAGGAAGGAAGGAAGGAAGGAAGGAAGGAAGGAAGGAAGGAAGGAAGGATTGGAAGAAACTAGTGGAGAAATTAGATCCCTGGTGCATCACTGGTAGGAATATAAAATGGTACAGCTCCTGTGGAAAATAGTATGATGGTTTCTCAAACATAGAGTTATTATATGACCTAGTAATTCTATTTCTGGGATTATACCTGTCTTAATCTATTTTCTGTTACTCTAACAGAATATGTGAGACTAGGTAATTTATAAAGAAAATAGGTTTATTCAGCATTCAGTCACAAAAGAAAGGCATTAATCCATTCATGAAGGCAGATCCTTTATAACATAATTACTCTAGAAGCCCCACCTTCCAACACCCCTTTACACTGGCAACCAAATTTCAAGATGAATTTTGGTGGGAATGAACCACATCCAAACCATAGAAATACCAAAGAAAATCAAAAACATATGTTCACATGAAAATTAGTGCATGAATTTCAAGGAAGCATTATCCACAATAGCCAAAAAGTACAAACAATCCAAATTCCCATCAACTGATGAATGGATAAACAGAACCTTTGCAAGTCCACCCAATGGAGCACCACTCCATCACAGAGGAATGAAGTACCTTCACATAGTATAACCTGAAAAGATGATTTCAAAGATCAAATACCTAAAGTTAGAATTAGACAGTGGCAATAGTTGTAAGACACAGCAAATATACAAAAACTACTGACTTTTTAAATGGTAAGTGTTATGTTATGTAAATTACGTTTTGGTAAAAGTTTAAATGGGCAAAGATCATGTCCTCATGGGTTGTATCAATATTTAACAGTATTTAGCTGTACCTCTCTCTATATTTTGGGCATATAGTCAGGAGAGACCAGTCCCTGGAGAAAGACATCATGTTTGGGAGAGTGGGAGGTCAACGGAAAAAAAAGGAAAACTCTCCACCAGATGAATTGACACAGAGTCTGCAACAATGTGCTTAAATATAAACAAGATCATATGCCTGGCACAGAAATCAGAGAGTGTTTCCTTCTGCTGTACATAGGGTTGCTATGAGTCACACTTGACCACACGTAACAACAACTCTCTGTGAAAACGCAATTTCAAGGACAAAATACTTAAACTATCCTTACGGTCAGCATTTGAAATAGGTTTTAATGGTAGAAAACATAACTTTAAGCCCCAATTAAATGAAAGTATTGTGCCTTTCGAAAATAAAATTCCATTTTTCTCAGTAGATCTGTATTTTAAAAAAAAAAATCCTGCTGAATTAGTGTTATATGAACCACACCTTTAGAAACAAAGCTCATCCTCAGGACCTACTGGAAGCTGGAAGGCAGTTCGGTTCATCCATGACTTCAGTGTTAACTGAACACCTTCTGCATGCCAGGGAATATACTTGGTGCTGAGTAGAGAACAGACTGAGGAAGATACAGGGAGATGAGGTAGGGGTTACTTCAGAGTCCAGGCAGGAAAGAATGTTGACATGGGCCAGAAGATCACAGTGTAGAGGAGGAGGAAGCGTGCATTTTAGATTCCTCTGGGAGGTGAAATAAAGAGGACTTTGGGATTCTTTGAACACTGGCAGTGATGGGGAGAGGTATCCAGGACAAGGTCAAGGGGAAGAGCCAGCACCTCCAAATTAACATTTCATTGCTTGGGCACCAAGATGCCCCAAACCCCTTTGGACTCCTTTCTCCTGTCCCAGCTGCCCGCATTCAGAGTCTCCTCTGTGGCCTGCTTAGGTTCTAGATCTGATCATAGAAGCTGAGGGGCCACCCCTTAGAAAGCTCTGTCCCAGACAAGCCTGTTTGGGGTTATGCCTATCCAGTGCTAGCTCCCATCCAGTGCTAGGAGTGGTTGGTGCAGATCTTGTCCCAAGCCCTGTGTGGGGCAACTGGAGGATCTGTACCCCTGGGAAGATTAGAGGAGGGACAGAGGAGACCGAGGAAACCCAGTTCAGTGCTGAGATGTCCAGTGGACAAGGGCTAAGCTGGAGTCATAGAGTCAGGGTCAGCAGGCTGTCAATGGCTCACAGAGTAATCTGTGCATGGAATGAGAGCCGCGGCCTGGGCTCTGGGCAAAGAGTCTACAGAGAATGAAGAGGCAGATAGGAGGCCAGGAAGGTGCAAGCCACCAGAGCAGAAAGAAAAGTAGCCGAATGCCGTGTCAGGGACATAGAGGGAGTGAAAGGGGATAAAGAGAGAGAGGACTCTGTGGTCTCTGAGCCTAGGAATTCCATGGGGGTTCTATGAGCTTAGAAACAAAAGCAGAGACATGTCCTCTGAGTTGGGGACAGGCCAGCCACTGCTTGTCACACCCAAGTCCCATGGAGCACACGATCTTCAGCAGGTGGACAGCTGACCATGTTGACTTCAGCCAAGGGCACAGACCATCACCCCGAGAGGCCAGGATTTGGAAAATGGCTGCCTATCCACCAGAAAAGGGACACCCGCCCTGCACACCTGGGTACCCTGTGCACCCTACCTGCCTCCCACTTGCGGTGAGCTCTCAGTAGGGAGACCTGTGAGTGTCCCTGCTCAAGGATCACTTTGGGTTGACCCTAGCAGGCCCCAGACCCCTTGACTTCCTTTGGAGAAGCACCAGGGTGATTCTTCTCTGGATTCTTCCGTTGGAGAATCACCAGCTCAGAGTGGGCCTGGCCAGTGGCCCCAGTGGGAGGTGAATCCACAGCTGCAGTGCTTCCTGGAACCCAGAGCCCCAGCCAGGGTGAGGAAGCCAGGAGCAGCCCAGAGCATCCCAGGTGCGGGGGAGGGGCAGCCCCCTGACCCTGGGAGGCCTTGGACTGGCTGGGAGGCCCTGGCTCTCCAGTCACCAGCTCATATCCCTGCTTCCACACGCTGGGGATGGGTCTCTGAGAAGAAACCGACACAGGCCTTGCAGCCTCCATTTGAGGCCTCTCATCCTGCTGCAAGTTCCTCCTCGAGCCCAGAGCCACCAGGCTCTGTCTGGCCACCATTCACATTTCCACCCAGCTTCCATAGGCCCCCATGCCTCAGAGCCCCTCCCAGCTTGTTCTGAGAATCTAGCGGCCCCCCCACCATGTTACCCCCACTCCCATTTCTCCTTCAACCTATAATTGGCATAAATCCAGGTCAGTGCCTCCTCCACTGGGGGAAAACCTTGTCCCCAGGACTCCATTTAGACCAGTAAAAGGCAGGTCCATTTGGTTAGCCCCCTGCCATGAAACACTTTGGCCCATGGGCTCCAAAATTAGACCAAAAAAGCTCCTCTGAGAATTTAAAGACACCTCTGTGCCAGTTCTGCTTCTGTGTGCTTTTCAGAGCTCATCAGAACCCCAGGCCCACCCTGACCCCCCTAACAAGGCCGACAACTCCTCTGCTGGGAAATGCGTGGCCCTAATTTGTTTTCCTCTGTGTAAATGCACGCACTATGGAGTAAGAGTGGGGAATTAGCATTTACGATGGATCTCAGTTTTAATAAGGCCAAGCAGGGACTCTTCCAGCTGGATGGAGAGCGTGCCACCCATGGTGGGTGGGGAGGCGTGGAGTGGGACGGGACAGGGAGGTGACTAAAGCAGGCACATGTGACCTCTCCATATGGGCAGCACCTTCTCTGTCTTGCTTCCTCAGCCCACCCAACACAAATGGCTCCTGCTCCAAGCTTGGCCCCCACCCCAGAGCTGTTGGACCAGAATCCCAGCCACTCTAGAGCATCAGGGCAAGGTGCAGAGGCAAACAGACCCAAGAGTATTGCCAGGTGGCTCTGTGACAGGCAACGGGGACCCCAAGAGCTGGTGTACCTGGTCCTCTCTGGGCCAGCCCTGGGGAACCACTTTGAGAACCACACACCAAGGTGAGTTTGGTGGGGCAGACCTGTAGTCCCAACTACTTCGGAGTCTGAGGTGGGAGGATTTCCTGAGGCCAGGAGCCTGAGGCAAGCCTGAGAAACTTCGCTAGACATTGTCTCTAAATGAAGGAAAAAGAAAGAATGAAAGAATGAAAGAAAGGGAGGGAAGGAAGGAAGGAAAGTGAAAAAGAAAAAAAGAAGAAAGAAAAGAGAAAGAAAGAGAAAAGAAAGAAAGAAAGAAAGAAAGAAAGAAAGAAAGAAAGAAGAGGCAAACAAGCAAGCAAACAGGAAGGAAAAGAAGGAAAGGAAGGAAAGGAAGGAAGGAAGGAAGGAAAGAAGGAAGGGAAGGAAGGAAAGAAAAAGAAAGAAAGAAGGGAAAGAAGGAAGGAAGGAAAGGAGGGAGGGAGACAGGAGGGAAGGAAGGAAGGGAGGGAGGGAGGGAAGGCAAGAGGGAAAGAAGGAAGGAAGGAAGAGAGGAAGGCAGGCAGGCCACACCAGCCCGGCGGGTGTTCCCAGAGCAGGCTGCAGCCAGGCACTGCTCCGGTTCAGGTGTCAGATCCGGGAGCATCCTACCTGGAGGCCATGGGGGAAGCTGCTAGCCTCAGCCTCCCTCCTGGACCCCTGTGGCCCACCTCAGCCTGCTGGGGACCAAACATATCGGTGGGGTGAGCCTCCACCCCGGCAGGGCTACTGGCTGTGCCCTGGTGTGATCATATTGCCTCTGAGCGGTGCCATATTGCCCATGGCCACCATCTGCACAGCTCCTCCCAGTTGGTGACCCATTCCTAGCCCTGCACCCTGTTTGTCTCAGGCGGCCCACCCACTCCTGGTCTCCTCGGGAGGCTGTTCTGGAAAGCTGTGTTCCCTGGAGACGGAGCCCCAGAGCCCAGCATCAGGACACTGTGTGCGCGTCTACTACAGAGAAAACAGCTCCTGCCTCCAGGGCCTCTCGCCAGCCTTTGATTCATGCATCTGAGAAAATAAGCCATATTTTCATGCGCTTGCCATGTCTATTAAGGAGAACTGTGTTTAATTGACTGGCTTAGAACCTGCCCTTCCACCAACTGGGCAGCAGCTCACCCTCCTCCAAACTCCCCTCAGTCTCTTCTGGGTCTGGGCCAAAACCTCTGAACCTGTCAAAAGATAAAAGGCCCCTGGGCCACTGTCCCCTCCATAGGAGCACTTCTTGCTGAGCATTCTCCCCATCTTGCTTCAGAGCCCTTCCCCCTACCATCTTGTTTCCATAATCCTGAAACTCAGGCAATTAAAATAAAATATCCTTATAGTCTCTAGATGTTTACGAGAGCAGCTGGTAATGAGCGAGGCAAGATCGTCTCTATTACATAAAGGAAAAGAACAAAGAATTAGGAATATGGAAGACATTCAAATGTCTTAATTAGTGCTTCCATCTGCAAAAACCTCGCTTCATCACTGAGAGCCACTCCCAGAGGCCTATCTTGGGAAGGCCACATTCCCCAAAGGCCCAAGACACACAGCAGAATTGACACTGAATCCCAGCTTTGGTCCCCAGCTGGCGGGGTGCACTGATGCCGTCCACCCCCAGGAATGCTGCTACCTGAGGCAGCCAGGCCCGCGCCAGCCCAAGTCCATGGACTCTGCAGAAGAAAAGAAGACAGGCAGGGCCTGGGTGTGGCTGTGATCAGTGGAGAGACAGGAAGCCCGGCAGCCCTGGGGAGGGGAGCCTCGAGGGCTGACTCTAGGCCACGCCCCTCACCACACCAGTGTCCACCACCATGCCACCTGGGGAAATTCCTGCAGCTCCAGGCCTCCTCCCAGCCTCTCGAAGGCCTGTTTTGGTCCCCTCGTAGCCTCGGTTGCAGCCTGAGCACCAGAGAGCCCAAAGAGCGGGGGTACCCTCAGAAATTGCCACTTACCTTGGGGCATACACCCCCAGGCCTCTTCAAAGGAGGCAGCAGGCCTGGGCTTGAGAGGTTAGGCAGGGCAGGATGGCCAGGGTGAGGGCGTGCAGGCTGAGCGGGGGCCCAGGGCCCTGGCCCTGGCCCTGGCTGTTCTCTGGCAATTCCCTGCTTCTGCCACCCCTGAGTCCCAGCACCCAGCATGGGCTGAATCAGAGCAGAGGGAGTAAAATCTGGCTCAACTCAGCTGATTCAAGATTGAAAACGATCTTAAACAACAGATGACTCTTTTATGAGCAAAGGAATGAGAGAGGAAAAAAGTAAAATTGACACTAGTTGCCTGGGGCTTCCAATTTGTCCAATTTAGCAGTTCAAGAAGTTTCAACTACGGAAAAATAATTCTTTCCTATAATAAATCCTGATCCAGTGTCAGACAGAGTCCTCTGAACTGAGTTCAACCGGTTCCCTGCCTTTATGGATTTTATACCTTCAATCTTCAATCTACGTCAAATACATTGGACTTTTGGGGCAAGACTTTCTCCCTAGTCAAATGTCTAGAATACCTGAGGTTGAAATATTCAATCTCCTATTGGATTCAATAAACTTTTGAGTATCTACAAGAATTAGACAATGCCCCTGCCCTAGAGGAACTCATGAGAGAGAAGGATGAAAAACTTGACAATTACAATGAGTTGTGATAAATACTTTGCTAAAAGTGCGTATGAGTTGCTACATTCTCCAGGGCTTGGCCAGGAAGAAAAGGTAATTAACTCATGGTTTGGGCTAGGGTGGGATAGTGAATGGCAGGCAGGGGAGGGTGTCCAGAGGAGAAGATATTTGATGAGCTCTTGAAGGTAATTTGTCAAGTCAACTGGAGCAGGATATTCCTCATTCACTGCATGAACAAGAGCAAAATAGCATGAAATTATCTGCATGTTGATCTGAAACCTGGTGACAGATTGATTGCTCGATGGTGCGGGAGGCCCAGGGCAGCCTCTTTGGGGCCACAGAAAAGGTTTGCCCATACTCTGACGCCCCATATGCCAATGCCTCTGTGTTTCTCTCATCTGCTACTTGTCTTTTTTTTATTTTCTTTTTCTCCCTTACTGATCAGACTGATACTTTTTCTTCTTTGCTAAAATTATTAATTAATTAATTGATTAGATCATTGACTCCACAGATACTTACACATGAACTGCTCTGTTCAGGACCTCTTAGAGGGCACTGAGGAATCAGGACATAGTGCCTGTCTCTACATTCAATGCCACAGGTGATGGCAGAGGGCCAATGGGGACAGGTGAGAAAGTGGAAGGAGCAGGGTACTGTGGCTTGAATCAGAGTTAAAGAATGTCCCCCAAAGGTACATGGGCTGGAAATCTGGTCCCCAGTGTGACAGTGCTTAGGTGGGGGAATCTTTAAAATGTGGGTCCTGATGGAAAGGTGTCCCATCCCATCAGATCTCAGAAGCTAAGCAGGATCAGGCCTGGTTAGTACTTGGATGGGAGACTGCCTGGGAACACCAGGTACTGTAGGCTTGGGAGAAGGGCCTGGCAACCCACTCCCAAAAAAAAAAAAAAAAAATCAGCCATTGAAAACCCTATGAATAGCAGAGACTATGACAACAGTGTTTCACCTGTTGTACGTAGGGTCACTATGAGTCAGGAACCAACTCAGCAGCACATAACAACAACAACAATGGAAAGTAATTAAGTAGGGGAGGAAGAATCACACTCAGAAGGGATTAATGTAGGTTTCATGGGACTGGATTAGTTCCCAAGAGAATGGGTTGTTATAAGGGAGCCCAAGACCTCTGCTGAATCCTCCTTCTGCACATGGCCACTATCCTTATTGTTTCTCTGCCATATTTTGACACAATTAGGGGCCCTCCCTGGATGCTGAACTCATGCTTCTTGGACTCTCCGGTAGCCAAAACCATAAGCCAAATAAACCTCTTTACTTTACAATTTTGCAGGCTCTGATATTTTGTTATAGCAACACAGCATAGAGTAAGATAAGGAGGGTAGGGGCTTTGAAAGCCCACTAATCAGTAAAAGAAAAGGGCATTGGGGAGAATATTCCAGGTGGACACATTTACACACTCATGCTGACAAATTCATGCCTCACAAATGTATCCTTATTCTCTCATGGTACACTCGTACACACAAATTTGCTGCATTTTGCTGTACCAAATGTTGTACTCCCTGGAAACCAGTTATCCCAACATGGCAGCAGTATATTTCATTAAAAGTTGCTTGGTCAAACTTGGTTCTTGTCTTGGCCCTGCAAGCTGGAGTGGTCCCAGCTCACTGTCACAAGCCTCAAGTACTTTCCACCCCCTGGGTTCCCTTTTCCTATCCACGAGGCCCTGAGCCATGCCTTCACCATTCACCCCAACACAGTGCACCCCTGTGTCCTTCTGGGATCTTGACTCCCCCAAATGGGCTCTCAGTGGAGGCCTGAAGGGCCAAGGGTTGGGAAAGTCTCCGAGATGCGAGAGGCAAGGCTGAGATAGCAGTTTGGCACCTTTCTGCTTTTGCTTGGTCTCTGGTCAGGCAGGCCTGGGTGTATGCCCCCTTCCTGTCCTTTTCCTCCATTCCTGGCCCCTGCCATGGGTTGAGACTGGCCCTGGGTCATCTTTCTCCAGAGAGCCAAGGATTGGGACATCTAAGATGGACACCAGAGAGCAAGGGGGAGGCTTCATCAGTTTTGGAGCAAAGAAAGGCTCACCGGTCCAGCCAGTAGGAGTGGAGCTTATACCCCGTGATCCTGGCCCCACCCCAGCCAAGGAAGCACAGCAGGACGAGGCCAGGGCCTCACTTCTCTCTCTTCCCTCGGGCTGGGGCGCCTTCCATCCAGGCCAGTGGGAGCCAGGGGAAGGGGATGCAAAGCAGGCAGGCCCAGCAGCCTGGATCAGGCCACTATGAGGAGCAGGAAGTTCACCCCTGGGCAGCCCAAGAAGGGAGAGGCCCCAGCTGGCCCTGGCAAGAGACTCAGGAGCAGGGAGCTAGCCAGGCCCCTGCCTAGGGCCCAGGGAGCTTGGCTGGGGCCACCCCTGAGGTCATTGTGGGGGTGGAGCCAGATGCTGAGAGTGACAGCAGTACCCTTCCTGGTGGCCAGAGCTGGCTCAGAGTCTCCAAGCAGCTCAGTGCTAGTGGCCAGGCGAGGCTGGCTCTGGCCCTGCTTAAAGGAGTGAAGTCGTTTCAATTGCAATGGAAAAAAACAACACCCAAAGGAACAGGATGCTCTGCCAGGTCTGCAGTGACCATCCTGTCCTTCGGGCTGGCCAGCTCCCAGCAATTAGCAGCTCTGGGCAGAGAAGGCCGGAGACGCAGCTCCCATCTTGGCTTCCTCACCATCCTGGGTGCTGGCAGCCTGACAGCCTTCCCACTGGCCCCCATGCTGGAGGCAGGGACACACAAGCCATCCGTGATAAACCCAGCAGGAACCTGGTGTCTAGGCTGACCTTGGCTTCTGTCACCTTTCCATACCATCTCCTGAGACTCAGTTCCTCCATCTGTAAAATGGGGATGTTCATGACAATGTCAGCACCTGGTAGTGCCATAGCACAAATGGAAGTATAAGAAGGCAGGATCCCCACTGGCTAGTATGTGTTTTGTATTCCTAATTAAAAATCCGAAATGCTCCAAAATCCAAAACATGCCACAAGGGAAAATTCCACACCTTACCTCAGTGAGATGTTGCACTAAAAGCACAGGATTTATTCTGTCAAGTTATCTTCTGGCTATGTGTGGAAGGTGCCTATGAAACATAAATGAATCTTGTGTCTAGACTTGGGGCTCATCCTCAAGGCATCTCATTACATCTATGCAAATATTCCAAAATCCAAAACAATATGAAATCTGAAACATTCTTGTCCCAATTTCACCCAAGGGATATCTAACCTGTATTATCAGAAGCTGCTGCTCTGACACAGCTTAACTCCCAGGAGGACAGCACCTGAGACTGGGCTGCACACTGCCCACTTCTCCAGTGCCCTCCTCCTCAGTAGGTGCACCCACCTGCTGGACCCCTACCCCCAGCACCAACTGCTGGGGCTCCAGTCTCAAAGGCAGGGGTTGAACTCACATTCAGGCCCTGCAAATCCACTCTGGATGGCACTGCAGCACCACTGGAGTTCTGAGGCTTGAGACACGGTTTTAGGACACCAATCCATACACATCAGGGTCCCGGGTGGGGCACAAGTATCAGCAACTTTCTTTTTCTTTTCTTCTCTCTCTCTCTCTCTCTCTCTCTCTCTCTCTCTCTCTCTCTCTCTTTCTTTTACTTGGAGGTTGAACCCATGGCCTTACATATACTTTGCAAGTGCTCTACCTAAGGCAGTACCCCTAGCCATCCATTTAATGTTTTATCTTGAGACAGGGTCTCAGAAAGTTGCTAAGGCTGCCCCTGGCCTCAAACTTGCAATCCCTCTGCTTCTGCCTCCCAAATCGCCAGGATTACAGGTGTGTGCCACCATGGTCAGCAAGTATCAGCAACTTTGCCTGAACATTTTTACTGGGGTTCTCTTCCTTCACTTGGTACAAGGGCTGGAGGAGCCCTAGAGTCATATCTGAGAGATTCCATCTCTCAGAAGTCCCACAGCACCTCACAATATCAGCCCCCAGAGGATCAAGGTTTCCCCACATGAACCTCTGGAGATGCCCAAACCATGCCCAAGCCCTAGCAAAAGGACTAGGAGCTGAGGAGGGGAAGCAGGGAGAGGAGCGCTAGGAGTGGAGAGACACAAGGCACGAGGAGTCCAGTTCAGCTTCCAGGGGACCTCCCACACAGTCAAGTGTCACATAGGGGCATGCCACTCCAACAGGGGATGCCGTCCATGAAATGCATGTTAAAACCACCAGGAGACACCACCTGATACCCAGGGAACTGGCTAAAATGAAACACAATGCCGAGGGACCGCAGCTCATGCGTTGCTCACAGGAGCATGAATGACGTCAGTGTTAGACAGGACCTGTTAAAAAACGGCACCTTCCTATAAGGTACTGCCTTCTTCTACCCATTTTGCCCCAGCCTTCAAACAGCCCACCAAAAAAGCCCCCCAAAACCTAACTCAAAATCTGCCCGGGGCCTGCAACTGATGACTGCTTCCTTTTCCATCTTCCAGCCTATCAGAACCCTCCTCACACCCACTTCCTACCTATCCCGATGTGACATGTCAATCACGCCTCCCCCCTCCCACCTAGAGCCCATAAAAGCCTCACGCCTTCCTCTCCCTACTGCTGCTCTCTACCTTCTTAGAGACATCCTCAGCAACTTCTTCCCAATAAAGGTCTGCTAGAGTTTATCAGTTTTCAGCTTCTTACCTGACTATCAGCACTCTCCACACCTGCCCAGCAGAGCCAGCAGACAAGATGGTGCCATATGTGCCTCCCATGCTCATCTGGGTCCCCCCAGCTCTTCAGCATGGTCAAATTTCTAGTGCAGGAGCCACTGAATGCCACACCTGCCTAGCTGACAGCTGGGCTGACATTGGGCATCACTGTCTTCCTGTAGTACTATCTCATCAAACACCATTATGAAGATGTTTTACAGTATTAAAGAAGAAGTGAGTTGGAATAAACTTTGGAAATACTTATATAGCATTTCCCACCTAATGATTGCACTAGTGCCTTTGGACTCACCAATCTATTGAGTTGTGAATGTGAGAGACAAAGTTACATGTGAATGTCTATCAAATCAGCATTTGTGTTTTGCATCATTAAATGAAAGAATTTTAAAGATCTGTTCAACATTTCTCACATTATTAAAATACATCTAATGTTAGGGGGCCTGCAGCCATACCACTGTGGTGTACCATCCTGTCAGATCTCAGAAGCCAAGCAGGGCCAAGCCTGGTTAGTGCTTGGATGGGAGACCACCTGGGAACACCAGGTGCTGTAGGCTTGAGAGAAGGACCTGGCAACCCAATTCCCCCCCACCCCCTGCAAAAAAATCAATCATTGAAAGCCTTATGAATAGCAGAGAAGCACAATAGTGTTTCATCTGTTGTACATAGGGTTGCTATGAGTCGGACACCGACTCAACGGCACCTAACAACAACGTTAGGGGTGGCAGATGGTGAACTGAAAGTAAACCATGAGGCTTAAGTGTAAGGCTAAGAAGGTTTTAGTTTGTTCCACCTGGATGCAGGCAGGCTGAGACCCACAATGGGGTGTCAGCAGCTTATGGCTGCTGAGGGCAGGCTTTGACAGATGATTGCAGAAGCGGGTAGGAGAGTGATCTCTGGAACAGCTGACTTCTCAGGAAGTCTCTTCCATCTTTCTGCTTATCTCCTCTCATGATCAGGGTATATGCTGTGTTGTAACTTCTCAGAAATTTCCTGACTTTGGGTACTTTTTGTTGCTTTAGGAGCTATAGTGTCTTTCTGGGTTATTGGAGATCCGCCTGTAAACATTTCTCTTATGGGGAGGGGTCCTCCTCACAGACATGTTATTCAGTGGAACCCTTATACCTATCCTATGAGCAAACATTTCTACTCTTAGATACTCACCAAGACAAATGAAAAGATGTCCACAAAAAGACTTTTATAAGAATGTCTCTTGAGCTGGGAATGTAGCTTAGTGGTAGGGTACTTGCCTAACATGTGTGAGGCCCTGGGTTCAATTCATAGCACCACAAAAATAAAAATAAAAAGGAAAAATGTCTCTTGTTGTTAGATGCTGTCAAGTCCAATTCATAGAAACCCTCATAGAGTTTTGAATGGCTGATTGTTTCAGGATTGCTTCAGGAGTGGATTGCCACATCCCTTTCCCATTTTTGCAGTGCTGGGAATCGAACCCAGGGCCTCAGTGTGCACAGAGTGGCATTCTACCAACTGAGCTTAACCCCCACCCATAAAAATGTCTAGTGCCATTTTATTCATAATTTCTAGCCCTAAAGTTGAAACAACCCAGCTGTCTACCAACAGAATAGCAGATAATATGATATAATTATTCATAAAATGGAACGCTACTGAACAATAGAAAGAAGCCACAAATGCATGTAAACACACAGACACATTTCAGGATGGTTTTGCCGAGTGAAGGAAAACAGACACAGCAGAGAACAGAGTTCCAGAGCTGGCAGACCTAGTGAGCAGAGACAACGAATACAGGACATTGCCTGGGGCTGAGGGTGTTGGAGGGAACTTTCCAGGATGACGGAAGTGTCCTGTCTGTCCATTGATGTGGCAATTGCATGACAATGTACATAAAGAATGGTGGATTTGGCTGCATGCCAATTACACCTTGACAAAAACATTTTGTAGAAAAGCCCTGCCTGGCCTGCATTCACAGCATTCCTAACCCCTCAGCTCCCCGAGGCCCTCCAGCCTCCCGCCTGCTCCCCTACATCCCACATCCCTGCCCTGCTGCCTGGCCTCGACACTCCTCAGCCTCCAGCTCACCCATGCTTGGCTCTCAAGCCTCTGTTGACGAAGGGATGCTTCCATGGAGCCAGGAAGGCCTGGGCCTTCTCCTGCCTCCCTTTCAGAACAACTTCCCCACCTCTCTTCACCTAACGGGTCAGTTGGGTCCTCTTCAGAGCATCTCTGACCCTCGCCTTGTCTGCATGCCCCTGGGCAGGATAGCTCTAGGGAGACAGGAACTGTACTCTCACCCATACCTGGCCAGCCGCACCCTGGCTGGAGACCAGGCCTGGGGCTCTCGCCACAGAAGCATCCAGGGAAGAAGGGCAGAGGTTAATAAGAAAATGACCTCAACAGAAGCAGCAGCTCATCTAAGCAGTGGCATCCTGGCTTGGGGACGAGGGCAGGGCCAGGCCCTGGGCAAGGCTGCCGGCAAAAGGGCTGCAGGAGGCTACAAAATTCGCATTAACCACAGCGATGCTCCTTTGCAAGTCCCTTCCTGCTCAGTGCTCAGCACCTAAAGGCTGAGTGAGATACTCAGCCGTGGGCCTTCCGAGCATATGCCCTCCTATTTCTAACCAGACCCCAACATTTTCAGCCCCAAATCGGGCCCTACTAGAGCTGGTCCATCAGGGCGTCTCAGCTTCCTGGCCCTTGGGGTTGCTCCAGGGGTTGGCACATGGCTCAAGTTTGACAAGACCAACAAGACAAGGTGAGATGTTTACTGAGATCTTCCAGGAAAGATGTTTCCCCTTTCTACAGGAGCTTCGAGGGGCAAGTTCTCTTTCAGTGAAGAAAAGCATGACTGCAGTTGTGACTGGCAGCCACTCTGCCACCAAGAGGAGATCTAGCCTCAGGAAAAGGCCCCCACCATTGGAGGGGAAAACTAGAGGGGAGAGGGATTCATGAATGGTTTATATTATGGAGCTGCTTGGTCCATCCTCTTGTGAAGTCTACACCACTCCTGAGGATAATGACTATATAAATCAGGAAATCACCTTCGGGCATAGCTGGATTCCGGGATTCAGAGCAACGTGTCCATCCCCCAGGTTTTCTTTGATTCCTCTTCTCCAATCTAGGCTAGATGAGTCTGCTTTCAGCTTCCTTATGGTGGCTCTGTGGCTACCACTAGTTTCAGGAATTTCTCTACTCAAGTTCAAGTTCAAAAATAAAGAAAGCATTTCTTCCACGAAGTTCCCACACAAGCCCTGGTATCCAGTCCTATTGAATCCATTTGATGGACAAGTGTACCATACACCAAGCTGTATGGCGAGCCCTGGCCCCACCCTGCTGCTATGAGAGGGAGTAGAGCCCTCCTGAGACCACGTGGGCTGAGAATGGAGGGGAAGGGACTCATGGCCCCAAAGGCATCTGAGCACTGTCCCGAGGGGGAGAGAAATAGCTCCCACTCGAAGGCCACCCACTCATCCACACTGCCCCTTCACCAGCCCCGGGGGGCGGCACCACCGAGCTCTCCCACCTGACCTGCCGATAGGGGCCAGCGTGCAGAGGGATGACCATCCACATGAAGGAGGCCCCCATGGAGCCATCCTGCCCCCCACTCCAGCCAGCCTCTCCCACAGCCAACCTGGATGGCCTGTGTCCCAGCCCTCCAGGGCTCTCGGCCATCTGCACCCCTTCCTCTGATCTGGATCTGTGGACACTCGCCCCATGCATCCCCAGCCTCTCTTCCTTCCCTGCCCAGCCTATAGCTGGTGGTCCAGCCACCCACCTGCTCACTTGTCAACTACTCCCTGCCAATCCTTCCACAACCCCACCCAAGCCGAGCAAAACCTTGATCCCAGATCAGTAAAACTGTGCCTTTTCTCAAATCACCAGGCAGCTGAGGCTGCTGGAAAGCACCCCCTCCCCTGCCCCCAAGAGTCCAGAATCCCCAATGGCCACAGGAGCCCAGCAGAGCTCCTTCAGGGATCCCACCCTTCCATTGATCCATGCCCTGTAACACATCCCCCAGGGCCCTGGTGCAAACCTAGTCCCTGCACTTGCAGCCATGAAGGATTCTCCTCCGCACTGCCCCCTCCTCAGAGCCTCCCTGTGGGCTGGCATGGGACGCTTCCCCACCCCGGAAGCCTTCCACTACACAGGAAACCAACTCCTGCCTGCCCCGGGAAGGGTTAACAGGACTGGCCGTCACTGAGAGGCTCCCACCTCCAGACTCCGGATGAAGATAGAACTGGTATTTATGATTTCTCCCCAGCGTTTCTGGAAGGATTTAAGGTGCTTACGAGGATACACATATATAACGAGATTGCATAAATTAAATGTGGGAGCAAAAAAAGAATGAAAAACAAGGCTGAAGATGTAACAGGGAGCGAGGAAAGAGACTAACGGGAAAACAAAGGCCATAATGAGCTGCGTGCTGGCTGAGGGTGAGCCGCAAATGTGCCCCAAAGCTTTCTAGCAGCTGGCCTGCTAGAAAGTAAGCCGGGCTGGCTGAAGGCTCTGGCTTGGCAACATGAATACACACGCAATTACCTGAGAGACCTCCCAGCGCAACAGGAATGTCTCCCAAGAGCCCAAACGCTGGGACGGTAGAGAGAGGGGGATTTGGTAGGTTCAGCTCCCTTGGCTTTGAGTTTGGGAGCCAGGGTAGCAGGCAAGTGTCAGGGACAAGGGTGGTTGTAGCTACCATGTTGCCCACACGAGGGCTGTAAAGGGACTGTTCGGTGCTGCACACTGGGCAGATGATGGGCTACAGGTTTGTCCAGGTTCCCAGGCCAGACTCTCCCTCTACCTCTGCCTAGAATGGCCAGACCCCTCCACTGCGATACCCAAGACCACAGCTGCTTGGAGGGGTGGAGCACCAGCTGGCCCCCTTCAGGGTATCCTGGCCCCAGCAAGTCCCACCCATGCCTCTTTGAGCCCCCACTTCTTCATTCCCTCATAGCTTTAGTCCAAAAGCATCTATTAAGCACCCACTGCATGCAAGACATATCACCCTAGTCTCCAATCCTGCCTGCTTCCATATGGTAGAATATTACATAGCCATAATAAAGACACTTTTCAGGGACCAATGTGCAATTATAATCATTACAGATCAAGTGAAAAACAAGGTACAGAATAGCATACATACTGGGCTACCATCATATGAAAGCAGCTGAAGCAAAGCTATCCCACGCATGTATTTATCTGCTACTTTTGTTAGTTACTGTCCAGTCAGGTATGACTCATAGCGACCCTATGTACAACAGAAAAAAATATTCCCTGATTCTGTGCACAGGCACACAATCTTTTTTATGCTTAAGCCCATTGTTGCAGACACTGCCAATCAACTTAGATGAAGATCTTCCTTTTTTTATTGACCCATCACTCTCCCAAACAGGATGTCCTTCTCTAGGGATTGGTCCCTTGTGACGACATGTCCAAAATACATAAGACACCATCTAGCCATCCTTGCTCCCAAGGAACAGTCTAGTTACACTTCTTCTAGGACAGATCAATTGGTTCTTTTGGCAGTCCATGTTATATTCAATATTTGTCTCCAGTATCATAATTCGAAAGCATTAGTTCTTCTTCTGTCTCTCTTATTCAATGTCCAGATTTCACAACCATATGATGTGACTGAAAATACCTTGACATGAGTCTTCAACCTGACATCTTTAATTTTCAATACTTTCAAAAGGTCTTTTACAACACATTTGCCCAAAGCAACGCATCTTTTAATTTCTTGATGCCTGCTTCTGTAAGTGTTAGTTGTGGAACCAAGTAGTGCAAAATCTTGGACAACCTCAGTCTTTTCTCCATTTACCGTGAAGTTGCTTACTGACCCAGTTGCAAGGATTTTTCTTTTCTTGATGTTGACATGCAATCCATACTGTGTAGCCTGTGTTCTTTGATCTTCATCAGTAAATGTTTCAAATCCTCTTCACTTCCAACAAGCAAAGTTCTGTCATCTGCATAATGTAGGTTGTTAATGAATCTTCCTCCAATCATGATGCCAAATTCTTCATCATAAAGTCCATTTTCTCAGATTATTTGCTCAGCATAGAGATTGAAGAGGTGTGCGGAAAGGATACAGCCTTGATGCACAACTTTCTTGACACTAAACCAAGCAGTGTTTCCATGTTCTGTTCAAATGACTGCCTCCTGGTCCATGTACAGATTCTTCATGAGTACAATGAAGTGCTCTGGTGTTCCCATTCTTCACAATGTTATCCATAATTTGTTATAATCCACACAGTCAAATGCCTTTGCATGGTCAATGAAATACAGACAGATATCTTTCTAGTATTCTCTGCTTTCAACCAATATCCATCTGACATCAACAATGATGTCCCTGGTTCCACGCCCTCTTCTAAATCTGGATTGATTTCCCAACAGTTCCCTGTGTATAAGTGCTGCAGTTGCTTTTGAATGATCATTAACAAAATATTAATCGCATATGATATTAATGATATTGTTCAATAATTCCCACGTTTGATTGGATTCCCTTTCTAGACAATAGGCACAAATCTGGATCTCCTCCAGTTAGTTGGCCAGGTAGCTGTTTTCCAAATCTCCAAGCATAAACAAGTGAGAACCTCCAGTGCCTCTGTTTGTTGAAACATCTCTATTGGTATTCCATCAGTTCCTGGAGCCTTGTGTTTCACCAATTCATTCAAGGCAGCTCCCACTTCATCCTTCAATACCATTGGTTTCTGATCATATGCGACCTCTTGAAATGGTTGGTCATCCACCAATTTCTTTTTAGTATAATGATTCTGTGTATTCCTTCCATCTTCTTTTGATGTTTCCTGCATTGTTTAATATTTTCCCTGTAGAATCCTTCACTATTGCGACTCAAGTCTTGGATTTTTTCTTCAATTCCTTAAGCTTGAGAAAAACATAGCATGTTCTTCCCTTTTGGTTTTCTATCTCCAGCTCCTTGCATATGTCATAATATTTGATTTTATCTTCTTAAGCTGCCTTTTGAAATCTTCTGTTTAATTCTTTAACTTCATAATGTCTCCTTTTTACTTTAGCTGCTCATTGTTCAAGGGTGAATTTCAGAGTCTCTTTTGACATATAATTCTGTCTTGTCTTGTCTTTTCTTTTTTTATTTATTTATTTATTTATTTATTTATTTTTTGCCTGTCTTTTTAGTAACCTTTTGTTTTCCTCATGAACAATGTCTTTGATGTCATGTCACAACTTGTCTGGTTTTGATCATTACTGTCTAATGTATCAAACCTGATCTTGAGGTGGTCTCTGAACTCAGGTAGGATATACTCAAGGTAACACCTTGGTTCTTGTACACTTGTTCTAATTTTCTTCAGTTTCAATTTGAAACTTCATATGAGCAGTTGATGGTCTTATCCACAACCAGCTCCTGGTCTTGTTCTGACTTTTGATATTGAGCTTTTCCGTTGTCTCTTTCTACAAATGTATTCAATTTGGTTCCTGTATATTCCATCTGATGACTCCTATGTGTATAATCACAGTATATGTTGAAGAAAAACTATTTGCAATGAAAAAGTCATTGGTCTCACAAAATTCTATCTGTGGTCTCCAGCATCATTTCTGCCACCAAGGCCATATTTTTCAACTACTAAGACTTTTTCTCTCTTTCCAACCTTTGCATTCCAGTCACCAGTAATTATCAGTATGTCCTGACTGCATATTTGATCTAG
This sequence comes from Pedetes capensis, assembly GCA_007922755.1. Lineage (NCBI taxonomy): Eukaryota > Metazoa > Chordata > Mammalia > Rodentia > Pedetidae > Pedetes > Pedetes capensis. Next base: position 150,846 of record VMDO01001379.1, read on the forward strand.
TTCAGATTGCAGAAGCTGATAAAAGTCTTCCCTTTCTTCATTTGTGGCCTTCGTGGTGGGCACATAAATGTGAATAATAGTCATTAACTGGCCTTCCCTGTAGGCATATGGATATTATTCTATCACTGACAACATTGTATTTCAGGAAAGATCTTGAGATGTCTTTTTTGATGATGAATGCAACCCTATTTCTCTTTAATCTGTCATTCCTAGTGTACTACACCATATGATTATCTGATTCAAAAGGGCCCATGCCAGTCCACTTTAGCTCACTGATGCCTAGAATGTCAATGTTTATGTGCTCCATTTCCCTTTTGATGATTTTTACTTTTCCTAGATTCATACTAGGTACATTCTCCATTTCAAGTATTAATGTGTGTTTACAGTTATTCCTTCTCATTTTGAGTCATGCCATGTCAGCAAATGGAGGTGTCTGGGGCATTACTCCCTTTCCTGTCATTAAGGTAGACTCTACTTTGAGGAAGCAATTCTTCCCCAGTCATCTTTTGAGTACCTTCCAACTTGAAGGACTGATTTTCTGGCAGTATATCTGATAGTGTTTCTTTGTTATTCATAGGGTTTTCCACAGATAATTGTTTTGGAAATGGGCTGCCATGTCCTTCCCCCTAGTCTGTGTTGGTCTAGAAGCTTAGGTGAAACCTATCCACCATGGGTGACCCAGTTGGTATCTATAATATCGGTGGTATAGCTTTCAGCATCACAGCAACACATAAGCCCCCACAGTACAGCAAACTGACGGACACATGGGGATACATATCTGGATACTCATAAAAATTCTAGAATAATACATTCCTGAAAGATCAACACAAGAAACTGATAACATTCGCTCTCTGATGGGCCAGAAAACATGGCCAGAAATTGTATATTCACTATATAGCATTTTTTTGTATTTTGAACTTTCAAGCAGAAAGTAAATATTCAAACACAGGAGCAAAAGTCATGGTGGGATTTGGGGATCCTCAAACCTTGCTTTCTGCCCATGAAATCTTTGAGAAATCTGTAGGAAGGGAGAGGACAATAGCAAAATGAAGCCTTTCTTTTGTTAGCTAGGTGTGGGCCCAGTTGCCCCCAGGGAAAATAAAGTTGGGACTCAAGATAGAGGCCCGGCTGCCTTCTTGCTGGAGACATCATCCTGCAGCCAGCACAAGGGACAAGGGGCAAGTAACTGTTGTGGACAGCCAGGATGAGGTGAAACGAGAGAGTGCAGCCACTCACCAGCCAAAAAGCAGATCTTGGCTTAGCACAAGGCTGCAGCCACTTGAGAAGAAAAAGGGGGAGGCAGAGTTCCCATCTGGGGCACAGGGAAAAAGAAGCCCCCCCCCCAGTGACAAGACCCCACAGTGCTGGCTTCCCAGAGGTGGGGAACAAGGCGCACCTCCCTCATTTCTACAAACCTTGGCTGGTTTTCTTCATGCTGCTTTATCTTCCTCTTTTCCACTTCACAGCTTATTAGGAACATTTTCCCACATCAATAACCACTCTTTTCCTGCCTGATTTTTAATGACCAAAGTTTACTCAGCCTGTTCATTGTGAAACACCAAGATTTTTCACCATCATAAATGAGGCTTTGATGGAAATCAGTACAGCAAAATTTTGGTGCCCAGCCTTAATCACGTCCTTAGAATACTATCCTAGACCTTTCTGGTCGAAGAATATACACATTTTCATTCATATCACTAGGTTATTCATATCACTAGGTTACCTTTAAAAACGTTTGACTCAGCTTATATTGGCAAAAGATTCAAACTTCCCACTCCCTTCCAAACGTAAATATCCATGTGGTTTTATCTTTACTTGCTTAATCTTTGGGGACAAAAATGTCTCATTACTGCTTCATTTTGCATCTTTTGATGATGACTCTGGTTGAGCCTTTCCCCTGGGCTCCTTCCCTATTTTCTTTCCAACACAAATCACCGATTTGTACACCTGTATGCACCCAGCATCTTCCTGTGCCTTCTCTTCGCTCAGGCCTGAAGGTCCCTGCTCATGCTCCCTCAGCTGTCAAAATTCTCATCCTTCAAGGTCGAGGTCAGCTGCCCCGCCCTGCCTTCCCTCCACGCAGTCCTCCCTGGCATTTAGCACTCTTGCTTCTTTGGTTCTGGTCCAGTGGTCATATCTGCATATCTGTACCCCCATATGCACCCAGATTCTGTCACTGCCTCCCATCTAAGGACCCCAGGTCAACAAAATTTACCAGGCAGCAGCTATCCAGTTAGAGCTCCACAGAAACTCAGACTCCATCAGGCCCACACACCACTTGATACCTCAAACCCCAGAGATAGTCATCTTGCAACAGGCAGCTGCTCTGGGCCATGGACAGTCTGATCCCAGGCCCAGGCTTGCACCTCCTGCTGCTCTCAGCTTGTATGGGGAAACTGAGTCTCAAAGACCTCCAGCCCATTGCCCCAGGCTGTGAGAGAAGGCAGAACTCCTGGCTGAGAGACTCCTCTGTCTGAGGCTGGGACTGAGTGGGGAAGACAGCACCCTGGTGATAACAGGTATGGAGGATGGGCTGTGGCAAGGGGAGGTGGACGTCAGTGAGCAGCCATGTTAGAGCTATAAACATGGATTCCAATGTGCTTTGACCTTGTCTAGCAGCTGTCCAGCTCCGGCTCTCTCGGGCCATATTGTCCGGTCACTCTTATTTTGACAATAGTCATCCACATGAGGAGTTGAGAATATGGCCCCCAGAGAGGAGGATGGAGAGCCAATGGTGCCCAGAGAGCTGAAGGCTGAACAAGGAGGCAGCCTCCTAGAGATGGGCTGAAGGAAAGCATGGATGGAATGCTGTGAGGTAAACTGAGGCCAAGCTACAAAAGGTCAAGGATATCAAGCTTCTGAGTTTGAATTTCATCTTGAAAGCCACAGACCTTGCTGAACATTAGTCAGAGAAGTAACGCTAACAGATTTACGGTCTAAGGATGGGACAGAGCCTCAGCTCTCTAAAGATGCGGGGCCCACCATGAGCGAGGGGCATGCATGCCAGCGGCCCCGTGGAAGGAGGCTGAATGAGCGCAGGGGCCACCCAGCTGCTTCTCAGCCCCACTAGCCCAGTGAGGTGGGAGACATCTCTTCTGGAAATCCTCTCTGGGCCTCTTCCAGCCTAGAAAGGCCCCAGGACTCTGGGCAGCATCTGGCCCTGCAGGCCACTGGTACCCCAACTCCAGCCCCAGCCTCTCCCAAGGCCCGAGAGACACCGCTGGTGTCATCATCAACAAGGCATCTCTGCAGTCAGGGTGACCTTGGCTTCCAGCGCTGGAGGAGATGACAAATGTCTTTTCTTCCTGCTGAAAACATAATCCATCCTTTCATGGGTCTCTGGGGACTGGCACGAGGCACATGCATTAGGAAGCTTCTGCCTGGGCTCATTTCAGTTGTCTCCAGGGCTGGCTCCGCTCCCGCTCATCCTTAAGCCCTTTGGAGATTGCAAGAGCATTCCAGCGCCAAGGAGCAGATTCAGGAATGTTCCTGAAAAACACGACGTTTCTCTATCAACTGCCGCTCTCCTGGGCTTTCATTTCTTAACTTAGGCAAAAAAAAAGCGCCTGTTGCACTCCAGGCACTGAGACCCACCATGACCATCACAGCACTGCCCTCGTGGGATCCAGCCACTGTTGTGCTTGGGGGACCCATAGGTCCCCAACTCAGACCTGTGAGTCAGGACAGTCTTTCTAGAGACCTGAAGGCTGAGGGTCTGCCTGTTGGATGACAGGTGGAGAGGCAACCTGTTTGAGATACATTGGGGGAAGCCATTGACAAGGTGCTGGTGAGGTAAACTGAGGCCAGGATTTCATCTTGAAAAGTCACAAGAGACCTTGAAAAGTGTGGGTCAGAAGAACGACATCAAGGATTTGCATTCTGGAAGGATCTGCTGCCACTCTCAGGAAGCACCCTCACAGGAAGGCGCACTGCAGCAGATCAGGAAGGAGGAGAAAGGGGCTGCTTTGGGAAAGTGCCAGGCAAGAGAGGGAGAGATTTGCACATGAAATGCTTTTTGTTGCTTTGCTTTGCTTTTTGGTGCTCTGGATTGGATCGGGGACCTTATGCACACTAAACACATGCTGTACCCCTGAGCTATACCCCCAGCCTCACAAGAGGCCTTTGTGAGATGGGACTGAGAGAGCTGAGGAGCCAGATGAGCAGTGGTGGGAGGGCCAGAAGCAGGCAGGAGTCGCTCACCGCTCTGCTGTACACATGCGCCACTGAGGCGCCTCTAGGGGAGGTGAGGGTCATAGCAGAGCAGCCAGTGGGGGTTGAAATGTAGAGGGATGACAAGGGGCACATCCATTTTTAGGGGCCTGTGGAATGTGGACATGGCCAATAGGCAGTATGGGATTGTCAAGCAGAGAATACCTGATGGTGCTGGCACGTGGACCTGCCTGGGACCTTCCCACAGTGGGGAGACGATGTCTGATACTCCGAGGAGAGGGACAGTGAGTTCTGAGGGAGTGGCTTGCAGGCTGAGAGCACCTGGGAGGGGAGTTGGGGTGGGATAAGCCCGCGGCACAGAACACTAGGTGAGGAGGCTCATCATGGAGGGTGCCCCACATCCTCAGCCCTAGAGAGGCTGGGGGAAGGACAGAAAGGGCTGGAGGTGATGCAGCCAGCTTCCATCTTCATTTGTTCGCTGGCTTGCTTGTTTGTTTCTTTATTTGTTGTTGAGACAGGATCTTGCTGCATTTCCTGGGCTGGCCTCCAACCCCTGGGCTCCAGCAATCCTGCTGCCTCAGCCTCCCAAGTGCTGGGATTACAGGAGTGCACCATCATGCCTGGTATTATGTCTTATATTATGAAGATGGGTGTCCATGAATGTTATTTTTCTCCTCTTTATCCAATTCTGAACACACTAATGTAAACCTGCTAATTAAAGACAACCTCCACCATTGAATCTTCATCTGGAGGAGGAGGGCAGGAAAGGGCAGTCCAGAGAAAGGAGGAAAGAAGAAATTATATGCACAATCAATCTGCAGTTTGCAAGTCTAAATTTTGAAAGCACAGTGATCCCTGAGTGTCTTTGGAGGTTTGGTTCCAGGACCTCTCCCAGGTACCAAAATCCATGGCTGGGCAAGTCTTATAAAAAGTTGCATATTTGTATATAACTTCTGCATATTCTTCTGTGTCCTACAAATCATCTCTAGATTACTTATAATACTTAATGCAATACAATTACTAAATAACTACTTGTTATAGTGTGCTGTTTGAGAACAATGACAAGAAAAAGAGTCAGTACATGTACAGTGCAGATGGAGCTATCAGAGTCCCCACCACATGATACATAAACAGGATGCCACACAAACAATGCTCAGATGATGAGTGTAGGAGAGACCGTGGCCTGCACAATGGCAGGAGGCCACAGCAGTGTGTGTTCACCATCACCTTGCTCCTCTGAACTGTGGAGTGTTCAACATGTGGCAAATTTTAGTTTTGCTTTTGGAGGTTATCCAGAATTTTTTCTCAAATATTTTCTATCTGCAGTTAGTTGAATCCAGAGACGCAGAACTTGTGGATATAGAGGGCCAATTGCACCCAAAACACAGAAGAGAAGCAATGAGAGGAAACCACCAGATCAGATACAAAAATATTATGAAGACTTAATACCAGAAAGATGTCTACCTAAGTCTTATTGGCTATGCAAAGGCATCTGACTGTGTGGATCATAACAAATTATGGATAACACTGGGAAGAATGGGAATGCCAGATACCTAATTGTAATCATGAGGAATCTGTACATGGATCAGGAGGCACTTGTTCAAACAGAACATGGAAACACTACTTGGTTTAAAGTCAGGAAAGTGAGCATTGGGGTTGTATCCTTTCACCGTGACACCTCTTCAGTCTCTATACTGAGCAAATAATCAAAGAAGCTAGACTTTATGAAAAAGAACTGAGCATCAGAATTAGAAGACTCATTAACAGCCTGCATTATGTAGATGACACAACATTGCTTGCTGAAACTGAAGAGGATTTGAAACATTTACTGATGAAGATCAAAGAACACAGCCTTTAGTATGGATTGCACCTCAATATCAACAAAACAAAAATCCTTACAATTGGGTCAGTACACAACTTCATGGTAAATAGAAAAGATTGAGGTTATCCAAGCTATTGCGTTCCTTGGTTCTACAGTCAACATCCATGGAAGTAGCAATCAAGAAATCAAAAGATGCATTGCTTTGGGAAACGCTGCTGCAAAAGACCTCTTTAAAGTGTTGAAAAGTAAAGATGTCACACTGAAGACAAAGATGTGCCTGACTTATGCCATGGTATTTTCAATCACATCATATGGTTGTGAAAGCTGGACATTGAACAAGGGACACAGGAGAATTGATGCTTTTGAATTATGGTTCTGGAGACAAATTCTGAATATACCATGGACTGCCGAAAGAATCAATAGATCCATCCTAAAGGAAGTGCAACCAGAGTGCCCCTTGAAAGCAAGGATGGCTAGACTGTGTCTGACATATTTTGGAATGTCAGGAGGGACCAATCCCTGGAGAAGGACATCATGTTTGGAAGAGTGGAGGGTCATCCATAAAAAGGAAAACTCTCCACTAGATGGATTGACATGGTGACTGAAACAATGAGCTTAAACATAAAAAACATAGTGTGTCTGGCACAAAATCAGGGAATGTTTCATTCTGTTGTACATAGGGTCACTATGAGATGGACCCAACTTGATGACACCTCACAACAATGACAATATCAGAACTGCGACATTGTGCAGAAACAATCTCAATAGACCAAATATGTTGTTGTTGTTGTTGTTGTTGTTAGGTGCCGTCGAGTCGGTATCCAACTCACAGCGACCCTCATAGGGTTTTCAATGGCTGACTGTTTTTTCGGGATTGCCTTGGGAATGGATTGCCAGGCCCTTCTCCCATTTTTGCGGTGCAGGGAATTGAACTCGGGACCTCAGAGACTGCAGCGCAGTAATCCCAAATATAATCCCAGTATATAGGGCGAATATAATCCCAAATACATACAGGAAGCTAGTCAATGATAATGGTGGCATTCCAATTAGGAAAGATGAACTGTTATAAGTGATGTTGGTATAAATTGGTAGCCTTCTGGAAAAAAATCAAGTTAGATCCACACTTCACACCATACATCAGGATAATTCCTACATGGATCAAAAATTTTAATGCATAAATGAAGCTATAAAAATATGGGAAGCAAATGTGGGTGAATTCCTTGACCAGCTTGAAGATAGGGAAACTTCTCAAACTATAACTCAAAATTTAGCAACCATGAAAGATTGATAGATTATACAAAAATCAAAAACTTCTGCAGGAAAAAAGTGAAGTCAAACAATCAACCATGGAAAAAAAAAGGTTTTTGCAGATCACTGTCAGAGGAATAAATCTACAATATATAAAAAGTTCTTAGGAACTAAAAAGAAAAAGATCCAATAAGGAAAAATGAGGAAAGACATGAAATACAAATGGCCCTCAGACATACACAAACATACCTAACTCACTCATCACAAGAGGAATGCAAATTGGCTCCACAGTGACTCCTCAATATCAGCTTGCAGAACTGCAAGTTTGATAGCACTTTAGGTTGGTGAAACTATGTGAGAAGTACCCACTCCAGCGGAAGGCAGTCTGGTAAAGACTATCATAACTGTGCATACATTTACCCTTTTCTTACTTTTTTTTTATATTTTACAGATAATATTGCATGTATTATCGTATGCAGCATGATGTTTCAAATTACACATACATTGTGGAATGGTTGAATCTTTATAACTAGCAAATGCATTACCTCACACAGTTATCATTTTGTGGTGAGCACACTCAAAACCTACTCTCTTTACATTTTGCAAGAATACAATAGATTGTCATTAACTACAGTCACCTTGTGGTATAATAGATTTCTTGAATTTATTCATCCTGTCTGTAATATGGATCCACTTCCCCACCTCTCCTTCACCCCTCCATCCTCTACCCTCTCCAGCCTCTGGGAAACACCAGACTATTCCGAACTTCCATGAGATCAACTTTTTTAGACCCCATATGCATGAGATTATGTAGTGGTTGCCTTTGTTGTGTCTGGCTTATTTCACGTAACATAATGTCCTTCTAAGGCTCTTTAGAAAGATGGGGAAAAGTGGGGGGCATGGAAAGGAAAAGAGCTTTCACCCCAGGATCTGATTTGAATCTCACCAGCTGAAAATCTAGGACTTTGACACAACTACCAAAAGCTGCCATGAGGACATCTGCCAAGAGACATTATTTTGAGAGAAGTTTCTGATGGAAATGCTAAAATAGCTATATTTAGGGTAAAAAATGGATGTGACCTTTGAATTACCCTTATGTCCCCCTCTGTAATCCTGTGCTTCTTTAAGAACATCACAAATGGGATTATGGGCCATGTTTGCAGTCAGTATATGCCCAGACACCCCTCTGAGACTCTTTACTTATCTATAAACCTATACAAGTCACCTCCTAGACAGCCTTATCATTTCATTTTACTAAAGGGAAGTTTCTCAAATAGAAGGCATACCAAAACATTTCTGCTTAGCCTTTTAAAACCTCAACAATGGAACTTCTTCTTCTAGGCACCTCCCTAATCCATAACGGAAGCTTTTCCAGGCGGTGTTTGACATCCACATCACACTAGATGTCCTCAGCTGGGTGCTTAAGACTGGTGTCACACAGGACATAACCTAAGTTAAATAAAACTATGGGGAACACGTGCCCACATGCTCTCTCCTCTTAGGACAGGCTTGTTCACGTCTTGGATGTGTGCTATGATTCTTTTCTCTCTCTATAACTGATCACATTACCCTTAAGCGAGTACCTAATAAACTCTACAACTTCGTTTCACTTTTTGGCTTGTGCTGAAATTTTTTTCTGCAATGAACCCAAGAATCTGGCTTAATCTGAGTAGAGGTCCCAACTAGGGGAACTCCTTGGGCTAGGTGACCACATTGAGCCGCATCTCTGCTGCACTGCCAGTGACACTCGAGGTTCATGTGTGTTGTCACAAAGACAAGATTTAATTCTTTTCTATAGCAGAATACTATTCTCTGCTTACTTATTTGCATATATACATATTCATGCATGCATATACATACACACACAAATACATTCCACATTGTGTTTACCCATTCATCAGGTGGTGGATACTGATGTTGATTCCATATCTTGACTACTATGAATAATGTTGCAGTAAACAAGGGCATGCAGGTGTCTCTTCTCTGTACTGATTCCCTTTCAATATACATCTGTAGTAGGATTGCTGGGTGACATGTTATTTTTAATTTAGGGAGAACTGCCACACTGTTTTCCTTAATGGCCATATTCATGTAACATTCCCATACATTTACCCTTTGACCCAGGAATTTCACCTCTGGGATGTATCATTTAGCTCTATCTGCATGTGTGAGAGCAGTGGATTAGAAATGTAGCCTTAAGGGGACTCATAAAAAAAAAAAGTGTATGTCAAAGCAGCACATGGAAAAATCTGGAAACACACTAGCTATTTTCCCATTTTCCTGTCCAGGTTCAGCATCCACCCCACTCTGAGCCCCTGGATGCTGTTGTGTGACAGTAATGATGGTTTCTTCATCATGTGACTCAGGCTGGATTCAGCTAGTGAGGGCAATGTTGTTGTTGGGTACCGTAGAGTTGGATCCCACTTATAGTGCACCTGAAGTACAGCAGAAGGAAACACTCCCCAGCACTGCCATGAGCATGGTCCTTTTATGTTGAGCCCAATGTTGCAGTCACTGTGTTTCTTCTCATTTTGAATAGAGCCACATCAGCAAAAGGAGGTCCCAGAGGTTTTACTCCATTCCTGTCATTGAAGTTGACTCCATTTGGAGGAGGCAACAGTCATTTCTTGAATGCCTTCCAACCGGGTGGGCCTATTTTCTGGCACCATATTTGACAGTACTTCTCTGCTATTCATAGGGTTTTCAATGACTAGTTGTTCGCAGAGGGGGCTTCCGGGTCCTCCCCCTAGTCTGTCTTAGCCAGGAAGCTCAGCTGAAACCTGTCCACCATGGGTGGCCCTGCTGGTATCTGAAATACTATGGCATAGCTTTCAGCATCACAGCAACATGCAAGCCCTCACAGCACGACAAGCTGACAGACACATGGGGGAGTGAGGACAAGGCTGGGGGTATTTATTCTCTCCCTGCAGAGGCACCTCAGGCCAGGTGCACTTTGGACCAAAGATCCCAATTCCTACCTGGCAACACAGTTCACCCATAACCCAGGCCTAGGGTGATAAGAACAAGGACTTCCCTGCCTCCTACCACACCCCAGAAAGACTCCCTTTAGAACACTCTCCTCAAATTACCCAATTTGAATGAGCCATCTGTTTTCTGCCAGGCCCCTGACTGATGAAGCAGCTATTTATGAAAAGGATGAAGATGCACTGCACTCTAGGTATCAATCTGGAAAGGTTTCCAGGGCGCGTTAGTAAGTAGGTGTATACAGGGCTACCTTTTACGTGCAGAAGGTGGAGGGAGAGAGGGAATATCTAGCTGCATCTGCTTATATTTGCATAAAAGAACCTGGGAAGGAGCCACAGGAGGCTGGTAAAGGGGGCCGTCAATCAAGGAGGCAGACGGGGGTGGGGGGGATAAGGGTGAGCTGGGCTTTTCTCTCAGTATGTTTGATTGGCAGCCCCCTCCTTTCCCTGCTCAGCTCCTTGGAACTCTGAGGAAACAGCACTGGCCTTGCCGTGGGCACAGTTTTTCCCAGGCACTTAGCTACATGGGGTGCTGGGTGCTGAATGTTTGGCTCCCCTAAAATTCCTCCATTGCAACCTAATCCACATTAAGATAGTTCCAGCAGGTGGAGCCTTGGGGAGGTGATTAGTTCAAGGGCGCTCTGTACTCATGACTGGGATTAGTGACCTTCCCGAAGAGACCCAGGGGAGCCCATTCACGCCTTCGACCACCTGAGCTGGAGGGTGAGCTGGGAGATGGATCTTTCCAGATGCTGAATTTGATGGTGATTTTGGACTTCCCAGCCTCCAGAACTGGGGGAAATAAATGCCCCGTTTAGCAAGCCAGGGCCAGGGAGCCCCATGAGACCATCCGGAAGTGAGGGGCCAATGCGGGCATTTGGGCTCACAGATGGGGCCCACAGGTGGGCTGAGGGTTTCTGCAGCCCCAGTCGAACTCAGTCTCCCACCAGGCAGGGCTGCACTGGGGACAGTAGTGTGACCAAAGAGAGAGAAGCTCGCCATTCTGTCATCCTCACATTCACACCCACGGTGCCGACGTTTGCCCTGGGCCCCCAGGAGCTTAGGAGCCTTAAAGGCCTCCAGTTCTCCAGGCTGCTAGGGGAAAGGAAATCAAGGGCTTGTTTGTTGTTTTCTGCTTAACTCTTTCTCCTGGCGGTGGCAGGAGACTTGAGAGCATTTTGATTTTCTTTGTGTAACTGACTTGCCAAGGTCATCTGAGCCCCTCGTTAAGCATGGCAGAGGTGGTCAAAGCACTCCTGGTGACAGGGGTCTGTGCACACAGGCTGCCCTCATTGGGAGCGCCGTCTACCACCCTGTCTTCTGCGCTCTGGCTGGCACCAGCATCTGGTCACTGCCCCTTCTGGAAGATTCCAGAACCTCGCCTGGGAAGCCACAGGTCAGCTTCTCTCTCCCCTTCAGAGTTTGCATCTTAGGATACCGTACCATAAATGCCTGGGGTTTAGCAGAGGGTAAATGAAAATGGGTGGGGGGTCTCAGAAGGGCCCTCTGAAACCCCGTGCATGTGGGTGGGTCAGCAGCCCCCACGTTTCCGGCTGCAGAGGCCCTCAGATGTTCACGAGCTGCTGTGAAATTCCATGTGTCACCCCTGAACCCATCACCCCGCTGTGACCTCTCAGCAGATAGGCACTGGCACTCACTGCATATGACCCCAGGCAGCCAGGGCCACAGGGGCAGGTGGGCAGCTTGGGAAGACATCTCTGGGCTGGAGCTCAGACACAGGTCTGCCCAGGGTGCGAAAGTCTGATGGAAGGCAGAAAGAGCATCCCACAGACCAAAAGAGGAAAGAAGGTAGGGGAAGAGGACAAAACCGAGGCTGGCAAGACAGATGGGCAGATGGCCAGGTAAGGCAGGGACACTGGACCGGGAGCGCCCCACTGAGTGAGATGCACAGGGCAGGCCAACAGAGCCCCAGACTGCCTACACTCAGAGCGCCAGGGCGCTCGAGGATCCCGGCGCCAGTCAGAAGGTGTCCAGCCCTGGAAACAGCAGAGAGCCGATGCCCAAGTTCTAACCAAGCTGAGCTGTGCCCCAGCGACAGGCAGGTTGCACCGAGCGCCCTCTGGTGGGCAAGTGGTTCTGGGCAGAAAGGGAGAGGTGGCAGTCTTGAGTTACTTCATCATCTGGAAACATTTCAAACACTTTGCTAAATCTGCAGGTGCTGGCCAGCAACCGGGCAGCAGTTCCCTCTGTGCAGGGCCTGACAGACACTGTCCGCACACTTTCACCCCCAGTACACCAAAGACAGGCTAAGTAGAGAGAGGTACCAGAGCTGAAAGATCCCTGTTGCCTAGTGACATTGTAGTTGCCATAATCTTATAGCCCAAAGCATGACTCACGTGTCTGTGTGATGCTGATCCGAACAGACCCACTGTGCTGCTGGTCAGGTAAAGGCAGAGTGCACAGAATTGTGAAGGGTGCGTAATACTCAAGGACTGCCCACATTTTGAGTTTACATACTTGCTCTACTGTACTTTTTGTGTGATACTGGGGGATCGAACCCAGGGGCCTCCACCATTGAGCTGTATCCCCAGCTCACCACTTTTTTTGTTTTTTATCTTGAGACAGCTAAGTTACACAGGCTGCCTCTGGCCTCGAACTCATGATCCTCCTGCCTCTACCTTCCGAGATGCTGGGATTATAGGTGTGCATCACAACTCCTCGCTTATACTAGACTTTTTATCCTTATTTTAGAGTGTATTCCTTCTACTTATTAAAAAAAAAAGTTTCCAGTCAAACAGTCTGCCATGTTATACCAAAAGCAGCCTCAATTGATCACCTCATTTTCTTCTGTGCTTGATTTAGTCTCATGTAGTTTTGGGCCAGGGTGAAGGACCGAGCAACCCACTCCCAAAAAACAGTCAGCCTATGAATAGAAGAGAAGCACTAACAATTGTTTCACCTGTTGTACTTAGGGTCGCTATGAGTTGGACACCAACTCAATGGCATCTAACAACAACAAGTTTTGGGTGGGGTGTAGTAGGCTAGACCCCCTAGGTCCGAGTAAATGCCCTCTAGGATGTTCACACAGTGGCCAAATCTCCCAATGGCTCAAGCATCAGAATGTAGCCCTATCAGTGAGCCATGCACAATTGTATATGACCAATACCATGATGAAGAGCCTTATATATGTGTCCACACGTGCAAACTGCTATTTAGTGAAAGGAAGAGAAAGGAAAGAGGAAGTTTTTCCCACTGATTGGAGATGTCACATCTGTCTCCCACTAAATTGCCATAAATGCATAGATTTGTCCCTTGTCTCTCTTCTAACCCATTGTCTTGTTCTGTTTCTTGTACCAACATCATATTAGTACAAGTTCTACAGATTTTAACATCCCAGCAGTGCCTGGCAAAGTCCCACTGTTATTCTTTTAAAACAAAATTTCACTATTCATACCTATGTTTTCTCCTATAAGGATCAATTTGATGAGTTTCACACACACAAAAAAATCCTCCCTACTGAGATGTTGATTGAGATTTTGTTGCATTTATATTAATTTGGTGAGAAGGAAATCTTCGTGCAATTGCATATTTCCACCATTAGATGTGCTATTTCTCACCATCAATTTAGATTTTCTGTCTTTCTTTTGTCTTTTTTTTTTTTTTTTTTTTTTTTTTTTTTTTTTTTTTTTTTTTTTTTTTTTTTTTTTTTTTTTTTTTTTTTTGGTACTTTTGTACTTTGCAAGTGCTCTACCACTGAGTTGCACCTCCAGCCCATTTTTTAATTTTTTATTTTAAGACAGGTTTTCACTAAGTTACATAGGCTGCCTCTGGCCTCGAACTCACAATCCTGCCTCCACCTCCTGAGTGGCTGATAGTACAGGCAAGTGCGACTGCTTCCAACTTTCATATTCTTTAGTAAGGCTTTATGATTTTCAATATTTGGGTCCTCCCATTTCATGTTAGATTTATTCCCAAGCATTTTCTAGATTCTGGGACTATTATGCTATCTTGTTGCTAATGTGTTTTAATTAGTTATTGCAGTGATTAGGAATGCTATTGATTCACTATGTTGATCTATGTTTTGCCATCTTGCTGAACTCTCTAATTAACTCAAGGAATTTGACAGGTCACTGAAACTCCTGGACTTTCTAGGTGAGAAATCCTATCTACAAATAATACCATGATGTGGGTTTCTTTTTCCCCTCTTCCTTTGTAAATTTAGCTTTTTTATTGGCAGGATTCCAGTTTTTAGCTAGAAGCCATGACAAAGAATTTGAGCTTAACCTGAACCTAACTTTCAATAGGAATGAGTTTAATATTTCACCAATATAAGTATGTATTAACTGTTTTTATTAGTAATTTTTAATGTACAACTTAATGGGTCTCATTATGACATTTCCATACATGCATTTCATTGTGCACTGTTCATGTTAACTTTCATCGTAAGTTAAGGGAATTTTATTGATAAGAGTTTAGGCTGTTGGTGGTGGTGGTAGTGTTGTGGTTTTAATCAGGAATAAAGAAGGTTCTGTTTCCAACAATGGTCAATAAGTCATTTGGATCAACTCTCCCAGTGAAGAAAAGCAGGAAAATTAGACCTAAATTTTAAAATCTGTTAGAATGCATCAGAAAGCTAACACAACAGTCAAGATTTCCCATGTCAAGAACTCATGGGTCCAGCTGGATCTGAGGGGAAGAAACAGTCTCAAAAGCCTAACTCCATGTTTAGGATGATGGAGTAGGCACAATTCTGAGACAGGTCCAAGACCCCTGCCCACTGGTGAACATCTACCTCCTCCAGGTTATTCAAAAACTAACATAGGTGCTTCTGTGCTTCTCTCCTTCTGCAAAGGAAATGCATGTTCTCAAATGAATCTGCACCCTTTCAAAGTTTTGGAGAACTACAAATTCAGATGCAGATTAGAATTTTGTGTGGATTAGAATCATGTGTGGATTGGATTTGCGGCAAGAGCTCTCAACCAAGAATCCAATCCACATGTATTTCTAATCTGCATCCGATTTTGCTGCCCTCTGAAACTGTTGAAAGGGTGTGAGAATAAACAGTAATGTCTCAAAACAGTTGACCTTAAAATGGAGACCTTGGTAGGTGGGGCCTAATCAGGTAAGTTCTTAAAAGGGAAGGTTTTTGTTCTCTCTTTTTTTTTTTTTTTAGGCAAAGGAGATTCAAAGTGAAAGATTGCAGCCTTGTAACATCCTGAGCAAAGAACTGAGTCCTGACCTGATGCAGCAGAGCATGCCATAGGCCTGGCTCCTTGGGAGGCTGAGGTGAGAAGATCACTTGAGCCCAGGAATTTGAGACCAACCTGGGTGATATGGTAAGACTCCATCTCTTAAAACAAAACAACCCAAGACCCCACTCCTGAAGTGCCAGACCTCTGACCCACACATCTGTGAGCTAATGAGTGGGGGTTGTTCTAAGCTGCCACATCTGTGGTCATTTATTACACAGCGTAGAAAATAAATCCACTTGCTACTTCCCAAGGAGGCAACTGGGACCCTGGGTGCAACCTGAGAGCTTTAGCAGGGAAGAGGCCAGGGCCTACTGTTTGAAAATTGAGAAATTGAAAAAGAAAAAGCCCCTACTCATGCTACAAATACATCATACCAGGTAAAGGAAGCCAGACTCAGGATTCCATCTGAAAATTGAGAAATACTCATTTAGATAACATAGATCAAAGAAAAAATCACAACATAAATTAGAAAATATGTTGAACTTAATGAAAATACCATATTTGAAATTTGTGACATCACAATGAAAGTTGTGCAACTGGAAAATGTAGCATTAAATTGCAGGTATTACAAAAGATAACGGTGAGCTGTGCACAGTGGTGCATGACTGGAGCCTGAGACAGTGGGATCACAAGTTTGAGGCCAGAGGCAGCTGGGGCAACAGTCTCAAAAGTGAGACACTGTCTCAAAATAAAAAATAAAAAAGGGGCTGTGGGTGCAGCTTAGTGGTAGAGCACTTACCTAGCATGCACAAGGTCCTGGGTTCAATACCCAGTACTGGAAAAAAAAAAAAAAAGATAAGACTGAAAATCAATTTTAAAAAACAGCAAAATTAATCAAAGAAAGCAGAAGAAAAGAGATGATTTAAAATACAAGTGTACATTAATGAGTTTTTAAAAAGCACCTAATAAAGAGGATTGGCAAAACCAAGAGTTATTTCTTTGTAAAAGCAAAGTAAAATTGATAAATACTACTGAACTTGGGCAAGGAAAAAATAGAGAAGGCATAAAAACTGCCAGAAATAGGCAGTATTATTATAGGTCTTACAGACATTCAGAAGTTAAGAGGACAACCCACCTGTAAATCCAAGCACTTGGGAGGCTGAGGCAGGAGGATTGTGAGCTCCAGAGCAGCCTGAACTATAAAGCAAGACCTTGTCTCAAAAGGGAGAGAGAGAGAGAGAGAAAGAGAGAGAGAGAGAGAGAGAGAGAGAGAGAGAGAGAGAGAGAACAAAGTATTAAACATACAGTTACCATATAACTCAGCAACTCCACTCCTAGGTACAGACCCAAATATCCAGAAAACACATGTCCATACAGAAAGTTGTATAAAAATGGTCATAGCAGCATTACTGACAATAGTCAAAAAGGTGAAACATCTCAAATGCTCATCGTCTGAGGAATGGATAGGCAAAATGTGGCATATGTATACCATGGAATAATATTCAGCCATGAAAAGGGATGAAGTCCCATGGATGAGCCGCAAAAAAAATCATACCAAGTGAAAGGAGACAGACTCATGATTCTGTTTATCTGAATATCCAGACTAGGCAAATCTCTAGCACTAGATTTGCTAGATTGCCTAAGGATGGGGAAAGGGGAGAATGGGGGTGACTGCTAACAGGTGTGGGGATTCTTTCAGGGGTGATGACAATGTTCTGGAATCAGACAGTAGTGATGGTTGCTCAACACTGCAAGTATACTAAAAACCATGGAAGTATATGCTTTAAGTTACTGAGGTGTTTGTTTTGCAGTACTTGGGGGTTGAACCCAGGGACTTTATTTTTATTTATTTTTTACCTTGAGACAGTGTCTCCCTAAGTCATGTAAGCTGCCTCTGACCCCAAACTCACCATCCTCCTGCCTCCTTCTCCTGAGCCGCTGGGATTCACAGGCATGTGTCACATCATCAGGCCAAAACAGTGAGTTGTAACCCACATGAATTTTGTCTCAATAAAATAATTTTGTAAAAAAAAAAAAAGAGAGCCAGATAAGACATTATTACAGACAAGTGTATACTGATGTGTCTGAGGCTAGTCTGGGGTCCCTGTGCAACTCACAGCTCCAGCCTTTGATCCTCTCTGCATGGGTGGGGCAGTCCAGCTGCCCTGGGTCCTGAGCTCCCTTCACAGCTGTTCATCCCCAATCTCAGCAAGAACCTTTGCTGCAACTACAAACTTCCAGCAGGGCACCTCTGCTGGGCTGACCTATGATCACTTGTCCTCTCTGGCAGGATGAAATGTGACCAAAGTGACAAAACCATGTGGCCTAAACTTAGCTGTTGGGGCACATCCTTGGGAGGGGTGGGGAGAGGTTCTTAGAGGAAAGAGACTAGACACCACCAAAAGTGGCCATTCCCTTCCAATTTTTCTCTGTCCCTATCAGAGTGTGGAGTCCACAGCTGAGGCCCAAACACAAGGTCCCATTGGAATGCACAGAGGAGACAGATCCCCTCCACTGAACTGGCTCTCTGCCTCTTATAGTGTGATCTTGCTGGAGTACTTGCTGTATGCTTTTCTTGTTGCTGCAGCAACAAATCACCAAGCCAGTGGAGGCACTGGAAGAAGCACAGCCCCTCACCTGTCCTGAGGAGGGGGGGCCTTTGGGGGTTCCCAGACACCCTCCCACCTCTCTGTGGCCTGGGCTCTGCCAGCTCTGTCAGTGGCAACAGTGGCCCTTAGCTAGGACCTGGGCTCCTCCTGAGGAAGGGGCTTCCCTCCAGCAGGCGACATGCTAGGGGTTGGGACCCCTGGGCCTTCAGCCTCCCACCAGCAGGACAGGTACAGCTGGCCACAGAGCCTGGCCTCCAGCCCCAGACAACCCTCATGCCCCCTTGAGCTGCGGTGGAGAGGCGATACACAGATGGCTGTCCATGTGAGGAGTGCAGGGGATCCCAGCTCTTCAGAGGCTCCACAGAGCAGCGAACAGGACAGGAATGTGGTTGAGCACCAGGACTACAGGGCCTCAGATGCCAAGTTTCTTGACAGGGTGTTTATGATGCACTGAACTGGCTCTCTGCGTCTTATAGTGTGATCTTACTGTGCCTATGATGCACAGAATTTCGCGGGCTCATGGCTCCAGAGGCTGAGAAGCTCAATGTTATGTGGCCAGCAGCTGGCGAGGGACCCTCAGTGCATCATCCCATGACAGAAGGTGGAAGGGCCAAGTGAGAGCAAGAGGGGCTGAACTGGCCATTTTGTACCAGCCCCATGGCTGTCTTTTTCTTTTCTTTTCTTTTCTTTTTTCTTTTTCTTTTTTTTTTTTTTTTCCTGGTTCTTGGGAGTTGAACTCAGGGCTTTGCAAATACTTTGCAAGTAAGTGCTCTACTACTGAGTTGCACCCATAGCCCATGTTTTATTTTTTTATCATGAGACAGGGTTAAATTGTAGAGGCTGCCTCTGGCCTCAAACCTGTGATCCTCCTGCCTCCACCTCCTAAGTCACTAGGATTACAGGTGTGCACCACTGTACCTGGCCTTTTTTGTTTTTTTAGGTAGGATCTCACTATGTAGCCCAGGCTGGCCTGGAACTCACAATCCTCCCGCCTCAGCCTCCTGAGTGCTGGTGAAACAGATTATGGGGACCCATTGTTCCTGGGGAACTGGGTAGGTGTTAAGCATTGTTAAAAGTGCTGTTAAACACTGTTAACATTAATGTTGATGTTAATAACAAGTCTTTTTCCATAAGCACTTCTTCTGATATCTATTGTTATTGTTGTTAGGTGCTGTAGAGTTGAGTCCAACTCATAGTCACACTATGTACAACAGAATGAAACACTCCCCGGTTCTGTGCTAAGCACACAACCTTATTTATGTTTAAGCCCATCACTGCAGACATTGTGTCAATCCATTGTGTCAATCCAAAGAGTCTTCTTTTTTTTCATTGACCTGCCATTCTCCCAGACATGTTGTTCTTCTCCAGGAATTGGCCCCTCCTGACTACATGTCCAAAATACATAAGACACAGTCTAGCCATCCTTGCTTCCTATAGGACTTCCACCGGAGGTGGGGGGGCCACAAACAGCTGAAGAGGGTACAGCATGGAGGCTCTCAAGGACACACTCGGGGACAGCTTCAGAGAGTCAAATCCATTTATTTTAAGGAGATCCTCAACTTATATAGCAATCAGCATAAAGTGAAAATAAGAAGGTATTGCATCAGAATCATGTACATAGGAAGCGCCAAACTGTGTGCTTGTTGAATTAGATTGTCCAATAAAGCTTGGGCATGTCTCAGGCAAGTCCGGGGCATGCTCTAGGCAAGCCCACGAAAATAGGAAACATGCAGGAGAGTATGTGCGGACAAACAAGGTCAGCAATGGTGACTGTCCCATCACATGGGCCTGTGTGACTGGGTGTGCCTCAGGTCATAGACAAGTAGGCTTAGTGTGCTAAACCTAAGAGGCCCACACATGGGAAAGGTACACCTCAGCCCAGCCCTTGTCCTTCCCCACACTTCCAAGGAGCACTCTGGTTGCACTTCTTCTAGGACAGATCTATTGATGCTTTTGGCAGTCCATGGTATATTCAATATTTGTCTCCAGCATCATAATTCAAAAGCATCAATTCTTTTCCTGTCTCCCTTGTTCAATGTCCAGCTTTCACAACTATATGATGCAACTGAAAATATGGCATGAGTCAGGCCCACCTTCGTCTTCAATTCTCCTGTAAATAATCCCAGATGTTGGAGGATGCAGCAATTTGACTCCCTAATTGGCAGCTGTTGGACTCTCCCTTGGTACCCTGGATGCCTTCAGCAAAGGACTGTAAGTCAGTCAGCCAGCTGAATCACTGGTTTCTGCTTCTACCTTACACCAGTTGTGGCTATATTGAAGCTATGGGTCTGCTTGCTCTGACTCTTGAAAGTGTAGCCCCAGTCACAACTTTTTCAGTTTGCACAGACTTTTTGCTATTACAAGTCTTGGTGAATTCTAAATGACCTTGCAACCAGCCCAAGCTGGAGGGAGAACACTTCCCCTGGTAGCCCAGCCCAGGGACTGTTGGGATTGGTGCAAATGGACTATCCTGTGATTGGTGCAAACACAAACCTTCATTTACATAAGAAGTTTGCTGTGATTGATATAAACTCCCTTTTCCTGGCTAGATAAGAAGGCTATTTGGCTCATTTAGTGAGCCAGCCTGGACATGCCCTCCTGTGCTGCCCTCTAGGGTTGCAACATTAGACCTAATAAAAGACTTCTCTCAAGTGGTCCTTTTACTACTTTTAGTGCAGTGGGCTGAGCTGTTAACACAAAGAAAGAAGCAGTGGAGACAGAAGGATGGTAGTGAGAGCAGTAGTGAGGGATGAAAGACAGCAGAGCATCCAGCAAGCTGAGCTGCAGAAGTGATGGAGCAGCTGACCACTTGACAGCTGAAGAGGAGGCAAGGGGATAAAACTAGTGGCCAGCAGCAGCAGCAATGCAACAATAGTTGCCTCCCAAATGGTGGCAATGGTGACAGTGGCTATAGCAATAAGGCCACTGAACAGTTCAAGAGCGCACCCAACATATGAAGAAGAGGCACAGTGGAAGAGAAAGAAGGCCATAAAGAGTCAGAGAAGAAAAACTGCAGGTCCTGATTGTTGTAAGAGTTCCAGAGAGCTATCAAGACTTTGAGACCAAGAGTCTCAGACACACTATGCTCTAGAGCTGTAATATGGGCCGCTGTCTAGGGCTGAGAAATCCTAGTATCCAGGAAGCTGCACTACTAGATACTTCTAAGGGCTGAAGAATCCCCGCTTCCTGGGTCTACATAAGTCCTGTAACATTTGTAGGACTAGAGAATCTCAACCTCCTCAGCCTACATAAGAGCTATAATCCTAGAGGGCAACACATGCTTTCCCTGCTCCCACCTGTCTACTGTCACTGGGCACCACTGTTGAATGCTCAGGGATACAGATGCTGCCAAAGATCAGCAGCTGAAGAGCTTGTCTACCTATAATTTCCTTGTCTACCTATAATTTCCTTGTCTACCTATAATTTCTATCCAGGTACAGCAAAAGGCCCTCAGCCAGCTGGTTGGTAACAGTGATGACAAGTATGTCCTCCACTCCCCACAAGGTCCCACTTCTTAATACTATTACATGCAATTAATGTCACCGTGAGTTTAAGAAGGGATTAACAACATTCAAATCATAGCATCAAGCCAACAAGCTTTGCCCAAAAGACCCTGGAGGGCTGGAGACAGGACAGTGTTGTGGCAGGAGTTCATCCCATGCCCTGGGGCCTGGTATGAGATCAGGGCAGGGAACCAGGAAGCAGAGGCCTGAGCACAGGAGGCAGGAGGTTGGGTACCCAGATGCCTGAGGGCAGAGGTTCCCCAGGTCCTGAGCACACAGGGATGGTGTTGCTTTGAAGAAAAGATGGTTTGG
Organism: Pedetes capensis; assembly: GCA_007922755.1. Lineage (NCBI taxonomy): Eukaryota > Metazoa > Chordata > Mammalia > Rodentia > Pedetidae > Pedetes > Pedetes capensis. The sequence continues at coordinate 172,647 of VMDO01001379.1, forward strand.
CCGTTGTGACAATTCTTGGAAAGCACACACATAGCACGACAATCACAAATGCCACTCACCCAGGCCCCCTCCTGCTGCTGTGCATTATTGAACTATTCCTAGGGAAATTAGGGAAGAGGCATGAATAATTCAAAGCAAGAGATGAAGTCAAATCTAATCAACTCTGTCTGCTGCTTGAACTTTGGCATGGTGACCATAGCGATGCAGAATGCCGAGTAGGAGCCTGAAATGAGAATTCAGGGCCAGCATGCGCACATTGACATTTCAGGAGAAAGCTGTGGTGAAGTCCAGATCAGGGCTGCCTACGCAGCCCTTACTTCCCAACCTCCAAGGACCCTGCTTGGCAGCTGAGACAGGGCCCAGGCTCTGTTTAGCCATATGGCCCCAAGAAGGTGCCTAGCCATTCCAGCTCTTTTCCTTGTCTGTTACGTGGGAATAAGAACACAGTCTGCCTCATGAGGTTATCCTGAGCATCCAGTGAAATAAACTATGTAGAACCCCCTTATCTAAGAGGGGTACATTCCAAGACCCCAGTGATGTCTGAAACTGCAAATAGTACTGAACCCTACATATAGTATGTTTTTTTTCTTATACATACATGCCACCTATGATAAACTTGGACCTTTCAGCTTCCCTTTCACGTATCTGAATTCCTGGCATCACTATTCCTGTGCTTTGGGGCCATAATGAAGTAACACAGGCACCTCAATACCATGACATTTGATCCCATAACCAAGATGGCTACCAAGTAACTAATGGGCAGGTAGCATATTTAGCACGACTACACTGACCAAAGGAATCATTCACATCCTGAGCAGGATGAAGTGGGATGACATGACATCTCTTCACACTACTTAGAACAGCACACAATTTAAAACTTGTTAATTATTTCTGGAATTTTCCATTTAATATTTTTGGACCACAATTGACCACAGATAACTAAAATTGCAGAAGGTAAAATTACCCATAAAGTGGGTACTTCCCAGGAAACATTTTGTGCCAGCATACAGTAGGCAGGCAGAGTGGGCATTATCACCATTCCATCTTTTATAAAAACACTTGGAGTGAGCATGGGGCCCCATACCTGTAATCCCAATAACTCTGGAGGCAGAGACAGAGAATCTTAAGTTCAAGACTAGAGACAGCCTGTGTAACTTAGCCAGATCCTGTCTCAAAATCAAAAGTTTTTTTTTTTTTTAAATGGGCTGAGGGTGCAGCTCAGGGTTACAGCAAGGCGTACAAGCACGGGGCCCTGGACTCAAGCCCCCAGTACGATACAAAAAGGAAAAAAAACAGGTAGGATGAAGGGACACCTTTCATGTCAGCTCAGCATTTCAGACTTTACTGCATGCAATGTGTCCATGTACATCATGATTTATAGAATGGAAGAAATGCATCTTTCTCATTGAAAAGTTCAAAGAATGCAGATTGATACTTTCTTCATAAATGTCCAAACGTTCTCATCATTTTCAAAAAGGTAAGTGATGGAGAAATCAGACGTTAGCAGCAGACTGAACTTGATGGTGGGGGCTATTAGACCCTGCCTGCTCTGGTGGCACCCCCAGGCCTCTGCCAACTGTCCCAGGATTGAGAACAGGCTCATGAACAAGACAGCTACCCTCAACACACCAGCCACCCAAGCGCTCCCCCGGGGAGCAATCTGCCATGTGCACTGTCATCAGGGGCCAGTCATGGCACCTGCTGGCTACACGTGACAGCCAGCACCCACCCCCGCCCACAGCCTCTCCCCTGCAGCCATTCTGCTGGACACTGTGGTCTCTGCGGCCCAGGCAGGCTCCATAGCCTGGGTCCCTGCTAGGAGCACCGCAAGTTCTCCTGCTCCTGTTTGCCTGGGAGCCCCAGGGCCGCCTGGGCCTGAGCTGGAGGCTGAGGCTCACTGCCTGGGCTCCCTCCGTAGGCAATGCCCCCACCTGGCACTGCTGCTGGGGTGAGACAGCATCTCGGCTCCAGACAAGCCACACCCCAGAGGTAAGGAATAGACCAGTCATGTGGCTGGCTCACCGCCCCCAGCAGCCCTCCTGGATCCCCGGGGGGTGCCGAGGGCCTGCCATAGGTTCCTCCCCTTCTGCCAGACTCTGGGTTCTCCAGTATAAAAGTGGCACCGTGATGACGCCCTAAGAGACGTCGTCAGGAGCTATGGTGAGCTGAACTGTGTCCCTCCCATTCACACGCTAGTGTCCTACCCCAGTGTCTCTCAGCATGCATGTGTCTTGAAATAGGACCTGTGAGAGGTAATCAAGGACAATGAGGTCCTTCAGGTGAGGACTAACCCAGTAGGGGTAGTGTCCCTACAGCAGAGCAGATTAGGACACAGACATGTGCAAACAGATGGCCATGTGGAGACACAGGAAAAACAGCCATCTATAAGCCAAGAGGAGAGGAGAGGCCTCAGGGAACCTCTTCTGACACCTTGACCATGGCTCCCAGCCTCTAGGGCGGTGAGAAGGTAAATTTCTGCTGGGTAAGCCACTGAGGCTGCGGTGTGTTATTACAAGAGCCCCTACACACTAACATCTGGGAGAAGGACCCGGCAGCCCACTCCCGAAACAATCCGCCATTGAAAACCCTATGAATAGCAGAAAAGCACTGACATAGTGCCGGGCGTGGCGCAGAGCCAGGGAGTGTTCCATTCTATTGTATGTAGGGTCATTATGAGTTGACCTGACTCGACAGAACCTGACAACAATAGCACAGTGATAGAGTAACAGGAACTCTCTGTGTGATGGTTCTTCTCATAAATATGTTTTGGAGCCTGGCATTCCAAGGCTCTCTTCCAGGCACTGGAGTTCCAATGGTAAGACCGCATACAGGCCTGGCTCTGACAGGGGCTCCCCAGAATCATCCAACCAATCATACCTGGAGGGCTGTAAAGAAGAGGTCCCTGGGCTGAGGGAGCTGCTGCTCTGAGGACCAGCCTGGGTCAGGGCATTGAGCAGGAAGGAGAATGCTTGGCATTTTAGATTTTCCCAATTCTGCAGAGATATAGGAAAACCCAGAGAGGCTGAGGCTTCTAGCACAATCCAGTTCATGACTAGGATCTGCAAACAAAGAGATACCAGGTGAAGGGAGCTTGTAACAAAGCAAGAAAGAGTCCTGATGGCCAGGGAACCAAGCAGGCCTGTGTCAAATGGTGAAAGCTGAGACAAAAAAGAAAGACAGCATGTCTTCAAAGGGAGAACACAGACAAAAAGCCATGGGGGTAGGAATGGGTGGGCCTACCACAGTAGTCCATTTTACAGTGCTATAACAAAATACCTGAAGCAGGGTAAGGTATAAAGAAAAGGGGTGTGTTTAGCTCACAGTTTTGGAGACTGAGCGCCCAAGGTCAGGTAGCTCCATCTGTTTGGCTTCTGGTGAGGGCCTTTTGGCAATATCACACCATGGCAGATGGCATTGAAACAGAAGCATTTGTGTGCGTGCATGTGTGTGTGTGCGTGTGAGAGAGAGAGAGAGAGAGAGAGAGAGAGAGAGAGAGAAGGAGAGAGAGGTGTCACATGGTAAGACAGGAAGCAAGAGAGAAGCAAAGGAGTTGCCAGACTCATTTGCAACCTCCCAAGAGAATGTACATTCCCAAGAGAAAAGCAGTAATCCATCTTAAAGACCTTATTATCTCCCACTAGGTCCCACCTATTAAAGGTCCCATTGCCTCCCAGTATCTCCGTGCTGGGGACCAAGCTCCCAGAACTTTCAGGGGTCACACACAAACCATTTCTAAACCATGGCTCCTTCAGAGGGACTACCTGGCCAGGAGCAGGACTCATCGCCAGGTACTGGGCCCCCAAGTCTGATGCCCACAGGGCTCAACAGGGCAGCAGGGTGGGGGGCAGGTTGAGCAAGGGCCCTGGGCAACTGGGCTGTCCTCCTCAGTGCTAGCCTGTGAGTCAGCAGGGACATCAGCTGGTGGCCCTCTTCAGAGATGCAGAACATCCAAGCTGCAACAAGAATTAGCAGTTTGTCCCTGTTGGTGATGTCAAACAGAACCAGCCTGCGGCCAGAACCCCAGTTTGCACTGCGTTGCCCACCAGTGGCCACCAGTGGGCGGGGCCAGGACCTCGCCTTCCCTGACACCAGCCCCACGTTTTCCTCCATTCTCAGGATGGACCCATGGGTGGGGCAACCTACGTTCTCCCCAGGAAGTGTGTGCATGACCCCAAGTCCCACACTGCAGCATTCTGCCCTCCTCGCTCCCTGTCGCACCCTGCAGGGCTCAGCTTGGAAAAGGGCAAGGCGCTCTTCCTTTTGACATTTTCCAGATATGTGATGTTGTTATTCTGGAATTTAGGAGTGACCTTTGTCTGCTGTCTGGGAAGAGGCATCTGTCACCAACATGAAGCCTCCAAATCTCCCAGTTCTCCACTCTGCAGCCTGGGCAGGTCCAGAACCAGGCCTCACAGGCCCCGCTGTCTGGGCAGGCAGGGCCAGGAAGCAGCCCAGGCCAAGAGAGGGCAGATGTAGGCACCACAGGACTTGGGGAGATGGGACTGGGGGTCATCCATCCAGCCCCTCGGTGCGTGGCACACAGAAAGGGAGGAGCAGACAGTAGCCAGTGAAACAGGGGTTAGGGCTGCCCCAGGTACCCCCCTTTTTTTTTTCTGTACTGGGGGGTTGAAACAAGCACCTTACGCATGCTTTGCCAGCACTCTGCCTCTGAGCAGCACCTCCAGTCCATGTTTTTACTTTTTATTTGAGATAGGATCTTGTTAATTTATGCAGACTGCCTCTGACCTCAAACTTGCGAGCCTCCTGCCTCCACCTCCCAAGTGGCTGGGATTATAGGGGTGAGCCACTGTGCCTGGCTTCCAGGTCTCTCTTTATCACCTCCCTGGCACAGGAGAAGGGCATGGCCTTCCTAAAGCTTTCCTGACAGCTGCTCAAAACTGGGTGATGGTAGAAAGACATAAATTGGAGCAGAAGGAATTGCTGCTAAGCCAGCAGGCAGCAGTCCACTCAGGGGTTGTGCTGGAAAAGAGGGTGTGGGTCCTGGGGGGAGGCAGGCTGTGGTGCTCAGGCTTTTAAGGAAACAGCTTGTAGGTTGCTACAGGTCAGGCTGCCCCTAGGGTGAGTGGACTCTAGGCAAATACATTTTGTGGGACCCCTGTTTACGTCCTGACTCATGCCATGGTATTTTCAGTCACATCACACGGTTGTGAAAGCTGGATGGTGAACAAAGGAGACAGGAGAAGAATTGATGCTTTTGGATTATGGTGCTGGAGACAAGTATTGAATATACCATGGACTGCCAAAAGAACCAACAGATCTGTCCTAGAGGAAGTGCAACCAGAGTGCTCCTTGGAAGCAAGGATGGCTAGACTGTGTCTGATATATTTTTGACATGTTGTCAAGGAGGGACCAATCCCTGGAGAAGGACAACATGTTCGAGAGAATGGCAGATCAATGAAAAAAATGAAGACTTCAACTAGATGGATTGACACAGTGTCTGCACAGTGTCTTTTTGTGGTCCCACAAAAAGAAGACACACCAGCCAACAGGAACCATCTGTTCCTTAGACCACCTTCCTAGAACCTGGGCCCAGCCACAGAGCCCTCAGAATGATCATTGGCCTGAGTCCTAGAGTTCCCTGTAGCACATGTTCAACCTCACACACAGGGCCCAGGGTCAGACAGTACACAATGGAAAGAGCCCCGCCTACTTCCATGGAATTCCTGTTCAATCTCGGGGACCCCCATGTGAGCTGGTCCCAGGAGTTGGAGGTGGATTTGGAAAATTTCAAGGAAGGCAGTCCAAACTGTGGAGCAACCCAGGGACCCCAACCACCTAGGTGTAAACAGTGCTGATTGACAAGCACCCAAGTTATGGGACCAGAGCATCCCCTGCCCTTCCTCCCAGGAGCCCAGGCTAAGTCTGTCACAGCGGCAGAGGAAGAGAACAAGGAAGGAATGGCCCCGGATGGGATGGAGATAGAGATCTGTTCCCCTGCCAGCCTGCACCAGCTAGGCTGGGGGGCAAGGCTCCCGTTTGCCAATCTCTGGGTCCTCAGACTCTTCCCTGAGCCTCTGCTCAGAAATCCAGGAAGCTTTCTGTGCAGATCTGCAGACCAGACAGCCTTCATCTTTCAGTGTCAATAAATCGGCTGTCTCCAGGGCAATGACTTTTACTTGGTAAATACTAAGCAGCAAGAGCCAGCAGCAAGAGCCCCCGAGACGAGGAGAGCGGGGGCGGGGGGGGGGGCAGCACTCTCCACTTACCCAGCCTGTCTCCCCCCTCCCTCCCTCTCAGGCAGGCCATGTGTGAGGCTGCAGGGAGGAACAGACCCCAGGAAGACCCCCGTGCGGGGATGGGGGAAGCAGGCCTGGTTTCCTCCCAGCTGGGGGAGGTGGCCTCAGAAGGGAGAAATGACAGCTCCTGCAGAAACTCACCCCACAGGCTAGCAGGTGCTGCACCACCTTGACGGTGAGAGGGAACAGGGAGGCCTGGCTGGGGACTGAAGGGAAAGCTGTGGGTCCCAGGGGGTGGTCCTGCAGGCAGACAGTACTGAGGTCTTCTGCGCATGGGTGACTGTGAAGCAAACACGTGCTATTCTCAGACCCACTGGGCTGCCCTTAGATCCACTGTTCCAAGGGGATTCTGCTCAGATCTTGCCTTTTGAGGGACTGAACCCGCTTCCACTGCCCCAGGGGTAAGCTGGCACCTCCTCTTGGCCCCTCAGTGTATTCTTTGCCCCGTACTTGGCACCCTACCGAGGTCAGTCACAACCTCTGCCTGTGGAGACACAGAGAGATGTCGCCCTCTTGTCTGCCGGCTCTTAGGCTGGGGTAGTTCTTTTGGCAGAGGAAAGAGAGTCATGGGGTCTTTCTGGCATGTAAATCATTAATTGCAAAAACACCCAGAGTCAAGGCCTGCTGCAGAGCCAACCCCATTTTCCCATTGCCAGAGCTACATGAGAAATGCACTTTGCTCCCAGGCACGTGGCTCTGCTCTTTTTCCTGGGGAACTAATAATCCATGTTACTGCAGAGCAGGTCTCCCTTCCCTACCGTGGTACAGATCAATAATTTCCTTCACAAAAACACCAAGGACAGGTGCCAGGGACAAATGGCTCCCCACACCTGGCATTCTAGTCACCCTACCACCTTTGTAGAGACCTAACGAGGCTTGGCTTCTCTTGAGTGCCAGCATCCAAATATCCCTGGATGAATGAACTGATGAGTGCGAAAGTAGAATAAGAAGATGGATGGAGGTATGGTGGATGATTGGGATGGGGGGATGGGTGGATGGATAGATGGATGGATGGATGGGTAGGTGAGTTTCTCTTGGGATAAATAGGCTTTTGGAAGACAGGACTGTGAATTTCACTTCCTTGTTTTTACCCACAGTGACTTCCATATGACAGACTTCACAAAATGCTCCTTAATTGTAACAGACTCTGCCAGACAGCCCAGACAGGGTTAGTGCCCTCAGATCCCACACATACCATGTAACATTCTTGTGAAAATCTGGCTAAGTCAGTGGGAGTGATTTGATAATGGCCACACACACACACACACACACACACACACACACACACACAAATTACTCTTAGAAGCTATTTTCTGAAAACTGCTGGTTTATATCCTTTAAAATGTACTTTGAAATGTAACTGATTAAATATACATATATAATACATACATGCTATATATATATTACATATATAATCTCTGAGGGCTATGAAAGATGTTTAAGCAAGAGAGAAATAGTTTATTCTCCTATTTAGTGTGGGCCTCCCTCCCTTGGCTCCTATACAGAGTAGATAGCAACATAATTTAGGAAATAAATTTTCATAAATGTTTCTATTCGCTTTTTTTAAATGAATGAGAAAATAAAGCCTCCCTTTTCTCCAAACCCCACCACATGTCTGTCTGCTTGTCATGCTGTGGGGACTTGTGTGTTGCTGTGACGCTGAAAGCTATGCCACCAGTATCTCAGATACCAGCAAGGCCACCCATGGTAGACAGGTTTCAACTAAACTTTCAGATGAAGACAGACTAGGGAGAAGGACCCTGCAGCCCATTCCTGAAACAATTGTTGTTGTTGTTGTTCTTAGGTACCAACAAATTCGGTCCAACTCATAGCAATGCACATAGGGTCTTCAATGGCTAATTGTCCAGAAACAATTAGCTATTGAAAACCCACTGAATAGCAGAGAAGTATTGTCAGATACAGTGCCAGAAAATGAACCCCCAAGTTCAAAAGATAACTGGGGAAGAGTTGCCTCCTCCTAGTAGAATTGACCTTAACGAAGAGAGTGGAGTAAATATCCAGGAGCCTCCTTTTGATTATGTAGCACAATTCAAAATGAGAAGAAACAGAGGCTGCAACAACGGCACAGACATAAAAAGATGGTGTGCATGGCACGGTGTCTGGTAGTGTTTTGTTCTGTTGTACATAGGGTCGCCATGAGTCCCATCCAACTCAAGGCACCTAAAAACAACAGCAGCAGCAACAACAATTTCTCCAACCTGTCCGGTAAATCCACACAGTTTACGGCTGTGAAGGTCTCAGCAGCAATTCAGAAACCAGAGACTCTTGGAATGGAGGTGAGCCCAAAGTCAGTCTGTGGGGGCGCTCCAGTCAACTCACCTCATCTTACATTCCAGAGCACAGGGACCAGAACAAAAGTAATGGCCACAGCAGAGCCCTGAAGGGCCTGGTGGGAGGCATGGAGAACGCTGGCTCCAGGACGCAGCCTTGTGGAATCTGCTGATAACATGATGGGGGCCACGTAGCAGCACCTCCTGCTGTTAGTCAGCTTCCTGCTTCTGTAATGATAAATCACAAAGAGAAAAAAGTTACTTTGCTAGCTGTTTTGGAGGTCCCCATCCACGATCCACTGGTCCCATTTGGGGGGAGCCAGATAAGGCAGCATGTCATGGCAGGGGCTTGTGTTGCAGTCAAACACCTCACCTCATGGCCTGGAAATGGAAGAGGAAGAGGAAAAGGGGTGGCCCCCATGCCCTTTGAGGGCACACCCCAGGCACCTACAGACCTCCCACAAGCCTCATCTACTGAACTTTCTGCTACCTCCCAATAGCACCACCCTGGGGACCAAGCTTTTAACACGTGGGCCTTTGGGGGATACTTAAAATCCAAACAATAGCACACCCATCCTGGGGAGCCATCCCCTGTACCTTCCTGTCAGGCTTTATTTATTTATTTATGGGATTGGGGGCCAAACTCAGGGCCTCACACATAATTTGCAAGCACTCGACTACTGAGCTGCACCTCCACCTCCAAGTTTTAAACTTTTTTTAATTTGAGACAAGGTCTCACTAAGTTACACAGGCCGCCTCTAGCCTCGACCTTGCAATCCTCCTGCCTCTGCCTCCCAATTTGCGGGGATTCCAGGCATGCACCACCATGCCAGGCTTTTACCAGGCCTTCTCATGGCACCGCTGTGTGCAGGGGGTGAGATATTCACAGGGTCAAGTAGTCAAGCCCACACCCCATGCATCTGGATGCCCAGACCCCCCAGTTCCCTGTCTAAACAGCCCCAAGTTTGTTTTCAGGATGCAGTATAGCTCTCTTGCATGGATCTGTCCCAGAGGGTGGACTGTCTGCCTGTTAGCTCTGAAGGGTGGCCAGGAAGCAGCTGTTCACAAGGGTGGCTGGACCTGGAGTGATAGAGCAAGGGTGACAATGTGCTGCTGGCCAGAGGCTGTCTGCTGTCCTCCACAGCCCAGCGGGGAACTCAGAGGAGTCCAAGAACTCAAAATTTGAATAAGGGCATTTTAAAAATATTTGTTCATTACACTTGTAAGCCCACTGCATGCTTACATAAGTAACATATTTTTAATATTTAAAAAAAAAAACCTAACTATTTTGCAAAAAAGCATGTAGTAAGAACAGTGGCATTGTTTGACAGATTTGCAAATCTCTTTAATGCCTAGATTAGGAGAAGACAGCTGAGTCCTCATCTCTGTTTCTGCCTTCAGTCTGTTGTGATGTGTTGTTTGGTTAAAGCATAAGAAAAAATTCTAGACTCCTGCAAGAGATAACATTAGAAAAGGAACCAGCGCTTTAATAGCCTTTTCAGATAATTATGAGTATTCTGGCTTGATACTACACCAGAACTAAACAAGTAGCAGTTTCTTAAAAGGAAGGCAGAGTAAGAAGAGTGAGGGACCTAGGGGGCAAATTCAGGAAGGTGATGGTTCTCCAGGGTATGCAGGTGCCAACCCCGTCCTGCATTCCCTTTGCCCCAGTACTAACTCTGCTCATTGCAGTGTGAAATCTGTGCTCTGCCCCATTAAAATGCAGCCATCTTTCTTGTACTTTGCATAGATCTTTTGCCCCTACATAATTGCACATGCATGCAACCATCAGGACAGGGTTTTTACTTTGCCCTATTGACAAGGTAATTATCTTGTTATTGTTTCATGGATGCTCATAAAAGACAAGAGCTCCCTGTGTCAAATACAACAGACTCACAGCATACTTGCATGGTAAGCAGTGTGAGCGACACTCTGCTTGCATCGATTCCCTTTGCCTCCAGGTCCCACAGAGGTGATGTAGAAGGGCCCAAGTAGATGCTGCACACACAGCGGGTTTGTGTTGAAGCTAAAGAATCCTGAGCTTGAGGCTCCATCTCTTTTGTAGCACATAGTAAACAAGGCTGTTCTTTGTCCCAAGGGGAGACAGTACCTCATCCCCCAAAGCTGCTTCACGTAAATATCATTCTGAGAAACAGCTTAGATAAAGAGTGTGTATTAGTCCATTTTTGTTCTTATACCTGAGTCTGGGTACTTTATAAAGAAAAGAGGCTTATATAGCTTATCATTTGGGAGGTTCAAAGGCATGGCACCAACGTTGTCATGGCTGTGGGCAAGGCTTCGTGGTGGGTCACATCACAATGGTGGGAGCACATGGAAGAAGGAGAGATCTCGCAGTGACACAAGAAGCCTGAGTTACTAGAGTGGACAGCCTTGCTCTTCTTATAACAATCCTCTTGTGAGAAATAACTTGGGGTCCCACAGAAACTACCTTAATCCCTTCTAAGCATGATGCCCCCACAACCTAATGACGTTCCACTAGGCTTCACCACTTAAAGATCCCACCACCTCTTAACATCACCACACTGTGGACCAACTTCCCGATACATAAACTCTTGGGCTCACACTGAAGCCATATCCAAACCATAACAGAATGGCAGGGTCATGAATTCTCAGCACATTCAACAAGAACTGTAGGAATGTGAGAGATCCAAGGAAGAGAATCGTCTTCCCAATAGAAACTATGGTCACTTGAAAAATATTGGTTCATGGAGTCATGTAAATCTTCCAAATGTTGGCACATTTCTTTAAACAATATCAAAAGGTCACATCTATAAGCTGAGTGCTGTAGTGCACACCTGTTATCCCAGCAATTCTGGAGGCTGATGCATGAGGATTACTAGTTGGAGGCCAGAGGCAGTCTGTCTAATCCAGCAAGATCCTGACTCAAAATAAAAAATAAAAATAAACAAATAAACATTAAAAATGGGCTGAGAGTGTAGCCCAATTGAAGAATACTTGCAAAGTACATGCAAGGTCCTACGTTCAACCCCCAATTACTGAAAAACAAGTCATATTTTTAATGTCTCCATTAATCTCCACATAAAAGTCTAAGTATTTAGAAACTATCAAGCTCACAGTGCCTAGTACACATTTTTAACAATTCTAATTTTTGCTTAAAATCTCAAGTTTTATCATTGAAACAAATACTGTCAGGTGTTTTCCTTGAAGAAGTAGGCTTATATTACTTGTTTTTAATAAAATATCTTCCAGATACCTGAGTGTGAGCAACTATGGTATGACTGTCAGTCAATCTTTCAAATAAAAGTTACTGGCACATACCATGAAAAAAAGTAGCTAGTTTAGCTTGCAACTAAACAGTTGCACAATCCTTTTCTTCAAGATAACTGTCATACTTCAGAATGTAGCATATGTTTTATGTCTACTTCTCACTTTTTGACACAAAAAAGTGAAAAAAAATCATGTACTCAAGAACCAACATTTAATAAAAGTAATAATTATGACTGTTTTGTCAAGGACATTCCTAAGCAAACATGGCTTTTTTAAAAACCTGAGGTCCTAGAGCACTAAAGAACCCAATGGCTACTAGTACATTTGGGAGCCACTGCCTTGATTTAAAAAAGGGCACCAGCAGTTTTACCCACCATTGTTTTGTACTATCAGGGCAAATGTCAAATGGTGAAAATGGTGAATGTCTTATTGTTAATATGAAAATATTTTTTATTTCATAGACCTTCTGGAAAGGTCATGGGGGCTTCTAGGGCCCGCAGACTGCAAAGGAAGAATTGATTTTTGCATTTGATATTTGGGCCTTTGTTTGTGCCTTTGCCCCAGGCCCTGTGAATGTTAGGGAAAGGCCTTCCAGGAATACAAAGACTAAGAGGGCAAAATGGAGTTCTTGCCCTCAAGGAGTGCATGGCCTTCAGTAGTGTTCAAAACTATTTATGCTTTCAGGGACCGAGAAGCAGAGAAATGAGAGAGGTTGCACAGCAGAACCCTATAGAATGCAGAAGATGGAGGCAAATCTATAAGCGGCCACTATTTCCTCCAGCCAATTGTGGCCATGTGAACTTTCACACTAAGCATGGCCAGGTCTTGTAATTTGTCAAGAAAAGCTGGAAACCCAGCTCTTTCTGTGTTGTTGTTAGGTATCATCGAGTTGGGTCCAACTCATAGCGATCTATGTACAATAGAACGAAACACTCCCTGGCACTGTGCCATGTCTGGCACTATGTCAGTACTTCTCTGCTATTCATAGGGTTTTCAATTTTCAGTAGCTGGTTGTTTTGGGGCTGGTCTACCAGGTCCTTCTCACATTTTTGAGGTGCCGGGATCAAATCCAAGGCCTCAGAGCATGCAAAGCCAGCACTCTACCAGATGAGCTAAACTCCAGCCCACTTTTTCTATGGCACTTCCTAAAAACTGGAAATTGGCAATTAATTATTTTTATAAGAAAAAAATAACAAATAAATAAAATGTCTGTTAGGGTTAAACAAAATGTCAACGGGTGGTATTCAGGCTGTGGGTATGAGTTTACAATCTCTGGTCCAAAGAAAGAGCCATATGCATAAATAATTATAAGTGAATCTAGTGAACCCACAAGGTGCCTAAGGAACAAAGATAGAAGGACCTGCTTATCACAGCTTCCCTTTCCTGAGAACCTGCCAGGTGCTAGGGGATCCAAATGCAATTGCTTCATGGAATCCACTTGGAAGTCTTACAAGATAGAAACTACTGTTATCTCCTATTTATAGACGAGGAAGTAGAGACTTAAGGTGAACATATAACTAGTCCAGAGTCATATGACCACACACCAACTGCTCTCCCTCATATTTCTACTTCTGCACCTGGTCTGGACTTCCCACTGCACCTTAAGCAAGCACTTTTCTGCTTCAGGGTCTTTGCACATTCTAGTCCCTTCAGTCTAGCATGTTCTTCCCCTAGAAGCCTTCTTCCTCCACTGCATCCAGTTGTCTATTTAAAAACCACCTTCTCAGAGTACCCTGCCCTAACTAACCACCCTATGATAACCATACACACACACACATACACACACAAGTATAATTTCACCCTGTTATTTTCTTCATTGTGCACATCATTTATTTTTTTTAAGACAAGATCCCACCATGTTGCCCATGCTGGCCACAAACTCCTGGGCTCAAGTGATCCTCCTGCCTCAGCCTCCAGAGTAGCTGGAACTACAGGGATGCACCACTACACTCAACTGTTACTTTTTATTTCTATTAGCATGTATTAATTGTACAGATTGATGGAGTTCAATGCAATATTTCCATATACGCATATAGCATGCAGTGTCCCAACCTCCCTTTACCCTCCTTTCTCCTGACACATACCCTGCCCAACCTCCATTAATTACTACTGTACATTCAAGCCAACTTTTCTTAGCTTCGTAACCATCTTTTCCTGAAATTTTAAGATTTCTGTCCGGGCTCCTTTAGTGTCATTCCTGCCTTGTAAGAGGTAGCTAGCACCTAGGACAGAGCTTTGGCATCTGGCACGTGCTCAGTAAATATTTGCTAAATGAATAGTTTTGAACACTATTGTTAAATATCCAGCTAAATGGTTGGAGCTGGAGAGCCGCTGCTGCTGGGCTCAAGAGGCAGATGCACAAGATATGCCCACCTTGCAGTGTACTTCAAAAGACTCTTTATAATGAAATTAAAACCCTGTGAGAAATAGGCACAGAGAAGGAGAAAGTGAGCAGCAAAGTCTGGAGAAACTTGCACTAGTGAATGTGTTGCTTGGGCTGCAGATCCAGCTGGTGACTTTATCCTGCGCATAGACCATCCAAGGCTAACTGACTCTATTCCAGCGTGCAAGCGTTTTTTCCCTAATCAATTCTTTGGGGGACAGGGTACTGGGAGTTAAACCCAGGGCCTCAAAGATGCTAGGCAAAGGCTCTACCTCTGAGCTGCACTCCTAGCCCTTTTAAAATTTTTATTGTGAGTCAAGGTCTCCTAAGTTACACAGGCTGCCTCTGACCTCAAATTTGCAATCCTCCTGCCTTCACCTCCTGAGTCACTGGGATTATAGGCGTGCACCACATTGCCCCATTTATCTAATCAATTCTTCATGCACAAATACTACAGATTTGCTGGTTCAATATGAAGTAGGCTGATAATCTAATTTTTCTAATGACCAAAAATCCTCAAAGGGCCTTCACAAAAGAAACTAGACAAATGGCCAATACACGTGAAAAGGTGCTCAACCTCACTATCCATCAGGGAAATGTAAATTAAAACCACATGGAAATACTACCATACCTTTGCTGATTGACCACACCACATGTTGTTACGGATATGAAGCAACCAAAACCCTCATGCACTGCTGGCGGGTGTATAAATTGGCACTGCCACTGTGCAACACTGTCAGTGAGTTTAGAGGTACTGTGCCCCCACATTACCCCCTATCCTGAGGAGTTTGCTTTCTCAGGACCTCTATTCAGGGGAGTGCCAGGAGTCTTTGGCTCCATCACAAAAAAAAAGAATTCAGAACAAGTCAATAACAGAGTGAAGCAATTTTGAGTTTACTAGATAAAGGGTGAAAGGTAGGCAGTACATGCTTCCAGAGTGGAGCACAGGAGACTAGAGAGGGGCGCGCCTGGATATCTTTACAATGGAGATATAAAATAGGGTTTTGTGCCTTTTTGAAAACTGGGTTGAAGGAATAAACAATATTTACAAATGAAGTAAAGTCAAAAATTAACTACAAGGAAAAGGAACATGAGCTGGTTTACCTATTCCTCTTATCCTAAAGAATCTCCTTGTGAGCCAGGCACAGTTGCGCGTGCCTGTAATCCCAATGGCTCCGGAGGCGGAAGCAGGAGGACCGCAAGTTTGAGACCAGAGGCAGTCTGCGTCATTTGGCCAGACCCTCTCTCAAAAAAGTAAACAAAAAATGGGCTGGGGGTGCAGCTCAGTGGTCCAGCACTTGCAAAGGATGCAGGCGCAAAACATTGGGTTCAACCCCCAGTACCAAGAAAAAAAAAAAGGAATCTCTTTGTGTAAGCGAAATTGTTAGGTGGTTTTATGGTGTGCAGTGTTTAGGCTTGGGGATGGGAGAGGGATGTTAGTAATGTTAAACTCAAAGCTTATAAACATTCAGGGCCTAAGTAAGCACAGTCTATTTGTGATTTTTAACTCTCTTCTTTGAGAGCCCCTAGGAAGACACGATTTGTCTCCACGTTATTGTCGTTGTTAGGTGCTGTCAAGTCGGTGTCTGACTCATAGTGACCCTACAAACAACAGGCAAAACACTATTGTCAATGCTTCTCTGCTGTTCATAGGTTTTTCAATGGCGGATTGATTTTTGGAGTGGGTTGCCAGGTCTGTCTCCCAAGCCCACAGTATCTGGTGTTCCCAGGTGGTCTCCCATCCAAGTACCAACCAGGTCTATCCCTGCTTAGCTTCCGAGATCTGATGGGATTGGACGCCACAGTGTTACAGCTGTAGGCTGCCTCCACATTGTTGTTGTTGTTGTTAAGTGCAGTCAAGTCATGTCAGACTCACAGCGACCCTCATAGGGTTTTCAATGGCTAATTGCTTCGGAATTGCCTCAGGAGTGGATTGCCACATCCTTCTCCCATTTTTGCAGTGATGGGAATCAAACTCAGGACCTCAGAGATTGCAGAGAAGCACTCTACCAACTGAGCTAAATCCCAGCCCCTGTCTCCACATTGTTGTTGTTAGGTGCCCTCGAGTCGGTATCTGACTCATAGCGACCCTCATAGGGTTTGCAATGGCTGAGTGCTTCGGGATTGCCTTGGGAGTGGATTGCCAGGCCCTTCTCCCATTTTTGCGGTGCTGGGCAGTCTTTATTGACCATGTTGGTCAGGTTTGGTTGACTCTCAACTGGTGGGGTTTGTGAGTAGATTCCTTCAGTTAAAGTTATTGATTCTCAGTCAATGGGAGATGTCATCAGATTCCAGGGTGGGAGGATTCACTCTTTTCCCATGTCCCCCACATTTTCTCTCTTTTATCCTGCCTAAGTCTGTTAACTTTAATTATACTTGGATGATGTTGGCAGGCTGTGGGGTATAAGGTTGCCCCATACCAGGCCCTGAAATTATTTAGAACAGAGAGAATATTTACTTGCAGTGATTATCTTGTCTATGTCTGCTAACTTTAATTATTGTCCCTAATCTGGTTTGGTGAAATTCTTAGGGAAGCCCTGGCTTCTATACAGGTAGATGTCACACCAAGTTTTCTTTGGGTTGTGCTGGAACTCTTGGCTGGTGACACTCAGGCCACAACCCAGGGTGAAAAACCCTTTCCTTCCCATGCCCCCTGCCTTTCTATGCTGCCTCAAAATTACGTGGAACTATCCTCTTTGCCCTCCTGTATCTATGTCCTTGACCCAGATATTTCCCTGTTGGCCCATGCCCAAGAGAAATGAGTGTATACATCCACTAAAAGTCACATCCGAGAATGCTCATTACCATTTTATTCCTGATAGCCAAAAACACAAATGCCCATCACTAAATAAATGAGGAAAGAAAATTGTGACTCAAGCAAATAGTGGGATCCCATGCATGCAAACACACACACCTGCAAACACACGCAAGCGCATGCACAGAAGCACAATAGTGTCAGCGGCACTGATGAGTCTTGTGCTAATTAAAAGGAGTCAAGCACAAAAGGGAGCATAGCCAATGACTCCATTTACATAAAGGACAAGAATAGGCAAAGCTCCGTTGTGATGGAAGTCAGAGCAACAGTTACCTCTCTGGATGAAGCTGTGTAGACCAGGAAGGAGCTAATGGAGCTGTCTTGAAATGTACCCAAGATTCTTTTGCACCCAGAAATGATGGGATGATACACAGGGAGACATAACTTTGAAAGAAGACTTTATGGCTTACCACAAAGAGGAAGAGGAACAGGACAAAAGGGTGACATGGGGAAGCACCGGGATTGGACAGAAGGCAGAAGAAGCATGGAAAAAGCGTGGGCCAGGGCCCTGCTTGTGGCTCTCAGGGGAAAGGAGTGACTTGGGGTAGGCAAGCTTAGCAAGCGTTAGGGTTGCCAAGCTCGGATGATGTGGGCATGCTCTGGGGTTTAGGGCGGGCCTGGTTGCCCATTGCATGGCCCTGGAACATTGAAGGGTGAGGGAACAGTCATTATGTATGAGCGTTGGATAAAGGAGGTGGTGGGAGTATAGGCTGTGGGTTAGTGGTTGGTCTAGGGAAGGCTCCCTCTACGGCTTGGCTAGCCTGGGAGGAACAATCCTCTTGGCCAGCAATGCATCATGTGACGTCAAAGCATCCTCACATAGAGAAAATAAAAGCCATGACTAACACGGGAGCCTTACAGAATGCTGACAGGCATCCCCATGTGTGTGCAAAGATTCTCAGAGCTCTTCATTTAGGACCAATGTACTTCCCGCATTTTGTTATCTTATCTTTTAAATATGCAAATGTACAATGTGATCTGAAAACACACTAAAACAAAGGACCTCTAACTCTCATCCACCACCACTCAAACCCCTCTCTCTCTTTCCAGTGTCAAAATCTTCCCTGTCCCTCCAGACACCAGCCCCAGGGCTCTGGGTACAGTCTCATCCCATTCTGACCTCAGGGCATCTTGGCACATCTCAGCCGCCTTCAGTCTGCCTCTGGCAACACAGCCCTCCAGGTGCCAGCTTAAAACTCAGCAAACCCAGCTAGGCATGGTGGCACATGACTGTAATCTTCGTGACTTGGGAGGAGGAGACAGGAGGATCCGGAGTTTGAAGCCAGACACAGCCTGCATAACTTTGTGAAACTTTGTCTCAAGACCAAAAAAAAAAAAAAAAAATTTAAAAGGGAGGACCGTGGGTGCAGCTCCCTGGCAGAACACTTGCAAAGTAACTGCAAGGCCCTGGGTTCAACTCCCCAGTACCATTAAAAAAAAAAAAAGTTAGGGACCCCTCCCTTGACTTGCTATTTGCCCTGAGCTTTCATATAGCAAAGCAAAAGGGAGAGCAAATAATCCCCAGAGCACAGCAGCTGCACTTTCTCAGGCCATGATTGTGCTTGCCACCTGCTCCCCAAGCTTCTCTCCACCCCCCTGGGGTGCTTGTGGGGCCCATTACCCCTTTGAGGAAATTGTCCCTACAGTCCATTTTCCACCACTGTAACAAAATACCTGAGGCTGGATAACGTATGAGGCAAAATTGTAAAGCTGCAGGTTTGCAAGATGATGGGAGACAGGAGACTGAAGCCAGCAAAGAGAACAAGGATGGTCCACTGCGGACAGACTGGTAGGAGCACATTGAGAAAAGATGAGGCTGGAGGCCCATTGCCCAGGGCAGGGAAGCAGTGGGGTGGGGAGGGAAAGGCAGGTGACCCCTGAGGTCATCTAAGGGCTGAGCTGGCAGGACTGCAGAGGGGCAAGACGTCAAGGGAAGGGGAGGGAAGGCTGAGACCACTGCTAGGTTTGCAGGGTGTCAGAGAGGCTGGCAGGGCACAGATGGAGTGTGGACGGCCTGTCTTCGGGCAGACCTATATGGTGAGTCAAGATGAAGTATCTTGGAGATGTGTCTTACAAGGTATCCTGGAAACAGGGCCCCATTGGCCCTGGTGATCCTCTTCTGGGCCTTTTGGCTTTGGGTTTGGTCTGACCAGTCACCACCCATCTGTTGACATTGTTCCCACCCCTGCAGCTGGGGGACTGTTGTGCGCCTCCCTCCTATCCCAGCTCCAGGGCCATCCTGCCCTCCCCACCCCTACCTGCACCCAGCACTTCTCTGTCCTCAGATGCATGTCTGGCTGGGGTCAGCCCTTGTATAGAGATCCAGGGCCTCAGTTTCCCTCTCAGCAACCTAGGCAGGTCAACCCAGAACACCCGGGGCTAAGAGTACTCCAGGACAGTGCTCCAGTCCCTCCTTGGCCTCTCTTCTCAGCCAGCCCCAGGGAAAGCCAGTGCAGGCTTGTAGTTCACATTTCTTTGATGGATTTATTTGCCCTCATTTGCATAAGAAACACCATGCTCCCCATCCTGATGAGGAGGTCCATCCGGTGACACAGGCCTCCTCTCGTGGGCTCTGAGGGCCATATTGGCCACAAGCCATTACAATTAGGGCATTCCCTTTCAGCATCAAGGAAGGACTTTCCCAAGGAAGGTCTTGGCTCATCCATCAAACCACAGTCTCTGCAGTGAGCCTGAACCATGTGGACTCAGGTGGGAGGAGGAAAGGATGATATCCAAGCCAGAGCCACGGATGCAGGATATGCCTGGGCAGTGTCCACCAGGGGATGGACACCCAGCCAGAAGAGAATGAGGGACTTTGTCCACCCCAACATTGACAATAGCCTGCACCTGTAGCAGTGTGGCATCCAATCCCATCAGATCTTGGAAGACAATCAGGGTCAAGCCTGGTTAGTACTTGGATGGCAGACCTCCTGAGAACACCAGGTGCTGTAGGCTTGGGAGAAGGACCCAGCAACCCACTCCCAAAAATCAATCTGCCATTTAAAATCCTATGAAGCTGGGCACCATGGTGCATGCCTATAATCCCAGCAACTTGGGAGGCAGAGGCAGGAGGATAGAAAGTTTGAGACCAGAAGCAATCTACATAATTTAGCAAGACGCTGTCTCAAAAACTAAAAAATGGGCTGGAGATGCAGCTTCGTGGTACAGCACTTGCAAAGCATGCAAGCATGAAGCCATAGGTTCTAACTTTTTATATTTTATAAAAAATATTAAAAAAGAAGGAAAACCTTATGAATAGCAAAGAAGCAGTAACAATAGTGCTTTGCCTGTCATACATAGGGTCGCTATGAGTCAGACACCGACTGGACAGCACATAACAACAGCAATACTGACAATGCTGACCTGAGGAGTAGCCCACTGCCTGAGCTGTCCTCTCCCCACCTCAATTTCCATGTAGATGAGAAGTCATGTGAGAAGCTCAAGATGTCAAGAAATCCCCCTTAGCCAGCAGCTGGCCTCAGTTGTGAGGCAGCTTAACATTCACAAGCTCCCTACAGATTGTCCTGATCCACACTCCAAGCCCCATGACCAGAAGTCGTTATGTCAGGGTATCCAGGATAGTCATCATCATGACCATCATGCCACATCAAAAAGTCTTAATTTCAACAACAACAACAAAAAAAAAAAAACTAGGAATAAACTGGGAGCTATGTGAAGAAATTGGGGCTGGGATTTAGCTCAGTTGGTAGTACGCCACTCTGCAGTCTCTGAGGTCCTGGGTTCGATTCGAGAAAACAATCCCAGAAAAACAATCTCAGAGAAATCAGCCATTGAAAACCCTATGAGAGTTGCTATGAGTCGGACCCAACTTGTCAGCACCTAACAACAAGAGCATATTAGGCATAGATTATAAAGACAGTCCACCTCCAAGATGTGACGGTGGACAGTGGTAAAGAGCTACTACTGCCCCCAGTTAAGGTCAGCTGCGAAGAAATGTTTATCCCTGGGACCTGTGCCCAGAACTGGTTCATGGATTCCCAGTGTCTTCAAAGGACAGGGCCCAGAGGTGGGCACTTCAAAAGGTTATAGAAGTCCAGGCAGCCACCATAATGGAGCAGAATCCACTAAACAATGTCCTTTTCAATTGCTGGGGGTGGTGTGTGTCTCACATAGTCCTATCATCCTTCCTGGATGGATGTGGAAGTGAGGAGTGATTTTAATTCTATTTCCTTTTAGCAGCGTTCTGTTTGTAAGGATATTATCTATCCGGAAGCACGGACCACCTGCCAAAGCCTTTGTCCCACAGGAGGTGCACAGTGATACTCGTAATACAAGTAGCTAGGAAGGACATGGCTAGGCTGGGAGGTAGAGGGCTTGCAGCGGCCTCCATTTCCTATCTTCCTGTCTAGTAGTCCTTCTAACCCACTGCCATGCCAAAGGCTGCTTGCCATGCTTTGCTCCTGGCTCTGTCCAAATGAGTGAAATAAACAATCAGGGTTTCAACCACTTCAAAGACACTCCACAAAAGAGACACAGAGGTCACTGGTTTCAGGCAAAGCCCAAGTTCCTTCTTCCTTCTCCTCTCCTTACATAAGTACCTTTCACACAGTTCTCAGGCTGTTTACAAGCCCTCATCCAAAGACCTTCCCCAGCAAGGGCTTCATTTGCTGAAATGTAATCATTCTCCAGGTGACTTCGCTGGATTCTGCAGTCCTGCTGGTACTCTAGTTGCCCATGTGTCCTCTGAGTTGGTTCCAGAAGTTGTGATGGATTTTCACTTATCACTTCCTCCAGCCCTCTCAGGCAGCCTGCTGAAACACAGCGCGCCCGTGGCGCCGGGAAGAACACCCTGGCCTTTGCTGCACAGTGGGAGTTGCTCTCCAGAGGTTCTTGAGAAATGGGAAAACTATGTGGAGGCCAGAGCCTGAGTCTGGAAGCATCCCCCGTGGCCAGTGAGCTAAAGAGTAAACACACTGGATTGCCACAAAGAGAAATAACCCAGCAAAGCAGATGCATGTAATTGTCACCTTTTATTATTAAAATTAAAGCAACATTAAAGTCTCATTTTACAGCCATGGAATTAGCAGGGGAAAAATGAAATTATCCCATGTTTACCCATGGGGTACTGAGCAGGGCCCTTCCCCCAGGAGGAGCAAGGACCCCTCAGGTGGCTCAAATCAGCACTATCACTTGCTACCAAAGAGTCCTGACTAAAACCAGGACCATCTATGGAGATTCTTGGAGCAACTTTGCAAAACTGGAGACACCCTCCATTTACCACATAAGATTAACTGAAAAATTATGGCATATCTGCACCATAGAACCAGATGTGGCATTAAGATGATATAAAGACTAAGTAACAGCCAGGTGCGGTGGTGCATACCTGTAATCCCAAACACTCAGGAGGCTGAGGCAGGAGGACCCTGAGTTTGAGGCTAACCTGGGCTACGTAATGGGTTCCAGGCCAGCCTGAGCTACATACATAGCAAGATTCTGTCACAAAATAAAATAAAATAAAACCCAAAAAAGACTAACAGTATTTAAAAAGCCACACATGTTATCCAGCTAACAGGGGAAAAACAGAGCTCCAAATTTGACCTGTATTATCCTTCCAAGTCCAATCATCCCTCAGTATCTGCAGGGGATTGTTCCCCGTCTGGCAATTCACTCCTGAAACAATCCACCATTGAAAACCCTATGAATAGCACAGAAGCACGGACATAGTGCCAGACAGGGCACAGCATCAGGGAGTGTTTCATTCTGTTGTACATAGTGTCGCTATGAGTCAGACCCCACTTGATGGCACCTAAAAACAAACAAGGATGCTCGAGTCACTTGTATAAAATGGTGGGTGTTTCCATGTAACCTACTCACAGTCTCACTTACACTTTACGTCAGCTCTGGATTGCTTATAATACTTAATACGATGTAAATGCTATGTATGTCCTTGGGGCAGTATATTTTCTAGGGAATAATGACCAAAAAAATGTCCATACATGTTCAGTACAGGCATGAATTTTTTTCTGAAAAATTTTGATCCGCAGATGGTTAACTCTTTGAATGCAGAACCTACAGATCTGGAGAGCCAACTATATACAAAGTACTCTTAGCCAAGCGTGGTGGTACATGTCTCTCATCCTAGCACTCGGGAGGCTGAGGCAGGAGGTTCAAAGCCAGTTCAAGACTCTGCCTCAAAAATAATTAATTAATTAATTAATTAATATTTAAAAACTGTGGCTGTTAATGTTAGGTGCCGTTGAGTGGGATGGGGACTCAGAGAGGCCCTCATAGGGTTTTCAATGGCTGATTGTTTTGGAGTTACTTTGGGAGTGGATTGCCACATCCTTCTCCCATTTTTGCTGTGCTAGGGATCCAACCCCAGTCCTCAAGGCAGAGCAGCACTCTATGAACTGAGCTAACCCACAGCCCTTTAAAAAAATTAGTTAGGCATTTTGTGAGCAAGAATGAGACTTCTGTCTGGTCTTTATTCAATCCTCCTCTGCACCAGGCCAACTGCTAATAGCTTACATATGTCATCACACTTAGTACTTACTGTAACTCTGAGGTAGGTCCATCTTGCAAATGAGGACACGGAAGCATCAGGAAGTTAAGCCCAGCACTGGGGCTCCCACATATAATCCCAGTGCTTGTCAAGAGTTCAAGGCCAGAGGCAGGCTGTGAAATTTAGTGACACCCTGTCCAAAAAGGAAGAAGAAAAAAGTGGAGGGGGAGGAGAGGAGGAGGATGAAGAGGAGGAGGAGGAGCAAAAGGAGAAGAGGAGGAAGAGGAGGAGAGGGGGGAGGAGGAGGAGGAGGAAGAGGGGGGGAGAGGAGGAAGGAAGGAGGAGGGGAAGAGGAGGAAGAAGAGGAGAGGAGGAAGAAGAAGAAAAGAAGAGGGGGAGGAAGAGGGGAATTAGTTAAACATTCTGACCACTGTCAGCAGCAGGACCCAAAGCCAGGCTGTCTCAAAGGCCCGCAAAGGCAACAGGAAAGGACAAATGCTCATTGGAAGGTAGTGAGGATTATCTGGAAGTTTTTTATTTGTTGCTATTTCCTAATTTCATCCCAAATATTTTTTTATCATGGTTCCAATTAGAAGGAAGGCAGCAGGCAGTCTGTGACAGCATCGGCCCCAGCTCTCCTCTCTAGGAAACCTGTGCTGACCCCTCCTGACCCCCCCAGAGCCCACCGCCCCGCCCCTACCCTGCTCAAGGCGGACTTTGCCACACAGCCCTGCTGTGGTACGGAGGGGGTCCATCTCTGGATCCGCATCCCCAGTGCAGGGCATTGGGCCAGACAGTGGCAGACCCTCAGCCCACCCTGACTGGATCGATTGACAGCAACTGGGCAGTAGGTAGGGGCATTCTCCTTCCAGGCCCTCCCTCCTTCCCTGGGGTGTTGCAAGGGTCTCCCTGTGGCCTGCCCTCTGCAGCCCCCAGCACTGATTAGACTTTCTCCATTGCTCTCGAATCCACTCCCTCTTCCTGCCTCAGCCCCTTGTTACTCAGCTTCACTTTACCACAACAAAATACCTGAGGGAATTAACTTATCAAGAGAAAAGGGTTGTTCAGCTCATGGTTCTCGAAGTTCCAGTCAGAGACTGGGGGTCTGACTGTTCTAGGCCAATGGCCTACTCCTCCTTGGGAACCACTTCCACAAACCTAGAATCCCACCTCTCAAAGTTCCCATAGCCTCCACAGATAGCACCACTAGCTGAGGACCAAAGATTTAAACACCTATCACTGGGGGACATTTAGATTCAAACCGTAACAGTCTCCTAAATTCATCTGCTCATTTTGTAACTTTAATGCGAAATTTTTTGAAAGTTTCAATAAAATCTGAAATCAATTTCCACATACCATCATCTAACAGTAATTCTGGACCTATGATGCCTGAACAAAAAGATTTATAACCCAATAAACATTGAAACATATAAAAAGTAGAATTCTATCATATAGGACAATCATGAATAACTCTCTTCAAGTTCCATTTTTAGGCAAATTACCAATGTTAAGTGCTTTTAAATTTTTTTGCAACATTTCTGCACTTATTAATATCTTGTTTAACTACAGATAAGGTATCATTAACTGGTAACTGAATAGTGTGAGCTACACACTTAAAATGAATAATATTAATATATGAACTGACCAATACTTCCACTCTTTACTTTTCATTCAAAAGCTCTATTTCACTATTTTCCTTTCCCTCTTCCTTAATCTCCACAGAGTCAAAGACTGAAATTCATTTTGTGGCCATTCAGCTGCCTTCAACATATTTCTTTCATGATCAGATGTAATGGAACAGATCTATTTTAATTTAATATTTTACAATTGAATAACTTCAATGATGATATTTATGATGTACCTTGCAGTTTGTTGATCATCAACCTCAAACATCACAAAGTTCTTATATTAATTCTTTTATTGTGAATATCTTGAGCGCTTATTCCAATAATGCTTCTGTTCATCTAAGAGGCTGAATCAATTTCTATAGATACTTTTTTACTACTCATGTCTAAATTTATATTTTGTTCACCCAAACACTTATTAAATCACTTATATTTTGTGAATTTATTTCTGATGTTCAATGTTTTCATTATTATAATATCATGCATCCCAGAGTCTTGAAAAATTGTGAGTAGACACCCTGTAACAGTTACTAGTTTAATGCAAACATCAATAGTTTCCTTTTGACATATTAATTTCATTTAAATTGCTTATACAATAGTTTTCAATAGTATTTAAGTTTTCACTACATGCTTTTACTTTTCTTAAAATGTTTCTGTTTTGATTGTTGGCTTTTGATTTCTTCAAAAATATCTTCGTGTACATCAGAATGTTTCTGTTTGAGATGTCTCCCAAGATTAGCAGCGTGTTTGCCTTTCATAGGGAAGGAACATTTTGTCCAGGTAGACTTGTCATGAATAGAATTATAAATAAAAACTTTTTAATAGGATTTTCTTTTCCCAACATCCCAAATGGAAATCAAAGTTTTTGTCTTGGAAATAAATACATCTTTGGGTCCTATTTGGTATTTATTTACTATTTACATACCTTGATTGATTATAGTTTTTGTTATTCCTTATTCTTCTCAGAATTTTTAGAAATTTTTTATTTAATGCAATTGTTTAAAAAATTTCAAACTAAAATGTAACACTTTGAGTAACAGCACTGCTGATAATGATCTAATAAAAATAATTTATAAATTGAATCAGGAAATAAAATTGTCATAATTCACATAAATCTTGAATGACTATTCTTGCTCAGTCATTTTTTTGTTATATTCACGAGAAGAAATTTTCTAATCACATTTTTCTATCTACACATAGAATTGAACATGTTTTGATTTTTTTGATAGTTTTTATGTACTTTTATTAGTAATGTTTTTAGTTATTGAGCAACTTAATAGTTTTCACTATGACATTTACATACAGGCACATCACTGTTCATTTCTCATGTTTGCCCCCCATTATCCTCTCATGACACCCCTTCTTCCCTTGCTTGATCCCATTCCTCCTCACCCCCAGGGTGCCCTTCTGCTTGCATGTCTTGTGTTTTTATCCAGGTCCTGCTTTTGAGAGCACACATGATATTTCTCTTCCTTTCCCCATTACCCTTCCCTACTGCCCTCCTCTTTGATTCCCTTTCCCCTCAGCATAGTCCCCCTTGTACTTTTATGATATATATTAAAATATTGAATATATATTAAAAACTAACATCCACATGTGAGAGAAAACATGCAATATTTGTCCTTCTGGGTCTGGCCTATTTTACCTAAAATGATGATCTCTAGTTCCATCCATTTTCCTGCAAACGCCATAATTTTGTCTTTATGGCTGAATAGAACTCCATGGTGCATATATATATATATATGTATATATATATATGTATATATGTGTGTATGTATATATATATGTATATATGTGTGTATGTATATATATACCTATACATACATATACATATATACATATATATATATAATCACAGGGGCTGGGATTTAGCTCAGTTGGTAGAGCGCTGCGCTGTAGTCTCTGAGGTCCCGAGTTCAATTCCCAGCACCCCAAAAATGGGAGAAGGACCTGGCAATCCGCTCCCAAGGAAATCCCGAAACAGTCTGCCATTGAAAACCCTATGAGGGTCGCTATGAGTCGGATACTGACTCGACAGCACCTAACAACATATATAATCACATTTTCTTTTTCTTTTTCTTTCATCTGTTGATGGACACCTAGGTTAATTCCATATCTTGGCTATTGTGTGTAGCACTGGTGGAAACATGGATGAGCATGTATCTCTATAGTATGTTGACTTACATTCCTTTAGATATATGCCCAGGAGTGGTATAATTGGGTCATATGGGAGTTCAATTTTTAGCTTTTTAAGGAACCTCCATACTGATTTCCATAGTGGCCACACTAACTTACATTTTCACCAGCAATGTATGAGGGTTCCTTTCTCCCTGCATATTCACCAGCATTTGTTGTTGTTTGTTTTGTTGATGTTAGCCATTCTGACTGGGGTGAGATGGCATCTCAATGTAGTTTTGATTTGCATATCCCTGATGGCTAAAGATATAGAACATTTTGTCAGATGATCATTGGTCATTTGTATTTCTTCTTTTGAGAACTGTCTTTCTCGATTCATTTGCCCATTTTCAACTGGATACATTGCTTTTACAAGGTTTTATTTTTTTAGTTCTTTATATATTTTAGATAGAGATCCCCTGTCTTATGTATAGCTGGAAAAAAATTTTCTCCCATTCTGTAGGCTGTCTCTTCACTCTGTTAATTGTCTCCTTTGCTGTGCAGAAACTTTTAAATTTTATGCAATCCCATTTGTCGATTCTTGTTATTGTTTCCAGAGTTGTTGGGGTCCTATTCAGAAAGTCCTTGCCTGTGCCTTATCTTGTATTGCTTTCCCTATCTTTTCTTCTAGCAGTTTCAAAGTTTCAGGTCTTGCATTAAGGTTTTTGATCCATTTGGAGCTGATTTTTTTACAAGATGAGAGAGAGGGATATAGTTTCCATCTTCTACATGAGGATATCCAGTTTACCCAGCACCTTCTGCTGAAGAGGCTGTCTCTTCTCCAACAAATTTTTGTTTGTTTATTTGTATTTTGTTTGTTTGTTTGTTTTGGACCTTTGTTGAACATCAGGTGGTTATAGCTGCATAGACTTATTTCTGGATCATCTATTCTATTCTATTGATCTACATGACTATTTTTGTGCCATTACCATGCAGTTTTTGTTACTACGGCTCTGTAGTATAATTTGAAACCAGGTATTGTGATATCCCCAGCATTGCTCTTTCTGCTAAGGATCACTTTGGTATTTAGGATCTTTTGTGCTTCCATATGAATTTTAGGATTTTTTTCTAGTGTCATGAAGAATGTCATTGAGATTTGGATGGAGATTGCATTGGACCTGGAGATTACTTTCAGTAATATAGCCATCTTCACAATATTAATTCTTCTGATCCATGACAATGGGAGATCTTTCCATAGTCTAGTGTCTTCTTCCATTTCTTTCTTCAGTATTTTAAAATTTTCATTGTAGAGGTCTTTCACCTCCTTGATTAGGTTTATTCTTAGGTATCTTATTGTTTTTGAAGCTATTGTGAATAGGATTTTTTCCTGATTACTTTCTTAGCCTGATCATTTTGACTTTTTTTTTATTAGAAATTTTTAATGTACATCATAATGTGATTCATTTTGACATGCTTTTCACTGTGACAATTTTCATATATGCAATTTGATAAGCATTATTCATATAGGTTACCCCTTACCCTCCTCTATGTTTCCCCCCTCCGCCCCTCCCATCTAAGTTTCCCATCCAAGTCTTCTCTATCTTTTACTATATAATATTTTTCTATATGTCCTTGGGTTCCATTTCTGTTTAAGATAGAAACTTTTCCTGTAGCATTTTGACTTTTTGTACATTGATTTCATATCCTGTTATTTTGCTGAAAGTGTTTATCAGCTTTAAGGATTTTATGGTGGAGTATTTAGGGTCTTTTAAATATGAGATCATACCATCTGCAGATAGGGATAATTTGACTTCTTCCTTTCCTACTTGCATCCCTTTTATTTCTTTCTCTTGTCTTATTGTTCTGGGTACAAGTTCAATCACTATATTGAATAGCAGTGGAGAGAGTGTAATCCCTTATCTTATTCCTAATTTTAGAGGAAATACTTTCAGTTTTTCCCCATTTTTTGTGGTACTTGAGGGTTGAACCCAGGGTCTCTCATACACTTTGCAAGTGATCTACCACTGGACTGTACCCCTATCCCATTATCTTTTAGTTAGGATCTATTAAGTTACATAGACTGCCTCTGGCCTCAAACTCCTGGTTCCACCTCCCAAGTTGCTGGGATTACAGGTGTGTATCACCATGTCCAGCCAGTTTTTTCCCCACTTAGTATGATGTTGGCTGTAGGTTTCTCGTATAATGTCTTTATTATGTTAAGGTATGTTCCTTCTATTCCTAGTTTCTTCAGGCTTTTATCATGAAGGGATGTTGCACTTTGTCAAAGGACTTTTCTGCATCTATTGAGATGACTATATGTTTTCTGTCTCTGAGTCTATTTATGTGCTGTATTACATTTATTGAGTTGCATGTGTTAAACCATTGTTGCATCCCTGGAATGAAATCCACTGATCACAGTATATGATCTTTTTAATGTGTGTTGGATTTTCAAATATTTTATTGAGGAGTCTTGTGTCTATGTTCATCAGGAAAATTGATCTGTAGTTTCTATGTTGTTCTTCCTGTGTCCTTATCTGGTTTTGATATTAGGCTAATACTGGCTTCATAGGAAGAATTTGGTAGTGTTCCTCCAATTCCTATTTTATGAATAGTTTGTGGAGCTTTGGCATTAATTCTTCTTTAAAGGTCTTGTAGAATTCAGCATTGAATCCATCCAGTCCTAAGCTATTATTTGTTGAAAGATGGTTTCTATCTGCTTCAGTCTAATTGCTCATTATTGGTCTGTGTAGGTTGTTTATATCTTTGGATTTAATTTGGTAGGTCATATGTGTCCAGGAATTTATCCATTTTATCTAGGTTTTCCAATTTTTTGGAATATATGTTGTCAAAGTATTTCCGAATAATTCTCTGGATTTCATTGGTGTTTGTGGTAGTGTTCTCTTTTTATCTACAATTTATTTCATTCTTGTTTATCTTCTCAAAGAACCAACACTTTGTTTTTGTTTGTTTTTCTAAGACATTGAGATGCATCATTAAGTTATTTATTTGAACCTACTATGATTTTTTTGATATAAGTACTCATAGCTATAAAGTTCCCTCTTAAAATCACATTTGCTATATCCCAGAGGTTCTGGTAGGTTGTGTTTTCATTTTCATTTGATTCTAGGAATTTTTAAAATTTCCTCTCTCATTTCTTCAATGACCCACTAATTATTTAAGAGTCTATTATTCAATATCCATTTATTTGTATAGTTTCTGTAGTTTCTCTTGCTATTGATTTCTAGTTTTATCTCATTATGATATGATAAGATATAGAAATTATTTTAATTTTTTTCTTTGTTACGACTTAATTCATGGCCTAAAATGTGATCTCTTTCGAAAGTTCCATGGACTGTTGAGAAGGATGTGTATTTCTGTAGCTTTTAGATGGAATATTCTACAGATGTCCATTAAGTCCATTTGATCTATGGTCCAGCTTAACTCTGAAGTTTCTTTGTTGATTTTTTTTTTTTTTGGTCTGGAAATTCTATCTATTGATGGGAGTGAAGTATTGAAGTTACCCACTATTACTGTATTTGGATCTGTCTGCCTTTTTATGTCCAGTAGTGTTTGTTTTATTAAATTGCATCAAAGTTCAGTGCATATATATTTACAATTATTATACCTTCTTGATTGTTCCCTTTATTAATATGTAGTGATCTTTTTGATTATTTCTTCTGACCAATTTTGGCTTAAAGTGTACTTTGATATAAGAATGACTACTGCTTTTTTTTCTTTTTCATTTATTTATTTATTTATTTATTTGGCTTCCACTTGCTTGGTATATTGATTTCCATCCTTTCATTTTCAGCCTGTGTGTGTCCTTTCCGATAAGACATGTTTCTTGTTGACAACAAATTGTTGGATCATGTTTTTAATCCAATCAGCTAGTCTATGTCTTTTTATTGGCTAGTTAGGACCATTTACATTTAGAGTTATTATTGAAAGGAGTTTGCTGATTCTCCTATTGTGTTGGGTGTTTTCCTTATTTGTTAACATATTATTTGTCCTTTTCTTTCTCCCTTATTCATGTTCGGGATTTGCAGATTTGTGGATTTTTTTGAGTTGGACATGACTGATTCTTTCCTAGTTCTCATTAGTTCATCTGTTCCTCTCATGAAATTTATTCTTGCCTGCACTCTCATGGGTGAGACATTCTTCCTCCTGCATATGTAGGATTTCTTTAAGTATCTCCTGCAATGCTGGGTTAGTGGTCATGAACTGTTTTAGTGTATGCTTGCCTTGGAAAGTAATTATTTCTCTATTTTAAATGATAACTTTGCTGGATATAATAATCTTGATTGGCAGTTATTTACTTTCAGGGCTTGAAATATAATATCCCATGCTTTCCTGGATTTTAGGATTTCTGATGAGAAATTTGGTGTTATTCTGATGGATTTACCTTTGTAAATGAGTTTGTGTTTTAGTCTTGCAGTTTTTGGTATTGTTTCTTTGTTCTGGAGTCTTCGCATTTTAATGTGTCATGGAGAGTTTTTTCTAGTCATGTCTGTTTGGAGTTCTAAATGTCTCTTGTGGATGGATGTACATTTCTTTCCCGAGATTTGGCAGATTTCTGCTATAACTTCATTGAATAGGCTTTCTATGTCTTTAGTTTTTATCTCAGCTCTTCTTCTACCCCCTTGATTCTCAGGTTTTATTTCTTGATCATATCCCAGAGTTCTTGGAAGTTGTGGTCATGTTCCTTTATTCTTTTTTTTTTTTTTTTATGTCTGAATGCAGTATTTCTTCAACTTTGCTTCCATCCCTGATATTCTTTCTTCTGCTTGAATTAATCTGCTGGTAATGTTCTCCACTGGGTTTTTAATTTCATTCATTGAGTTTTTTATTTGCAACATTTCTGGGTTTTTTGTTTTTTGATTTTCAATATTTCAATTTCCTTGCTGAATTTACCAACTATTTTGCTGACTTTATCTTCTACATTGGTGACTTTCTTATCTACATCCTGAATAGATTTCCTTACTTCATTCATCTGCTTGCTTATATCTTTTTTGATGTCATTAACAATTTTACAAGTAAACTTTTGAATTCTTTGTCTGACATTTCAGCCACATCAGTATCTTTGGATTTAGTAGTTGAAGAATTATGATCCTTTTGAGGAGACATGTTGTATTGCTTTTTCATGTCTCTTGTTTCTGTTTTGTGGTTTGTGCATCTATTGGAATGGATATCTCTTCCAGTTTTACTTGGAGGTCTTCTTAGTGAGCAGCTTTCTCTTGAGAACTCCATCCTCAGTACCATTCAGAGAAGAGAAGACAATCCACTGTAACAGGTACAATATCAGACCAAACCAGATATAGAAATACACTTAAAATCAACTAAAGCTAACTACTACACCATCAATGACCATAGAACTAAAAATAGCAACAATAATGTAGAGTTAAGCTATGAAGTTACAAATTACTTAAAATGAAAGTAAAAATATTAATTGTCTGAAATAAAAGGAGAGGATAAGGAAAAGGGAAAAAGAAAGAAAAGGGGAAAAGAAAGAAGCAGCAGGGTTAAATAAAAGAAAATAAAAAGAAGAAAGGAGAAGAATGTTAGGAAAAGACAGAAAAGAGCAAAGGATAAGTAAACCTGATTGCACAATAAAAATGTAAACAAAATTGGATAAACATGGAAAGATGCAAAATAAAAAGCCCAATAGATGTCTTTCAAAAACTAAAATCAAATAAAAATGATATTAAAGGTATAGTATGGGGCTGGGGTTTAACTCAGTTGGTAGTGCCTGCTCTGTACTCTCTGAGAACCCAGGTTTGATCCCCAGCACCGCAAAATTAGGAGAAAGATGTGACAATCCACTCTTGAAAACAATCCTGAAACCATCAGCCATTGAAAACTATATGAGGTTCACTATGAGTTGGACCCAATTTGACAGCACCTAACAACAAAGGTGTAGTATATAGAAAAAGAGAGAAATATAGCTGACAACAGAAAAAGCATAACTAAAAATGAAGAAAAAGAAAAATTTGCATTAGAAAAAAGATAAATGGGAAAAATAAAATTTTAAAAAGAAAAAACCTTTTTAAAAAGTAAAACAAAAAAAGACAAAGTACTGGAGCAGCTTCTGTCTGTGTCTTCTAATACTCGAGCCAGCTAGACTGGGGTGGTGGTCAGTTGAAGTTGCAGTCTCTTATCTTTTCTACCAGTTATGTAGGTGCTGAGCCTGGATCTGTCAAGGGTAGATGCCTGGCAGGGCTGCCTTCACTACAGGAGCCTCTCTCCTTGTGTACCTGTAGCCTCTGCTGGCCACACTTAGCTTTGCAGCTTACGAGTTAGGCAGGTTATCATACATGGCTGAGGCTGCCATTTGTTCCCCCTGGGATGGGTTAATGTCCAAGCTAAGGGTATCTCCAGGGTGCATCAGGGAGTGAGGGAAGCAAATGAGGCACTGAGATCTGTACTGAGCCCATCTCAGTGCTTTCATAAGCTTCCCAACATTGATCACTCTGAGGGCACGAGAAGGCTGCAGGGATCAAGTGCTTTGTTGTCACTGAGTTTCAGATTTCTAAGTTGTACAGGCAATGAACCTCATGGCAGATAGCTGGCTCCTGGAGTGGAGGTTCCTGCTGCCCTCAGCTTGGGTTGTTGGTCTCTGCGGTTCCCCTTAGGAAATGGGGTCGGCTCTTCCCCACCAAAGGTGGGCTACAGTCCACCCTGCCTAAGCCTCCTCCAGCCTGACCATCTCCGCGTGTGAGTGTAGCCCCTTTCCCCTCTCTGTAACTGCCTGCCACAGCTGCATCCCACCCTGGGAGTGTGGCAGGTTGCACCCAGGAACTCTGACCCATGATTGATCCTGGTTTTCAGGCCCCCAGAGTAGCTCAGTCCCATCTAGTAAGTTCCCTCTCGAGATGGTACCAGGTCACAGGCCTCCAGGATGTGAAGTGTGGCAAAATGATCTCCTCTTCAATGCTGACAATACAGTCAGGCAGAGCCACTGTCTCACTAAATCCCCCAAATGGCTCCAAGGATTACAAGGACTGTGGGCTTGTCCTGTGGGGCCGCCAGTCTCTTTATCAGGACCGTCTGGCCCACCTTTTGGATGAGACTTCTGTTTCTCCTTCCTTGCCAGGAAGCCACAGCTGGAGACGTGTCCTGCTCACACCTTTCTCATTACATAGCCCTTCTGTTCTCTGTACTTTGAAATTGTTCTCTCACCTCCTTTATGACCTCTGTGATTTCTAGTCTTTCTGTCTCTGGACTAGAGTCTATCCTTACTTATCCTGACTCTTTTGCTCCACTACATCACATGGAAGCAGCTTCTAATCTGCCATCTTACCCAGAAGTCTTCCTTGTAGTTTTATGTTAAACAAACCAAAACATGTTATCCTATGCATGGGTAGATGAATATTTTTTTTCATTTTCTATGTATAATAAAATGGTTAATGGTACCAAAAAAAAATAAAGTCTGAACTTGAACTCGACTTTTTTCGCTGGGTCCAGGTTCAGAAAAAAAAAAATTTAAGTGTTCAAACTGAAACAGGTTCAGGGTTCAGGTTGAGGTTCAGTTTAAAGCCCTGGAATATGTAGCACATTGTTGTTAACTTGTCACCCTACCATGCAGTAGGACACTAGCGCTTATTCCCCAGCTACTTGTCACTTGGTACTCATAGACCAACTTCTTCCCACACCCCACTCTGTAGTCTCTAGTAACCACTTTTTTGTTCTCTACTTCTGCAATTCGGTCACCTTTTTTAGAGTGAGATTCTATGGTCTTTGTCTTTCTGTGTCTACCTTATTTCACTTTACATAATATCCTCCAGGCCCATCCATGTTGTTGGAAATTACAGGACTTCATAATTTTATGCATGAAGAGTATTCTATTCTGAATATGTATCACATTTTCTTTATCCATTCATCAGCTGTACATTTAGTTGATTTCAAATCTTGAATATTAATGATGCTGTTATAAATATGGTCATGTAGATATGTCTTTGATATACTAATTCATTTCATTTGGATATATGCCCAGCAGTAGGATGGCTGGGTCATATGGTGATTCTATTTTTAGTTTTTTGAGGAACTTCTATCCTGTTTTCCATAGTAGCTGTACTAATTTACATTCTCACCAACAGTGGATAGAATTTTCCTTTTTCCATAGCCTTGCCAGCATTTGTTATTTTTTGTCTATGTTTAACCTTTTGAAGAACTTCTAGACTACTTTCTAAAGGCTGTACCATTTTACATTCCCAGCAGTAGCATGTGAGGGTTCTGATTCCATCATGTTCTTCTGACTTTAGCTATACCACTAGGTGTGAAGTGGTTCTCAAGATATTTTGACTTACAATTCCATCATGACTAATGATATCAAGAATCTTTTTATGTTCTTCTTAGCCACTCACAGATATTCTTTGAAAAAAATTTCTGTTCTGATCACTTGCCCATTGTTTAATTGGGTTATGTATCTTTTCTCATTGAGTTATAGGAGTTCCTTATATATTCTAGATATAAGTCTCTTATCAAACACACAAATATCTTTACTTTTTGATAATATTCTTTGCAACACAAAAGTTTTTAATTTTCACAAAGTCCCATTTGCCTGTTTTTTATACTATAGTGTGTGCTCTGTGCATGTGTGTGCGTGCATATGCACACATGCATGCCTGTACACCATGGGATATTTTTCTAGCTTTATGGAGGTATGTTGCCTATACCTTGGGTGCTGAGCTATTTATATGCTACAGGTTTATCCAGAGTTTCTTCTTGAGTCAGTTTCAGTAGTTTGTCTCCTTCTAGGAATTTTTTCATTTCATCTAAGTTATCTAATTTGTTGGCAAATTGTTGTCCATAATATTCCTTTAAAATCCTTTAACCTCTCCTCTTTGCCTAGTAAATTCTTACCCACTTTCTAAAATCCAGCTAGCAGGGCTGGGGACATAGCTCAGTGGTACAGTGCCTGCCTAGCATGCTCAAGGTCCAGAGTTCAATCCCCAGCATAGCAAAAATAAATAAATACAAATTTTTTAATTTTTAAAAAATAAAATCCAGCTAATACCCAGTTGACCACATTCCCAACACACCCATGCACACCTTCTCCACTGTGCTCTGTGCTCCCTCCTACCTCAGCCACACTGTGAATGGGGAACCTCACTACTCTCTGCCACAGCCTGCTTGCTTTATGCCAAGAGGCTGTGAGCTTGTCAAAGGACAAGACTTTACCACTCATCTCTGAGTGTCCAGCTACTAGGCATGGCTGGCTAGACTATCTGTCACTGAACTGGGAGTGTCTTGGCTGGTTGCCCTTGGATTTCTGCATTAGAACCTCACACAAAAACTGGGAGTGGAGAAAGTAGGCATAAGGGAAAATGAGGCAAGAACTGGTCAGGGGGTACCTTTCCAAATGGCCCTTCCTATGGGACAAAAAAATTCTTTCTAATCTATGTAAATCAACCACAAAGGAAGCATGGTTCATGAAAGGCTCTGGGAACAAGGCTATACTGTTAGCTACTCAGAAAGTGCCCTGATATAGCCACTCTTTCTTTCTCCAGGGGCATTTGGCATGAGGAGCTTAATAGATAAGGTTTGAAAGTTAAAACCAGTTCCCTCTCCTGCAGCCCTGAAGTCCTTTGGACACTATCACTAGCCATCTGTGTCTGTAACCAACACTCAAAGCTGAACAAAGCATGTGGGGCTAGGGAGGTTTTATGGGATCCTTTTGCTAATTAAAATCTGCTCTTCCAGACAGCTGTGATCTTTAGTGTCTCATGTACCTGAAAAATATATCTTGACATTTAAGCCATGCTCGCTGGGATGGTCC
The DNA here is from genome assembly GCA_007922755.1 of Pedetes capensis. Taxonomy (NCBI): domain Eukaryota; kingdom Metazoa; phylum Chordata; class Mammalia; order Rodentia; family Pedetidae; genus Pedetes; species Pedetes capensis. Next base: position 209,620 of record VMDO01001379.1, read on the forward strand.
CAGTAGCCGTCATAAGCCACAAATTCCAATCAGAATGAAAATGCTAAATTCTGTGTTTGGGACTTGATTTGAAGGGCAAGAATGCTCAAATTCCCAAGATTTGTCATTAATCCACCAACACCCAAAGGGATGATCCCTCTCTCTGTCCTTGGGATGACATTGCTAACCACCCAAGGCTGCTGCCTAATCTGAAATTTGAGGCTACAATAACAGCAAATTCCATTTTTCTCCTCTGGACAGTCTAGGATACTGTTAAGGCCAGTTGGCATCTGTGTAGCCTGTGGTCCATGAATATCCTGGGCCAAATAAGGTCACGAGCCTGGGCAGGCAAAGCCTCCAGCCCTGTTTCAGCTCCACTCCGAGCCCATAATGGCATCTAGCCACCACCCCCACCCAGGGTCCCAGGGTCTCCAAACAAGATCCAAGAGCCTGGGGGAAAGAGGAAAATGCCTGGCTTGTTGCTGGTCCCTACCTGCAGGCATGGCTAGCCTGGGACCCTGCCTGGCCTTTGAGCTAAGCTCACATGAGGAAGTTCTCAAGACACCCTCCCTACTCCCTCCCAGGTGTCCTGAAGAGAGCACCCAGGGCTAGTGAGACTGCCCTGTGAGCACTCTAGGGCTCTTCAGTTGAGACCCAAGCCATCCATTCCTGACCAGGGCAGCTAGGAAAAGTGTCTGAAGTGTGGCCCCACACACCTTTCAGCAGAAGCTCCCCAGGTGCTATGGTTTGAATGTGGTTCATCTCTACCAAAACTCATGCTGAGGCTTAATTCCTCAGTGTGGTGGTGGTGGGGTGCTTGTTGTTGGCCATACAGTGGCTCAGGGTCTTCCCATGGGACTGGACTGGTCACCGGTGGTGAGGACAAAGAGGCTTTGGGAAGCCAGCTAAAAGGAACAGGTTAGGAACTTTATTGACAGGAACACATGAGGTCAGGATCAGGAACAAGCAGGAACTAGGAACAGGAACAGGTAGGATCAGGAGCACAGGAACAGGAACCAGGAGCTCTTCTGTCTCTGACGCTGGGTCAAGAGACTATCTTCAGCTTGTGCCCCACTGCTGGATCAAGGAGCAATCCTCAGCTTGATTGAAGTTAGCTGGTCTTCAGCCTCCGGCGCTGGGCACAGAGCCTGTCCTCAATTTGATTGAAGATCTAGGTGATGGATGGTAGCGCTCTTTTCTGATGGTCTCCATCGCTCTTCTCTATCTCAGTGATGTTCACGATAATGATGATGATCCAAGGATGATCTGAGGGCAAGCAGGCCCTCCTTTTATACTTTAGGGATGGCGGTTAAATGGAGTTTAACCACCATAACAGTCAATTGCAGGAGATGATCCAATCATCAATCAGTGCGAGCAGGTGGGCCAAACCAATCAGGGTGGTATTCTAATTTGGGGTAAATAGGATGTCACTTTCTGACCAACTGGGAGATGTTCTCTAGTAGCCAATCAGGGGATAGGGTTAGGATCAGGAGTAGCCAATTAGGTGTCAGGGGGGTTATAGATGCTGCCATACCTCTGGCTCCATCTTGGCTCATTCAATGCGCAGAGAGACCCGGATATAAGGTAAGGGTCACTGGATGCCATCTTGCCTAGAGGATAGATGTCAGTCCTCCAGGCAGGCTAGGTAGACTCCTATGATAGTATTCCTATCTAGGATCCCAACATGGTGGTGTTGGGAGGTGGTAGCTAGAGAGAGGTGTTTGGATCATGGGAGCCCTCATGAATGGATATTAGTCTGTGGGATTGTGTTAACTATCACAAAAGTTGAGCCTCCTCTCTCTCCCACACACATACACTTGTTTGCCCTTCTAGTTCATACCATAAGCTAAAGCTGCATGGGGCCCTCTCTAGAAGTCAAGCAGATGCCGGTACCTTCCCAGCCTCCAGAATCTTGAGCCTCTTTGTGTTATAAATTACCGTGTCTCAAGTATTCTGTTATAGCAACAGAAAACATACTGAGACATCCACTCTCTGCCCATTCACCAAAACAGCACTCTTCACTCAACACCTGCATCCATTGTATTAGTTTGTGCACCTCTGTGGCAAAATATTTGACAGAAACATCTTGGAGGAGGAAATATTTATTTGGGTTCATGGTTTAGAGGATCTCAGTCCACAATGTCAGGGAGACATAGCAGAGCAATTGGTGGCAGGGCCTGTGGCAAAGGACCTCACATCATGGCAGAGGACCTCATGTCATAGCAGAGGACCTCACATCATAGCAGATGGAAGCAGAGAAAGCAATTGGAACTGGTAGCCCATGTAAAACCTCCAAGGCCCACCCCTCCAGTGACCTACTTCTGTCAGCTAAGTCCCACCTCCCAAAGTTCCAGGGCCTCCCAAAACACTACTACCACCTGGGAACCAAGCATTCAAACCCATGACCTTTGGGGGACATTTTAGATTCAAACCGTGACATCCATCAACCAAGGAAGATTAACCACCTTCTCTCCGGGCTCCCTCACCAATGTCTCTGAGGCAGATGGCCCTGACTGACCACACTGTGCTGTCCAGGTCTACCACTGCCTGCCCCATGGGTAGTAGGGAAAGCAGTGTCCACTCATGGAGTGGGGACTGCAGTTAAGAACATAAGTGGAAAACTGCCCCAGTAGTCAGGAAGACCCATCCCAGGCCTCTTGAACATGAGGAGCTAAGCCGGGTGCGGTGGCACATGTCTGTAATCCCAGCAGCTTGGGAGGCGGAGGCAGGAGGATCGCAAGTTCGAGACCAGAGGTAGTCTGCGTAATTTGGTGAGACCCTGTCTCAAAAAAAGTAAAAAAAAAAAAAAAAAGGGC
>VMDO01001380.1:0-75682 GCA_007922755.1 Pedetes capensis
TGGTTAGTACCTGGATGGGAGACCGCCTGGGAACACCAGAAGCTGTAGGCTTGGGAGAAGGACCTGGCAACCCCCTCCCAAAAATCAATCTGCCATTGAAAACCCTATGAACAGCAGAGAAGCACTGACAATAGTGTTTCCCCTGTTGAACAGAGGGTCACTATGAGTCGGATACCGACTCGACGGCACCTAACAACAACAACAAAACCTAACAATGTACCTTACAGCCCGAAGAGTATTTTATACAGTATTTTTAGTGCACCTGCCTTTTGACTGCAACCTGTCACATGAAGTTAGTGTGGAATTTTCCACTTGTGGCTCCATTTCAGAGCTAAAGATATTTTGGATTTTGAAGCATTTTAGATTTTTGGATTAGAGATGCTATGCCTGTAAAATGAAAACTTTTGGGTAACAGCAGGTTCTGACTTGACCTGTGTATGTTTTGAATCTCATCTTTATAAAATAGGCCTTCAAGAGTAGGTATAGAGGGCGGTGTTATGGTGGTAGATACATGGTAATGAATTTCATTTCCATAGCCCACAGGACCTCTGAATAGGGAATAAAAAAGAAGAGAGTGCATTTGAAGAATTTTTTCAAGCACAGACTTAGTCTTAATCATCTTTCTGAGGTGGTGTAACAGGAACCCTACACGGAGTCCTGCGATACAGCAAGGTACTAAATTTTTTGAGAATGTCGGATTTGAGAAGGTGGATGATCACATCCTATTGTCCTGCATTACAGTTGACCTGGTAGCCTTGAAATCCTTTTTTACTTTGTTTTGTTACTCTTTTGTACTCATTTCTTTATTTGGTCAACCATGCCCAATGGTCATAAGCCAAGTGAGAGAACAAAAAAAGGAAACAAAACAAAATTTATTTTAAAAATCAGCTCTTCATAGGTTATCTACTGGGTATAAACTGCAACAGGGCCCTTAATAGATTGGTAACGTTTCTGATGCCCCAGTGGTCAAGATAATTGAAAGTTTATTGTAACTTTGAATCTATGCTGTCACCGAAACCTAGGTATAGAAACGCCTGCCTCTCCAAACGTAAATGGCAGTGAGCCCAGAAACTTGAATTTTATGACAAGAACTATGTGCACACATTTTGGCATAGGCCTTGAAAGAGGCTGAGGCCACGCGGCTTTTTGCTGAGTGTGCTTGGTCACTTCCCACATCTGTTTGACCTTTACCTTAGGTACAGCTTGTCGGCCACAGTTGTTGGGAACTTTTTCCCTGAGATGTGTTTTTCAAAAGATGTCCACGGCAGTAGGAAATGTGTTTATGAGAAGTATTAATTAAGTACTAGAACCACTGAAAGCTCTCTTCACAAATTTAATCTTAAAAAAAGAGAATGCCTTATACCCTTTTAAGGGTATGTACCCTTAAAATATGTACCCTTTTAAGATACATTGTACCCTTTTATGTACCCTTTTAAGGTACCCTTTTAAGGTTGTACCCTTTTAAGATACCCTTTTAAGATACCCTTTTATGTACCCTTTTAAGATACATTTGAATGTGCCTCTAAAATCCATCTTGGAAAGGTACATTATTTGAGTAGTGGCGTGTATGGAAGCATCTAATGAAATCACACTTCTTTTCTGAGTGGTACCTTCATTCTGTTGTGGCTTTATGAACTAGTGCTTGGGATTAACCCATATGGGCAGCTGCCTATGACTAAGGAGGCAAGCTCAGCCTGAACACAGAGATGCTTTGGAGAATGTGTTGGAGAAAAGTTCCCACGAGCTTTCCATGTGGCACTGATTTCGGTCTCCAGGGATCTTGATTGGATCAAGGTTGTAAAGGGGTGGAACAGGCTTCTTCTACCCTGCGCACATACATGCCCACCTGCAGCTGTCTTCAGACATCTGATTGCTGAGCCGTTCACATTGTTTAGTATATAGTCTTTCTAAGAAAGCCTTAGGTATCTTATCCCATTGTGAAACATTGTACATCAAACCACTGTGGGGCCCAGTAAGCCTCAGTTAAGGATTGGTGTAGGCTGAGTCTTGAAGGTTCAAAATTGATTGAGAGCAAATGGTCATATATTTCCCCTCTATTCTGCCAGGATTGAATCTTAAATGTATGCCTCTTCTTTGTTCGTGGTAATATAAAGGAAATTTATGATCTTTAAAAGCATGTAATAATGAAATAACTCAGAGAATTAAATAAATGGAAGATAGTCCATGTCCATGGATAGGGACACGGTATTATCAAGATGTCACTTCTTCCCAGATTGATTTTGGGCATAACATTCCATTTTCCAAGTTGGATAAGATTCTTTTGCTATCTATCTGTTTATCTATTTCGAGATGAGGTTTTACTGTGTTACCCAAGCTGGCCCCAAATTGCTGACCTCATGCAATCCTCCTGCCTTAGCCTCCTGAGTAGCTGGAATTACAGGCATGTACTACTGTGCTCAGCTCTTTTGTTTTTTAAATAGCTATCAGACAAGTTTATCAGCACCTCTAATAAGTCTGTATTGGGGTAACCTCTTTCTGGACTTTGCTGTCCCATAGTTCTGCATAAACTTGCCATTCTAGCTCAGTGATCTTTTGAGAGATCAGGGATTGAGGCTTGGACTCTCTAGCTGTGTAAGGTTCCCCCGATGTCTGTCAAGTTCCACATAAAAAGTAGACCTCCTTAAATATATCATGCTTGCTTATTGATTCTTCACTCCTATGCTTGGACCCCTCTCCTCCATCTTGCAAAGTTGTACTGATGACAAAACCATACGAAAACGAGTTGCTGCAAATTCATTGCTACTGCTGATAATATGACAGGCTACCTCCTGCTATTGCAGTGTTCCTGACCTGATTGGATAAGTTAGAGAAATGCATCATGGAAGAGGGAATTTAGACTTTTAGCAAAAAGACTTAACTGCTGGCAGGATTACTTTACTTTAAAAAAGAAAGGATAAAAGCTACATCCAGAAAACACAAGGGGAACTGGCAAACCGGAGTGACAGAGTAGAGAACATGTGTCTGCAAAGGCACACAGAGAGGCTTCCAGGTATTGCAGTAGACATTTGGATGTGTCTTCTCTCTGTTCTATCCATTGTGGCGTGGTCCTCCTTCTGCCCCCTAACACCTGCACCAGATCCCTCTGCTTGTCTAAGGAGGTATTTTCTCATTGAAAATAGGACTCTCTAAGATCTACTGCCATCGATTGTAGGCAACCAGAGGAAACCTTCTTGGCATTTTTAGCTACAGAGTTAAATTTTATGGGTTAAAGCAATGCAGGGAGAGGCAAGGGAATGAGCTATTTTTGTAGAAAGAAATTTAAGAGATCAGAGCCTTCATTAAATTGACAGTAGAAGAAATGTTATTGTGGAGCCAGAATGAAGAACCAGACTTTCTGATTTCAGACTCGTCCTCCTCTTGAGCAAGCAGGGACTCTTGTTTTCTGGATGTTCTGGCCTCCTGGGCAGGATGCTGCAGCCCTGCCTGGCTCTCCCTGCTCCGAACTTACAGTGGTGCTGGGAATTGAACTCGGGACCTCAGAGACTGCAGCGCGTTCCTTATGGCAGTCAGTTCCATGCAGGGAGACCTTGGCTTTCTCGTCGATGTAGTCATCAAACATTTAGTGAGTGCCTGCTGAGTGCCAGGCTCTGCGAAGCCGGGGTCCTTTCCTGCTTTTTAAAAAGGGAAGTTGGAAACTGTCTCTTCCTTTCCCACTTGGTAGGCTTGTGCGTATGTTTCATCCTGATAGGATTCAGTGGCCAACTTACCTCCCCTGGGAGGCTGTGCTTTGAGAGGGTGCCCTGTTCACTGTCTCCCCAGCATGGCCACGGATGCAGGTTGGTGGATGGCAGGCCCATCCAATCTGTGGCCCATAAGCCACACGTGGCCCAGGGCACCTCACAATGCAGACCCACAAAAATTTTTTTAGCATTATCTTTTTTTTTTTTTTTAAGCATTTATTCTCTTCATGACCCCATGCAGGAGTCCAATATTGAAGTTCCAAAGCTATAGTGTGCCTTTTTACAGAATGACACCTAGCGTTTCTTTATGACATGCTGGGAGGGTGCCACAGTAACAATTTCTGACTTTCCAATAAGTGTAACTATGTCGCAGCTGGTAATGTGAGTCAGGTTAGTACCATTGCCCACCGTATGGTCAGTTGAGTATAATTTGCATTGAATTCAAAGTGATTGGAAGCTGTTTGAAGTCACTAAAGGGTGCTTTGGGGCTGGGATTTAGCTCAGCTGGTAGAGCACTGCGCTGCAATCTCTGAGGTCCTGAGTTCAATTCCCAGCACTACAAAAATGGGAGAGGGGCCTGGCAATCCACTCCCAAGGCAATCCCGAAACAGTCAGCCATTGAAAACCCTATGAGGGTCACTATAAGTCGGATACTGACTTGACGGCACCTAACAACAACAACAAAGGGTGCATTAGAGACTACATGGGTTTCTGGTGACTTGGCCAGTAAAATGCAGCAATTGTTGGTAATATTTTTGAAAATCTAATTAGACTCAGTTCTAGACACTGAATTGACTATCACACAATCTACTTGAATACCAAGAATTGCAACCACTTTCACTGAGTTAGGCATTGATAAGATTAGTTTTACAAAAACAAGGTCAAATTTCCCACTACTTTTATATTGTTCTCACTTCTCTAAACTTTGTAATAAAAATACATATAAAAAAGAGAAGTCCTATTATGCATATACATTAACTATATCATATAATTTACGTGTGGACCAAGACAGTTCCTCTTTACTCGAGGTGGTCCAGGGAAGCCAAAAGGTTGGACATCCCTGGTATAAGGGAAAGAGCTGAGAGCTGGCAGGTAGAAGACCTGTGTTTGTGTCCCCAGCTGAGATGGTCACTTTGGACAAGCCTTTCACCTCCTTGCCTGTTTCCTTTTTCAAAAGAAAAGTTAGATTTCCAGGAGGTCTGAGGTCCTTCTAGCTCTGCTACTAACATTCGCCACCTATCTCGCAGGCCTAAAATTGAGATAATTAGCGTGGGAGACCAGTGAGGTGGGTGCATTTGAAGCCTAGCTATCTGAACCCTGAGGCTCTGGGAGGCGGTGAGGGTGCTGCCCCTGGCAAAAGCATGGCCACTGTCCTGTGTAAGGAGGGACTTCAGACTGCGCCTCCCTCGATCTGATCTGTGACTTACGTACACCCAGCTGTCTCTGCCCCCTGGCTTCGGCAGATGGACAGCTGACTTCTGTTTGACAGACAGCTTGCTGGGGATGGGAGGGCAGCCTCTGGAAACCTGGCAGGCTCACCTGGCCCTTGGGGGTTGCGACCTTTGACATGGGCCTAATTAAGCTACTAGACCCATGACACTTCAAGGAAAAAACGACAGGATTTAGCACCTGCTCCTCCACCGTGGCCACGCGCCCCTGCACCAGTGGGTGTAGTAAACAGTACTTCCCTATCTATTTCTGGCCTTTGGTGCCTGGGAGGATACATGTGATTTATTGATCTTTTATGTGTGTATGTGGGGGGAACAGATTTATCTCACAAGGATAAAACAAGGGGTGCTTTTACAGAACACTCCGTAACTTACGCATCTAATGATGCTTTCGCTGTGCAGAAGCCTTCCGAGACCCCCTCTGTAATTGCTTCTGAATCAGTAACATATTCATAACTCTTTCCTTTGTGCGCCAGAATCTCCAGGCGGTTCCATTAAAGGCCCTTTTGTACTTGGTTACTTGTTTATGGATCTGTTTCCTTCCTCCTTAAAGACAACGTCTCGCACACTTGGGCTCAGTAAGTGTTTTCATGTATAATGAATGAATGGCCACATTAGTCATGTAAATAAATCTTCCAGCTCCGATGTCCTCAGAGGATTTCTAACCACACTTTCTAATGTAGCTCCATCCCCACCAGGCAGCCTTTCCCACACGATTTTCATTCTTTCATAACTTTTAGCCCTGTACGAAATTCCTTTTCTTGTTGTTTAAACGCTTCTGTGTTTACGTGTGCCGTATTTCTTCCCCATTATAAAGTAAGATTTAGGACATGGAAAATATTGTGTATCCTCGCTTTCTTAACTTCTATAAGTATTTGTGGACGGAGTAAATGAATTGCAAATCTGTGCTTGAACTTTTAGAAATAGTACACACTCATTCAGAATCAGTTTTGGAGTATGATGTGAGGAATAAGCTGAATGATGTCTTTGAGGAGGCACAAGACAAAGTAACAGAAATAATTCTATGGCTTTTTGTTCACACGACTCAAACTCGCTTCAGAGGCAATTCCACACGAAAATATTCAGTCATATTTGAGTGATGCCATTCAATGTTACTTTGAGGTGATTACTTTATAGAGTAGTATTCATTTGATAGCTTAAAATTTCACATTAAAAAAAAATTGCGGCAAAATTTATATACCATGAGATGCATTCACCTGAGGTCAACAGCTCAGTGAGTTTTATCAAATAAATACAGCCTGGCACCTAATACTGCAGTCAGGATACAGAAAAGGATTTCCTTCATCCCAGAAAACCCTTTGTTGCCTTCTTCCACACAATTCCCACTTTCTGTCAATAACCACTGTTCTTATTTCCGTTGGCAATGATTAGTTTTGCCTGTTAGTCAACTTGATACCATTGAAACTGTACATGTTTATTGTTTGGTTCTTTAATTCATCATAATGGTTTTTAGGTTCCTCCATGATGTTGTACATGTTCATTGCTATATAGTATTCCATTATTTGGATATACCACAATTTGTTTGCCCATACTCCCATTGATGTGCATTTCAATGTGTTCTGCTTCTGTGTTATTAAACAGGAAGCATCCATAATCATTCTGGTAAAGCATTTTTTTTGGTATATGTTTTCATTTCTTTTGGGTAAACATGGAAGTGGGAATATTTCTGGGTCATAGGATTTATGTGCATGTTTAACTTTATGACAAACTACTAACACTGTAAAACAAATCCAGTTGCTGTATGTACTTACCAGTACTTGGTACCATTAATCTCTTTGGCCTTTCCAGTGAGTTTTTATAGTGCAGGTGCCTCATACATCATAGGCAAAGTGCTCTGCTACTGAGCTGTACCCCCAAGACCCTTTTTTATTTTTTATTTTGAGACAAGGTCTTGCTAAGTTATGCAGGCTGCCTCTAGCCTTGAACTCACCATCCCCCTGCCTCCGCCTCTCAGATCGCTGGGACTACAGGTGTGTGCCACAGTGCCCGGCTCCCAGCTCCCTGATATTTTCATGGCTGGCTCCTTTTAGCTTTTCAGAGTGATTTTTGATTAGCTGAATGTCCCACGTTGCCAGCCATTCTCTGCCATGTTACTCTTCCTGAGCACATCTTCCTTTTAGTACTGTCATTGTGTCAGCTCATCTTATGGTTCGAATTTATTTTCTTACATTCGAGTGTGACCACCATGATAATGCTTGCCCTCTATGGTGCTTAGATTACTACTTAGTAAATATTCCTTGGTCTATAGCCATATCATCCTGGCATCCAATCTTGTCAGATTTTGGAAGCTAAGCAGGGTCGGGCTTGGTTAGTCCTTGGATGAGAGACCACATGGGAATACTGGTTGCTGTAGGTTTGGGAAAAGGACCCGGCAACCCACTCCTGAAACAATCAGCCATTGAAAACCCTATGAGTAGCAGAGAGGCACTGACACAGTGCAGGCACGGCACAGTATCAAATAGAGTTTCATCTGTTGTACATAGAGTCACTGTGAGTTGGAACCTATCCAACAGCACCTAACAACAAAAATATTCAGTGAATGGCTGCCTGTAGAGGGAAAGGAGCCAGGGGAGGGGATCTGTTAGAAGCCGGAAAGTACGTAGTAGCCAGAGGGACCCTCGGTTAGGTGAAGTGCAATGAACAGATGGTGGAGTCGTACTGACGATGATAGGAAACCACGGTAAGTACATGGGATTAGCAGGGCTGACGTTTTCAGATTGGAGGGGACACATTTTTATTCCGAATTGGGGCCGTCCCAGGGACACAGAAATGCCTTGTTTCCCTACTTAGAGCACAACTCTTAGCATAGGATAGCTTCTGGTGTTCACTGGGGTTGTTGTAAACTGACTTTGTGACACTGTCATTTCACCTGAATGCCAGTAAGTGCTGCTGCCTGGACTCGCCCGTTCCTTACCTTTACACATCGTTGTGGAATGTCGTAATTTAGGAGAGCGGCTGAGGTTCCCCAGCCAGTTCACATTCACCGATCACCACAGCTGTTTATCGATACACCACTTGCTGCCTCTGTGTTGGGATACTTTTCAAAGCTTCTTAGCGTACCATGTTTAATTATGACTGCCTTACTTGAAATACTTGGAGTTAATTGGAAAATGGTGTTCTTGCTTGTATTTCAACCCAGGTTGGTAATACGGAAATAGCAAACACCCCCGTGAGCTGTTACCGTGTCCTTGCCGTTATTAGCCATTGAATCAATGGTGTTCTGACAGTAATAACCCGATCCAAACCCCGGAGAGACAGTGTTCTTGTCATGCCTGATGCCAAGGACAATGAATGTTCCCTTTTACAAGTCCAGCATGGTAATTTGGTGTTGGTTGACAACAGCCACACGTATACCACAATTCTAGAGGAAAGCTGGGAAGTTACAAAGAAAGGTTTTCAAAAATGACCAGTTTGCCGGGCATGGTGGCGCACGCCTGTAAGCCCAGCGGCTTGGGAGGTGGAGACAGGAGGATCGCAAGTTCGGGACCAGAGGCAGTCTGTGTCATTTAGTGAGACCCTGTCTCAAAAAGTAAAAAAAAAAAAAAAAAAAACTGGGCTGGGGGTGCAGCTCAGGGGTCCAGCACTTGCAGAGCATGCAAGCACGAGGCCCTGGGTTCAAACCCCAGTAGCGCCAAAAAAAAAAAAAAAAACAACAACAACAACAAAAAAAACAGTTTAAGAAGCAGAATTCCACGGGGAATGGCTCTGCAAAATGCTGTGTACAAAAGTACAGATAACATCTTCTCTCAACGCGGATTAAAGTCTATATGGTGGCATCTTGGCTTTGTAGAGTCTAGAAAGATGGAAACCACTTGGAAAAGATTGTTTCTGGCCATGAGCCCTGGCTCTGCCCTTGACCCAGGGGGAAGTGGACGCCAGTCATTCATGCAAAACTGCTTTCATGTTTTAACAGAGCCCACCAAGTGTGTCCAGATGGGCACAGATCCTTGAGTCCGTGCTCCTCCTAACCTGATCTCTTATACACTTGCATTGTAAATTGCTGGTAGTGTTTTCTGTGCAAGTATTTTTTTCTCAACCTTGTGCCCTGATGCAGACCGTATTTCCACACCAAACATAGCAAAGCATAGCCATGTCCTTTAATTTTTTTTTCTTTCGGTATTGGGGGTTGAACCCAGAGTCTCACACGTTTGCAAGTGCTCTGTCACTGAGCTGCACTCGCAGCCCATTTTTGACTTTTTATTTTGGGGCAAGGTCTCACTGAATTACAGAGACTACCTCTGGCCTCAAACCTGCTATCCTCCCTCCTGCCTCCGCCTCCCTAGTCGCTGGGATTACAGGCATGTGCCACTGTGCCCAGCAGCCCTCTAGATTTTTGAATATCCCTGACAATTTAAAATTTGTGACAATGTGATTGAACCTATGCCTAAAGAAGGTAAATTCAGGAGCCGGGCTTGGTGGCGCACGCCTGTAATCCCAGCGGCTCTGGAGGCGGAGGCAGGAGGATCGCAAGTTTGAGACCAGAGGCAGTCTGCGTAATTTAGCGAGACCCTGTCTCAAAAAGTAAAAAAATGGGCTGGGGTGCAGCTCAGTGGTCCAGCACTGGCAGAGCATGCAGGCGCAAGGCCGTGGGTTTAACCCCCAGTACCGCAAAAAAAAAAAAAAAAAAAAAAAAAAGAAGGTAAATTCAGTTTTCTACTTCTGCCATGGACAGGAAGATGATGTGACTCTTTCCTAGTTGACTTCACGTGGAGCAAATTACAGGAGAGTTGTGAAACCCTGTGAGCCCATGGCTCAAGTTCTGATTACTGTTGGCATCTACTCCGTATGTGTGTGTGCCTGCCTTCCATGTGTCCTGCTTACAGTAGGTTCCTCAGGGAACGTGACCACATTGATGCCTTGGTTACTGGGCGTGGGGAGGAGGAAAATCATGTCGGTGAGATTCCCATACTAGGTGTTCAATCATTTTTAATATAAACTGTTTGTTCATAAACAGATTAGATTAGAGACTCCAAGATAATGTGTGGGAAGATACCGGTAGACACATATGTCTTTGCTGGCATTTTTAGAAAGAAGTTAAAACTTTTACCTAAAGCCTTAGCGAACAATGCCATAAAGTCTTATAAAAATCTCATAAAATGCCTATCTCATTACCAAGAATGACATGAAATCTTGTTTTACTGTTTAAAGTTTTTAGATGCAAATATTTATAGAGATAGGCCTTGCTGCTTCAAAATAAATTTGACCCTCAGTACTGGTTCTTAACCTGGGAGTGCACAAGAAGAAAAGCAAAATACAAAGTTTTAAAACATCATCTGTCTGCAGCCGTAGCACAGTGGCATTTCATCCCTCCTGATCTTGGAAGCTAAGCAAGATCAGCCTGGTTAGTCCTTGGATGGGAGACCACCTGGGACTACCAGTGCTGCAGGCTAGGGAGAAGGACCTGGCAACCCACTCCCAAAACAGTCTGCCATTGAAAACCCTATGAATAGCAGAGAAGCACTGACATAGTGCCGGGCATGGCACAGTGTCCAGGAATGTTTCATCTGTTATACATAGGGTTGCTATCAGTTGGACCTGACTGGATGGCATCTAACAACAACAACAACAACAACAACAAAAATCATCTATTTTAATAGTATAAGGTGCTTTTTAGAATATATATATACATACATATATATACATATATATATATATATATATATACACATATATCATCCCTATCCATTCATGCAAGGACAGATTGAATGAGGACCTGGTGTTAAAGTGTTAAGAGGTGGGGCTGCCTTGTTTTGTTTTTATTTTATCCTTTCTCCAAAGAAGTAGAGATGAGTGGCTTGTTCCTAAGTAATTTTGAATCCTACAGTTATGAAGAGAACACAGCTTCAAAATAGATCTTTTATCATGTAATAAACCAAAGTGTTCATATTCTAATATATTGTCTGCTAATTGACTCTTGGGTTCCATCTCAGTATTGCTAGTAGAATATGAGACTGTATATTGCTAATCTTCATGTGATCCCAGAAAACAAAATATTTCATGTTCTCTCATTCCCTGACAGGTTGGTTCAGAGGATATACCCTCCAGAATAAATCTAAAAAGGTATGACTTATCATTCAAATTTTTGTTTTGTTTGACCTCTACTAATTTTGTGTTATGCTATCAGATCCCCTTACCTGATTTCTCTAGACCTGGTTTGTTTTCTTTCTGATAACTCTTCCTTTTATCTAGAAGCAAATTCTCTAACCTCAGTACTGAAGAATAAGGGTATAAATCCCATCCAATGTACAGGAGAAGGGTGGAGGGTCCTGGATAAGTTCTTGCTCCATGGCCCTCAAGCTGAGCAGGGTGGTTCCAGCAGCCATGTTTGAGGGAAGCACCCACTTCTCCCTTTATCCTTCACTTCCAATGCTGAAGTCCCAGTACTGAACGGGCTCCCTGATTCTTCCCTTCATTGTGAAATGAACAAACCAGAGTGGTAGTTTTCAAATTCTGAGCCCCACAACCCTGGTAACACATCATGAACTCAATACAGGGGGTCATAACCAAAAAACAAAACTAAAAACTAAAGATGCACATGGCATGCAGTGGTAACTATCATTTCATGACTTTTACTTTACGTATAGATTATTAGGTATTTCACACATTTTTATTATATTTTATGTATCCAATGGCTGGTACAGAATTGCCATTAAAAATGTATCTCTTACTTTTCACCGTGGGCAGAGTTTGAAAAATACTGACCTAGACGGTTCCTTTTGCCAGTGTCAAAGCTGCTAATCATCAAACTGAAGAAACTCCATTGGCTGTGTTAATGCTCCGTAGGTTTATTTTAAGCCTGTCAGGGCTTTCCCTTTGATCCTGCCTGCTGGGCCAGCATAATATGTCAGCACTTTCTTTTCAAAGAGCAGAGTTGATAGGGCCTTAATATTTCCCCATTGGTTCACGTGCCTAATGGAGAATTAGGAAAGACATGAGAGAAACATCTTTTAATTCATCCAGAGAGGAGAAGAAAACAAAAAAACAAAACAATCAAAGAGGAGGAGGAGGAGGAAGAAGAGGAAGAAAAAATCCCACAGATCTTACTCTTCAAACTCAATATGAGCTGGAAGGCATCCTGTGCGAGTGTACTGATATCAAGTACCCAAATGTTAAAAGAGTTACAAGGCCCCCCAAAACACTTTCCCATAAGGTAGTGGCCATGAGGAAACCAGGACCGAGTGTGACTACAGTTGTTGACTGATCACACTCAGTATTTGCACACTTGTGTGGACACATGCACGTTCTGTTTGCCTGGACAGTTTGATCATCTAACAAAACAAAGGAGGGTTTGCCGTCCTGCAAGGATCAGCTCCCCCAGTGTGTGTCCTTTTGTCCCTCCTCAAACTCTGACGTGGAGTTTTTCTACCCACTGCTGGATTCCTGGGCCATTTCCAAGTGAATTATTCTCGCTTAATCTCTTGCTGACTTCAGTGTCTCTGGACTTCCAAATAGGGGCCTGTGGTGGTGGTGGTGGCCGTGGTGGGCTGGGGTGATGAGCAGGAGGACCTCAGCCAGACAGGGGGCCCTGGCACATGCCACGCCTGCTGGGTTTGGGTGTAGCCCTGTTCAGTCTCTATTTTACTCGCACTTATGGTGGTTATTTCAGATCATGATAAGAGTTAGCAATTTGGATGTTCTGAATTAGAGAGGAGCTCAGGTCACTTAATTCCCAACCCTCCCCACCTTTTAAGTTAATATGAAAACAACAACAACAACAACAACAATTCTCGGCAAAATCATATGATGTGTAAAGAACAAACAGAAGTCCTGATTTTCAACAGGTAGTTGTCACACATGTTGGAACAAGGTCTCAGGCCACAGGTCTTCCCTTTCAGAGACCTACACTGTGGAAGGAGCCTTCCCAGCACGGAAGGCCTTGTGTCTGAAGCATCCTGTGGTTTCCCGATACATCCACATCTGTCTAGCTGGCAGTGCTGTGCTGTCTGCTTTGACAAGCACATGGACAGGATGCCCCGCTAGCATCCAAATGAATTCTGGATGTGTTTGTAATTTTTTGCTTTTATTGAAAGGTTCTTAACACCCCCTTTTTTGAGCTTACAATTTCATCCTTTGGAAGAATTATTTCAGCAAGAGCTTCTCTCTGTTCTTGATAATTAAAGAAAAACTCTACAATGCAATGATGGGATTGCAAACAAGAAGCAGGGACCAGCAGCCCTGCATTGAGATGTTGATTGTTGTTTTTTTTTTTTTTCCTAAATTGAAATATCTTTCTTGTGAAGAGGTCCAAGAAAAATAGATGGAATGCAGAGTCGTTTGTCTTAAATTATGCTCAGCTTCTGACACCCCTTCATTAAGGGATCCAGCCCATTAGAAATGCTTTCCTCATGCTGTGTCCCTCCTTTTCCTATCTTAGGGGCAGAGCTAGTTGAAAGGCCTATTGTTTTAATGGAAATTCTTGGTGTCATTTACAAGCCAACCTAGCCATTTAGAGTGGTGATAAAAGGAGCTAGTGGCTTTACAAATCGAATGAGCCCAGAGCTACAAAGAAACCAATTATTGATCCTGGCCAGATTGTAGGAGTGTAGATAAGGGCAACATCTAATCATTAGTGTATTTTTTAGTCAAATGAGTAGGTTGCATTGAGAGAAAGAAAAGCAGAACTGAGAGCAGGTCCGTAAATCAGAAATATATGACCTAGGTTTGCTGTGGCTCTTTGTGCATCATAGAGAGCATGGAAAGCATTCTACAGCATCGCATTTACCAGAACAATCAAACGATTAAGTGGCCAAGGGCTATCATGGTGTGGTGATGCCTATGAAGGAAAGGATGGTAATAATAAAAGGATGGTAATATGACCACTCTCAATGAATAGTCTCTCCCTATGAATGAAGGGGGCTGGGATTTAGCTCAGTTGGTAGAGCGATGCTCTGCAGTGTCTGAGGTCCCGAGTTCGATTCCCAGCACCACAAAAATGGGAGAAGGATCTGGCAACCCACTCCCAAGGCAATCCCGAAACAGCCAGCCATTGAAAACCCTATGAGGGTCGCTATGAGTCAGATACCGACTCAACGGCACCTAACAACAACAACAACAACAACTGTTTGGTCAGCTTTCCCAAATCACTGTGCCCCCTATCTCTGCAATGAAAGAGCTCAAGGTCACCTGGTCTTTGTGTATGGTCTTGGTCACACCAGTCACGGGACTAGAATAGCGCTTTCTTGCTCACATGCGCCCACCTGCCCTTTTTGCAAGTGAGGTGGAGAAGGCACGTGCTCTCTTCGTGGACCTCTCTGCCTGGTTGGAAGAGGGTGGGCCGTTTGCACCTGACTGGAGCAGTTGCAGGATCCACTCTGTCATCACCCATGCTGGGGGCAGCTTAATCCCCAGTGTTGCTGCTGCTTCCTGTTTCACTGGCAAAGGATGAAAAGAGCGAGAGGAGAACATCACACAGACAAAGACAGCACGGGAAGCTGGCCACAAGAGCATCCCCGTTGCCATTCATTGGTTTCCTGTCCCGTTAAGGATCAGAGGGCGCACATACGTCACGAACCGCGGTCCTGCGGGGGGTGGGTGCCTCCCCGCACCTTTGTGGTCGCCCACTCCCAACGTGTCGTGTCCACAGAGCTCATGCCAGCTCTTCCAGGAGCATGGCTGGGGGCAGGTGAGCCGAGGAGCCAGGTAACCAGGTTCCCCTGCCTCGCCTGGTCAGGCACAGAAGCTGTGCTAAAGTAAAAGGTCAGCGGCACCTTCTCCAGGTGGCGTCTTGTCTCGGTCCATCAGCACATTACACAGTGAAACAGCACGCGCGTGGGGTGTTCAAGACAACTCCCAAGGGTGGCTTGATCCTGTGGGTAGACCTCACCCTCAGCGCTCTGTCTTCTCCCCAGTGCTTTCCTGTCTTTCCCTTAGGTCTCTCTGGGCCTTGTTGTCCCCGATGGGCAATGCCACAATACTGAACAGAACTGTCTCTTCCAAGTATAAAGGGGAGGGTAATTTGAGACTGTGAAGGCTGGAAATAACCTCATAATTAACATCATTGACTTGGGGTGCATTTGGTTTAAGTGACAGTGCTGACAGGAATTAATTTAGAAAATTATTGTAGTTTCATGGGCTATTGAGCCCTCCATGTTGTTGTTGTTAGGTGCCGTTGAGTCGGTATCCGACTCATAGCGACCCTCATAGGGTTTTCAATGGCTGACTGTTTCGGGATTGCCTTGGGAGTGGGTTGCCAGGTCCTTCTCCCATTTTTGCGGTGCTGGGAATCGAACTCGGGACCTCAGAGACTGCAGCGCAGCGCTCTACCAACTGAGCTAAATCCCAGTCCAAGCCCTCCATAGCCATTCCCGTGCCATCATGGGGCACGGGAGATCTCGAGAACCTTGAGCGGCTCCCTGTTAAACTCCTTGCCATATGGCAGCTCTGAGCTGATGGGGGCATTTCTGCCTCTTTCTTTATGGAACATCCTCTGGAGCCTGAGCCCAAGTCTTGATTTCTGGCCTTCCAGCATTTCTTCCTGCCTCTGTCGAGGTAGCCAGTCGGTGTAACTCATGTCCTGCAAACGCAGTCGAAAATCCTCCTGTCATCAAGGTGTTGCCGGTGTTCCTCGCCACATTCAGACCCCTGACTTCGGGCGAGCTTGATTTCTTTCTTTTTCTGATGGCCGTGTCCCCTAACTCTTCTCTCCGCAGGGTATTTTCCCTGAAACGTACATCCACTTGAAAGAGGCAACGGTGGAAGACCGAGGGTAAGTTTCGGCGCAGGAGGACTCTTGCAGCATGGTGACGATGTGAGGTGATCGCGAAAGAATGCCTGGGCTCACTGACGCTTCTCTCATGGCATTGGTTCCGTTTCTTCTCTGTGAGGGGAAAATGAATTAAAACTGTTCATTGTTAGAATTCCTCCCTCTGTCTTCTTTGTCTACAGTTGTTCCTTTCTGGCATCCTTTCCCAGAATAGCAAAGATAGTAGTAACAAATTCCGAGGGTTTTGTCTCCCTCTTGTATTTACTGCGTGCTCACTGACTCTGTGTGTGCGTGCGTGTGTGTGCGTGCGTGTGTGGTGTGTGTATTTGTGGCTCTTTGGCTAAGTCTTAGAAGAGATCTTTGGTTAAGATCTTTGCCAGAGAGCGATGAACAAGCAACAGGCTACACTTGCCAGCTCTGGACCCTAGACAAATCACTTGGCCTTAGGTGTGCCTTGGGTTTCTCACTGTGTATTGGAGAAAGCAGTCGGGCACTGCACCGGTCATCTGCTGATGCGGGGCTCCAGTGAACCAATGGTGTGAATGTGCTCTGCAGACACAGTCTGTTGTTTCCAGTGTTCTTATTTCCTACCCATCTCATGAATCCTGGAAAGTCCTGCCTGGGAAACAGCTACGAAGAATGAGATACGGACTTAGAGAGACAGGGCTGAATTCAGGAGTCCACAGGCAAGAGTTAAGGAGGCAATGAGGAGAAGTAGGAGTGGAATCCTGTGGCTGGCAGAGAGGAGAGTGGGGTCAGAGTAATGCACCCCCAAAGCTAGAAACAATGTTCTCCCGTGTTAGCTCAGCACCCTTATTCTAATACAGGAGGTGAAGTCATGAACCACGACCAGGAGCAAGGTCCCTTGCCCTCCTGGTGAAGTCTTCTTTCTAGTGGGCCATTTCTGGGCAGCCTCCAATGTCACTTGTCATGTTAGTGGAAAGGCAGAGCGGGAGGCCTGTTCCAACCAGCTAGGCTTTCCAGGTAAACTGTAGGGTGCTCGGTTAAGTTTGAAATTTGGATAATAGAGATCCTACTTGGCTCCTGCTCCACATCCATTGTGATAAACATTGTAAGTGGAAATATTGTAAATGAAAAATGCACTTACTGAACCTACCCTACCAAATGTCATAGCCTAGCCCAGCCTGCCCTCAACATGCTCAGAACGCTTACATTAGCCTATAGCTGGGCAGAATCACCTAACGCAAATCCTATTTTATAATAAAGTGTTGAATAACTCATGGGATTTATTGAGCACTGTACTGAAAGTAAAAAAAACAAAGCAAAACAAAACAAAACAAAAAACCCAATAATCGTATAGATATACTTTCAAATCATTGTAAATTTGCAAAACTATAAGTAAAACCATGCCTGCAGCCATAGCCCTATGGAATCCAATCCGTCAGATCTTGGAAGCTAAGCAGGGTTGGGCCTGGTTAGTACCTGGGTGGGAGACTGCCTGGGAACACCAGGTGCTGTAGGCTTGGGAGAAGGACCTGGCAACCCCCTCCCAAAAATCAGTCTGCCATTGAAAACCCTATGAACAGCAGAGAAGCACTGACGATAGTGTTGCCCCTGTTGTACAGAGGGTCACTATGAGTCGGATACTGACTCGACGGCACCTAACAACAACAACAACAACAAGTAAAACCATAGGTCAGGAGCTATCTATAATTTTTCATAGTAATTGTGCCCACTTTGTGCCTAAAGTGTTGAATAACTCATGGGATTTATTGAGCACTTGTTGTTGTTAGGTGCCGTCGAGTCAGTATCCGACTCATAGTGACCCTCATAGGGTTTTCAATGGCTATTTCGGGATTGACTTGGGAGTGGATTGCCAGGTCCTTCTCCCATTTTTGCGGTGCTGGGAATTGAACTCGGGACCTCAGAGACTGCAGCGCAGTGCTCTACCCACTGAGCCAAATCCCAGCCCTATTGAGCACTATACTTAAAAAAACCAGAAATATAGATATAGCTTTCAAATTATTATAAATTTGCAAAACCATAAGTCAGGAGCTATCTATAATTTTTCATAGTAAGTGTGGCCAGGATGCTTCATGAGTGACATTGATTCTACCACCTTGCCTTACTCTCCCTGAAATCCACCCTTGCCAGGCACTCTGCATCCCTGTGTGTCAGGACAGCCAACCTGCTGGTCTTCCCATGGTTCATTTGCTCTTGCTCTCTTTGCCCTTTGGCGAATCATAGAAGTGCCAGAGAGAATACGTGTGAGGAGCTGCAGTGTAAGACTACTTGAGTAGGTGAGGGTTTGGGTATGGCTACATTTTCTAGGCCGAGAAGCAGCGGATAAGAAGAAAACCCAGGTCATTCTAGAGCATAGCACTGCTTGGTCCCTGCTAGCAAGGCCTGAGCGAGGTCACCTCCTCTGGGCCGTTGTACCCCTAGGTCTTTGTGTCACACACAGCTCCCCACCTCCCCTCCCAAATGAAACAGCTGCTTGGTGAAACCAGCAACATATTAGACTTTTTGCTTTCATCCCTGAGCATCTAAGCCAACTTGCTTGGTCATTGAGGCTCCCAGAGAGAACCAGCGTGGGGAGATAGAGGCTGGGCTTCAGCCATGCCATGCAGAAGCTGAGTTAAGTCAGAGGACTGATGCTTTCTTTCCAGCCCTAGCAGCCCCTTCCTGTCTGTGAGCTTTGGGGAGTGTGGTAGTCGAGGAAAGCGACTCTGATCACCCACAGTAAAGCAAGCACCCCTTTGGCTCTCTGTAGGCAGCACGAGACCGTGATTCCTGGGGAGCTGCCACTGGTGCAAGAGCTCACGTGCACGCTGCGAGAATGGGCTGCCATCTGGCGCAAGCTCTACGTGGTGAGTGTCCCCAGGGCGTGGAGCCAGCGGTGGTGGGTTCCTCCTGCGCCCTCCGCCCATCTGCTGTGCTGCAGAGCCATCCTCGGGAAGGTGTTGGCTTCTCATTAGCTCTCTGCGTGGAGTGGGCTGCATCTTCCCTGGGCTTCACAGTGGCCGGCAACCAGCTGATTGTCATTTGCCCAGAGTTGGGTCTTTGAGATGGGATCACGGAGGGAAGTGAGTGTTAGCGTTAATTCAGTCTTCTCAATGGATAAGCTTGCCGATTGTGAAAATAAAAATGAGAGCAATAACTGCAAACACTTACCTTGTTGTTAGGTGCCGTCGAGTTGGTATCCAACTCATAGTGACCTTGCGTACAACAGGCAAAACACTATTGTCAGTGCTTCTCTGCTGTTCGTAGGGTTTTCAATGGTGGATTGGTTTTTGGGAGTGGGTTGCTGGGTCCCCATAGCACCTGGTGTTCCCAGGCGGTCTCCCATCCACATACTAACCAGGCCCAACCCTGCTTTGCTTCCAAGATCTGATGGGACCAGATGCCATAGGGCTACAGCTGCAGGCAAACACTTACCTAGGCCTTCCTGGGTACATGAAACTATGAATCCTCACAACATTCCTATTAAATAGGTACAATTATAATTATTAATGTGTCAATAAGGAACCTCAGGGACTCTGGGACTTGCCCTTAGCCTTTCTGTGTATCCTTGTTGTTGTTGTTTTTGTTAGGTGCCCTCGAGTCAGCATCCGACTCATAGTGACCCTCATAGGGTTTTCAATGGCTGACTATTTCGGGATTGCCTTGGGAGTAGATTGCCACGTCCTTCTCCGATTTTTGCGGTGCTGGGAATTGAACTCAGGACCTCAGAGAATGCAGAGCAGAGCTCTACCAACTAAGCGAAATCCCAGCCCCTCTGTGTATACTAGCAAATAGGAATTCATCAATGTTTCGGTGCTCAGCCGTCTGGCATTCTTAACCATGGCTAGTGTACCATGCTGACTCAGATGCTTGAGTCGTGTAAAGCCATGGTCCTCGCTGACTTCCAGTCCTCCTCCTCACAACACTGAGTGGACCTCAGAATGCTAACACAATATGCTAGTTCAGTGGGAAATTGTATAGGAACTCGCACATCCTGTCTGTGATAAACCACAGTCACAACTTGCATATAGGTTTACTGTTGGGACTTCTGTGGTCTGAATGTGATTTTTCCCTCGGAAACTCATGTTGGAATTTAATCCCCATTGTAAGGTAGGAAGAGGATGGAAACCTAACCCAACTGTGGTGTTTAGAGGGGAGGCCCTTAGGATTCCATAAGATTATCAAGGTGGAGCCCCCGTGATTGAATACTGGTGGCTTTATAAGAAGAGAAAGAGAAACCAGAAGACAGATACTTTTCGGTTCCCTATCTGCCGTGGGACTCTGTGAGCAAGAAGGCCAGCACCAGATGTGCCCCCAGAGCCTTGTTGTTGTTGTTGTTAGGTGCCGTTGAGTCATGTCCGACTCATAGCGACCCTCATGGGGTTTTCAATGGCAGATGGTTTCGGAATTGCCTTGGGAGTGGGTTGCCATGTCCTCCTTCCAGTTTTGCGGTGCTGGGAATCGAACTCGGGACCTCAGAGACTGCAGAGCAGCACTCTACCAACTGAGCTAAATCCTGGCCCCAGAGCCTTGTGCCAGAGCTTAAATAGACTGCTTTTCACATCCCCAGTCTGTGGTGCTGTGTTCTTGTTTTGTTGTTAGATGCTGTCGAGTTGGATTGAGCTCACAGTGACCCTATATACAACAGAATGAAACACTCCCTGACACTATGCCATGCCCGGCACTATTATCAGTGCTTCTCTGCTATTGATAGGGTTTTCAATGGCAGATTGTTTTAGGAGTGGATTGCCAAGTCCTCCTGAGCCTGCAGTGTCTGGTATTCCCAGGTGTTCTCCCATCCAAGGACTAACCAGACTGACCCTGCTTAGCTTCTAAGATGAGGCAGGATCAGATGCCAGGGTGCTATGGCTGCATCACCAGATTGGGAAGAGCTATTTTGCAAGGGGCCAGAGATGCTCTAAGTCCATTGCCAGCATGCCAGGTCATCTCTAGTTCAGGAAGTTTTTTCCTCAACAGTGGAATCCACAAAGGCTATTTTCTAAAATTGCCTCTTGCCCAGAAACCTTGTAGGTAGGCACCACCAGGTCTCACCTCTGTAGGTGGCTTCCAGGCTTCTGTGGATGACCAGGAACTCATATGATGGAAAACTTTATTCCCTGGCTAGACATGCGAATGTGTTCAGTGAGTCGTAGAGTACACGAGATGGTCTTGGACCCCATTCTCTTCCTTTATGTGGCTTTGTTTAGATTCTTATTTGGTCATTGGTTGATGCTTCATTTTAACTTTCGAAAGCCAATCTTCCAAAGTTGCTGAGATCACTCCATTCTAGACCTTACATACTGAAATCTGTAACCAAAAGCCCAATCTGGCATAAATCCTAAGAATTCATATAAGGTATTTCATTTCCTTTCAGGGCTGTTATTTCCCATGATGAATTACAACACTAGATACCACCAGCTCCTTCAGTGGAAAAGCACGTGATGTTTTTCCGTCTGCCCATCCTTCAAGGCCTCATTATGTCCTTTGTTCCTCATAATGTGTCTTCTAAACACACTAATCCATAATGTGTCCCTCTGAACTATCAGAGCCCTTTTGGCTGAACCCGCAGTATGACCCTCGGGACACTGTACTTGGTAATGAAGGTGATCTTTTGATCTTTTTGTGTTTAGTTGATGAGAGAGCTGACTCTGAGTTCCTAAATCATGAGCTCGGGAGGATGGAGAAGCGCTATCAGCCGTGGAGCCTGCATTGATCATCTTGCACTTATATAGAAAGCACTCTCTGTTTCTGGTTAATTGATTGGTTAGTGGTGGATTTAACAGGATGAATGAATGAGGAATTTCATGGACAGGGGTGCGTTCCTTAACACACTGTTTCTGGAAATTGGTGAATGGTGAAGTGTATCAGATAAGTACAGGTTGAGCTTCCCTGCACTGTCTGTTTTCTCTTACTGTAATGAAATACCTGAAGCTAGGTAAGTTATAAAGAAAAGATGCTTTTTTTTTTTCTTTTTGCACAGAGTTCTGGAGGTTTAAGGGCTTGATGCCAGGAATCAAACTTAGCTCTGGTGAGGATATCATGGCAGATGGCATCACCATGGTAAGGGCTCAGGTGAAAGGAAGAACCTGGCTGGCAAGATAGGAAACCAGAGTGTGGAGCTGGGCCTCCCTGTTTATGTAGCAGCCCTCTTGAGATAATTAACCAGGACCCCTGGAGATGGGTGATAGCCCCAGTGACCTCCCACGAGAACCCTCCTGTTAGAGGTTCTACCACCTCTTAACATTACCACACTGGGGGCCAAGAATCCAGCACATGAAGCCCTGGGGAGACAGGGTTCAACCACAT
The DNA here is from genome assembly GCA_007922755.1 of Pedetes capensis. Lineage (NCBI taxonomy): Eukaryota > Metazoa > Chordata > Mammalia > Rodentia > Pedetidae > Pedetes > Pedetes capensis. The sequence goes on from VMDO01001380.1 coordinate 22,143, forward strand.
CATATCCAAACCATTGTTGTTGTTGTTGTTAGGTGCCATTGAGTTGTGTCCTACTCATAGCAACTCTCATAGGGTTTTCAATGGCTGATTATTTTGGGATTGCCTTGGGAGTGGATTGCCATGTCCTTCTCCCATTTTTGTGGTGCTGGGAATAGAACCTGGGACCTCAGAGACTGCATAGCAGTGCTCTACTAACTGAGCTAAATCCCAGCCCATTCAAACCATAGACATATTTAATCTAGAATCCAAAATCTCAAATGCTCCAAAGCCCAAAACATTTTGAGCACCTGCATGGTGCCACAAGTGGAAAATTCCACACCTGACCTCATGTGTGAAGCCTTGTTTCATGCACCAAATTATTAAAAATACTGTGTAAAATTATCTTCATTGTGTAGACAGCAGATTGTTGTTGTTAGGTGCCATCGAGTCTGACTCATAGCGACTGTATGTATAGCAGATTGAAACACTTCCCTGTCCTGTGCCATGCACATGATCTTATTTATGTTTAAGCCCATTGTTGCAGATACTGTGTCAATCCATCTGGTGGAGGCTTTTCCTTTTTTGCGTTGACCTACCACTCTCCCAAACATGATGTCTTTCTTCAGAGATTGGTATCTCCTGGCTACATGTCCAAAGTACATAAGACTCAGTCTAGCCATCCTTGCTTCCAAGGAGCACTCTGGTTGCACTTCCTCTAGGACAGATCTGTTGGTTCTTTTGGCAGCCCATGGTATACTCAATAAATGTCTCCAGCACCATAATTCAAAAGCATCAATTCTTTTCCCATCTCCTTTGTTCAATGTCCAGCTTTTACAACCATATGATGCAACTAAAAATATAAAGGAATTTCATGTTTAGACTTGAGTGCTGTCCGCAGCTCATGATGTATATGCAAATACCCACAAATCCAGAAAAATTTGAAATCTGCAATACCTCTGGTCCAACGATTTCAGATAATGGGTACTCAACCTATATTGGGAAAGGAGATTTTTTTTTTTTAAGGTGTCACATGTAAGAGCAGACCATGTGAATGAAGTAAACTTGTTTTTCTTGCTGAAATACAGCTGTTGTGCCAACTTTCATGTCCTTGACACATCCGCAAGTTATTTTGCCAGGTCTGCTGTTGAATAGTACTAAGCAGTAGAGTTGGAGATATCCCAGTTCAGTAGTAGGGTGCTTGCGGGGAGTATGCAAGGCCCTGGGTTCGAACCCCAGCATTGCAAAATAAAAAGCACAGAACTGAGAAATAAGTGAATGGAGAGCTGGAGAAACAGGGGCCCTTGTCTGTGGGCTGTCACAATCCCCTTAGCAGTTAAATGGGGATAAGCACTGTTTGAGGACTTCCTCTGCGGGAATTTTTCTTTTTGCTCGCAGAATCAGAAAGTACCCAGAAAAGTAGAAGTCCAAAAACATAAGCCACCACCTCTCAGAGGACAGCATATTTCTCATCTTCATTTACCTAATAATATTTTATTTGTGAATATTTTTAAACACATGGCTTGAAGCTACTATCAATGGACAAAAAGATACGCATGGTAGGGGGTTCCCCATCAGTCTCTGGCGCTCAGCAGTCTGCATCTGCTTGTGCTATGTGCTTCTCCATCAAGTAATAATCCCTTGAAAATGATGGAAATGGGGTTATTAATCATGCCTTTCTCTCTCTTTTTTTCCCCAGTCCCTTCCTAAGACATTGGCTGTTCACTTCAGCAGAATTTCTGAACTTAATATTTTAAAAATTTTACGTCAAGCTGAGCACGGTGGTGCACGCCTATATCCCAACTTGGGAGACGAGGGCAGGAGAATCGCAAGTTCAAGACCAGAGGCAGCCTGTGTAACTTAGAGAGAACCTTTCTCAAGATAAAATATAAAAAAGGGGCGGAGGGTGCAGCTCAGAGGTAGAGCGCTTGCAAAGTATGTGTGTGTGAGGTTCCAGGGTTTGGCCCCACATTGCCGCCAAAAAAAAAAAAAAATTGATGTCAAAGTAGCAAACCTCAAATGTTATATCTACTGGGAAGAAGTAAAAGGAAATGAAATCTCTGGTTTTCATTTTCCACCTTTCCCATATCCTTTTTAGTGTTTTTGTTTTCTGATACTGTAAGTTCCTTTACTCCATGTAAAGATAAATACAGGCTTTACTGGTACATATCAGTCCTTGAATTACGGCTCTCAGCTATTTCCTCCCACAGATTATGAACCAGGTATTCTGTTTGATGTCTTCAACAACTCCTGTAGTGCCTTAGAAGCCATATAGTTCTCTAAGATACTTATCCTGGTTCTGTTCTTTTCAGCCTAAGTCCATAGAAAATTTACATTCTGGATCCAGATTTTTCCTTTTTGTTTTGTTTTGTTTTGTTTTGTTTGTGCAGTACTGGGGGATTCAACCCAGGGCCTTGCGTATACTTTGTAAGTGCTCTACCACGGGGCTGCACCCATAGTCCATTTTTTATTTTTTTACCTTGAGATAGGGTCTCACTAAGTTATGCAGGTTGCCTCTGACCTTCAACCTGCAGTCCTCCTGCCTCCACATCCCAAATTGTTGGGATTACAGGTTTGTGCCATGGCACTGGCAGGATCCAGATTCGTATAGGAGGGGAAAATGCAACCCACTAACGATTAAGCCTGCGTGTGTAGACACTGGTGACTATTTTAGAAAAATATTTATCTAGCTGTGATAAGTGTTTAGCAGTCCTACAGTGAAATAATTATAAATAAGTCATAAAAGGAAGGGGGAGTACCCATACTGAAGAAAAGGGAACCCCCTTACCCAGAGAAGAAAGAAGAGACAGTGGTTCCCCCCACCCATTCCTCCTTTTCCTCTTCATCGTAGCACTTACTGATTTCTTTTCTTTGTTTCTTTTCTTTTCTTTTTTGTGGTACTGGGGGTTGAACCCAGGGCCTTGCGCTTGCATGCTTTGCAAGTGCTGGACCACTGAGCTGCGCCCTCCAGACCATTTTTTTTTTAAATTTTTTGAGACAGGGTCTCACTAAGTTATGCAGACTGCCTCTGGTCTTAAACTTGCGATCATCCTGCCTCCACCTCCCAAGCCGCTGGGATTACAGACATGCGCCACCGCGCCCAGCACATTTACTGATTTCTGTGGAAATACCTTTCCGAGTGATACATTTGCCATTTGCTTGGGGGAGGAAGCTGGCTGCAGGAGCAGACACTGGCCTGGAAATTAGGAAGCTGGGTGCTGTCCTAACTAGTTCCGTGGTCTTAAGCAAGTCACTTGAAGTCTGCAGCCTCCACTGAATTTCTTCTCCCTGTAAAAGTGCTGCAGTCAGTCACTGCTGGACCCCACAGAGCTGTAATATGAGAAGAGGTGGTGGCTTTGAACCCGTGCTGCCCATAGACCATCAAGGACTCTGCGGATGGGAGCGGGTGACTCTTGACACTCTCAGCTGGCAATGGTAGCTACGCTGGGTGTCCTCCCTTGGGGCAGCCTTGGCTCATAGCCTCCCTCTCACGCAGCTTGCTGCTGCCGGGGACTCGGAAGCTCCCTTCTGGGGCCACGCTTATCCAAGGCCACTTCCTCTGTCTCCCTCCTGTAATCATCTTAGGCAGTGTAGCCTTGAGCACTTGGTGGCAGTCTGTGTTTCCCAGCATAGATAGAGAGCCTTCTTGGTTTACGTCCAAGTCCAGAGGCATGGATCCTTCCAGAACACGGAGTGCAAATTCATAGCAGTTTTTGCCCAGCATTTTTGCTCTCGTTGCTGCTCCTCTGTTGGAGCCAATCACTGGGTGTTTCCAGTGTTTGATCAGGAGAGGAGGAAGCGTTTTGATCAGTGAGGTCACCTGGTAAAGTGCCAAGACAGTGGACATTGGGGCCAGACAAGCCAACCAGCTCTTAAACCCTGGCTCCCTCCCTAACTGGGTGTATATTTTTATCCTCAGAAAAGATAACAAACCCAGTAATAGTGAAAACAAATAAACCAGAACAGAAAAAAAAAATTGGATTCCAAAGGCTAATAGCTGATCCTGCAGCCTAAGAAAAGTCCCTCGACCCCAGGTTTGACTTTCCTCTTTGTGAAGCGGGAATTAGATATAATATATGTTTACAGATTCCCTCTAAGAGTTCCGTGGGATAATCTGCATAGACCTCCCAGGAGAGTGCCTGGCTCATTGCTTCTTGAAGGAGCTGTCTGATCCTCAGAGGTCCTGGAGAAAAGCCTCTTCCCACTGTGCCATTTGTTCTGAGGTCACGGAAGGGTGCGTTTGCCCACCGTGCTGTGGGCATTGCCTCATCTCCCCAATGGGGCTGCAAGGACAGAGAGGCCCATCGTGCATGGCTCCCTTTCTTTATTATTTATTGTTTTTTATTACTTATATTTTTATTATTTATATTTATATATATATTTATTTTTATATTATTATATTTTATATTTTATGCCTGCTCCCTTTCTTTATTATTTATTGTTTTTGTTATTTATATTTTTATTATTTTTATTTATATATATTTATTTTTATGAGGGCTGGGATTTGGCTCAGTGGGTAGAGCGCTGCGCTGCAGTCTCTGAGGTCCTGAGTTCAATTCCCAGCACCGCAAAAATGGGAGAAGGGCCTGGCAATCCACTCCCAAGGCAATCCCGAAACAGCCAGCCATTGAAAACCCTATTAGGGTTGCTATGAGTCGGATGCTGACTTGACGGCACCTAACAACAACAACAACATATTTATTTTTATATTATATTTTATTATTTATTATATTTATTTATTACATACTTTATATTATTTATATATTTTAATTTTTGGTATATTTTATATTATTATATTACTATATTATATACAATTATGACTATATTATTTGTTATTTTATATTTTATTATATATTTTATTTATTAATTATATATTATGTATTATTTATATACGTTTGTTTATATATTTATCTTTATGTTATTTATATTATTATCATTTATTATTATACAGTCCTGTCTTTATTCAACTGCTCTGGCTTGATGGATTTTACATTTTCTATCTGTTCTTCCCTGCTGCCTCTCCCTATCTTCAGTGTTCCCCACCTTGGAAGGTGGGGCCAAGTTGCTGATCTCTGGCCTCTTCCCCTCCAGTGATTCCTCCCCTTGTTGCCTCTCAGGAGCCCCCTCCAGGTGGCTAGACACCCATCCACTGGCTTAGAGATGGTCGGATTCAAGTACTATGACTTTATCTTCTCAATAACAACCCAGCCACACCTTTCAGATAGGAACGGCTCTGCCTCCTGAGGCATGGGGACAAAGTATTTTCTCAACTAAAAAACCCAGTCTTGAAGACTGGCAAGTTACAGTGTATTTCTGAGGACTGTGGGACTGGACTGGAAATCTGAGACAGTTGGTGGCCATCAGCATTACTGTATGCCATCCCACCCTGAGATTTAGCTCAGTACCCCTGACTCTATCCAGCTGGAGAAAGTGTGGGAATTTTGGCCAGGTGGGGTGTTCTGTGCACGTTTGGGAGCCTGGACCTAATCCTGTCTCCTGAGGGCGAGGAGGTGGGAGAAGAGCCAGATGATAAAGGGGCTCAACACACGGTGGTCCGCCCAGTGCGTTTAGTTGCAAATACATAGTGCATAGAAGGACGGATCTCTCTCCCCACATTTAAAATATGCCAGCAAAGTAAAAGCCTGTGCCTTGCTATAGTTCTGGAAAACTGGGGCAGTGAAAGGGCCGGTGGCTGTATGCCTGGAACATGCAGGACACGCTGAGCCGCCTTTTCTTCCCATCACATCCAGGGAGATTAAATCTAATCTCTGTGAATGAGGGGTTATTACTGGCCGCCAGATCAGAAGCCATGAAGTGTATGTAATTAAGCTGGCCTCATGGTTTGAAAGTAGCATCTGATCACCTATTACCAAGGACAGAAAATTCCCATAGCAAACTTCGTCCTCTGGGCAGGGCATTTTATCTGTGCGCTACACGCCCTGCTTCCCTGTGGCTCTGGTGAGGGACCAGACATGACGTAGAAATGACAAGGCATGGGGCAGAGCCTGGGGTGTTTCCAATTTTTGTGCCTGCTTGATTTTCAGGATGTCTTTTATTTTAAGAGGCAGAAACTGGTCTTTCACTGGAATCGCCTTTGTTAAAAGCAGACCTTTGCAAAACTTTTGCAGAACGAAGAGAAGAGGCGCTAGAATGGACAGGAACAGGGGCCAGGTGGTCAGGACAGCACCAGCCCCTGGCCCAGGAGTTACAGCTATGTGGCAAAGACGCGAGGTTGTTGCAAAGTTCTGTCCTGGGGAAATCTCATGGATTGCCTGCTGTGGGCGTGAGCACAGGAAGAGTGAGGTGACTGAGTCAGACACAGCCCTTCAGGAAGTTGCTGGGCAGGAATAATTGAATTGAGTATCTCTGTCGTAGACTTAAGACGCTCCTCCTTGGGAATTGGGAATGGATCTTCAGGCCGGTGCCTTGATTTTGCAGAGGGGCTTGTCCCGGAGGGAATCATTTGCCTAAAGTCACATAGCAAGTTAATGACAGAATTAGCAGTAGAAGCCAAGGCTCCATATGGTCCCTGGAGCACTTTTCTCTCAAAATCAGAAAACCTGCAGCGAAGAGGAGGAGTGGAGAGCAGAGCTCATCTTGACTGTGGGGCACACAGAGAGCTGGCGGGCCCGAGAAAAGGCTCTTGACCGTGCTCTGCAGCCTTGGGGAAACTGAGGGGGAAGAACCCATGTTTTCTGACACCTAGTGAGTCAGTGCCATTGTCTAGATGGCCCCCAGATTTCTGTCATACTCCATGGATGACTTCTGCATTCTTTCAGTTTTAAGGGCAAAGCTGGTTTTTTTCTCATGAGTTCGTTTTTACCCTCGGAAATCCTAAGAAAGAAAAAGAAATAGATGAACATCTGGACTTGTTGTTCTTGTTGTTAGGTGCCATTGAGTCATGTCCAACTCAGCGACACTCATAGGGTTTTCAATGGCTGATTGTTTCAGGATTGCCTTGGGAGTGGATTGCCACGTCCTGCTCCCATTTTTGTGGTGCTGGGAATCGAACTTGGGACCTCAGAGACTGCAGAGTGGCGCTCTACCAACTGAGCTAAATCCTAGCCCCTGAACATCTGAACTAGGACGATAAAAAGTGAGGCCTCCAATATTCTGGAGTAAGAAAAGTGAGAGAAATGTTGGAATGTCTCCATTGTCTGGCAGAGAAAGTTCTAGGCTGTCTTATTTTGTGTAGCTGCTCCTCACTCAGTTTGAAACCAGAGTGCTATTTAAGTTTGAGCCATCAAAATTTACTTTTGCATGCCTACTATATCCTGGGCTGGGGTTTAGCTCAGGTGGAACAGTGCTGCTCTGCACTCTCTGAGGATCCGAGTTTGATCCCCAGCACCACAAATTGGGAGAAGGATGTGGCCATCCACTCCCGAAGCAATCCTGAAACAATCAGCCAATGAAAACCCTGTGAGAGTCGCTGTGAGTCGAACGGCACCTAACAACAACAGCTGTATCCTAGGATTGTATTGACTTCTATGGAGAGGTCAAAAAATTGTTTAATAACGTGACAGTGGCTAATAGTACAGAAAAGGCTAAATTAGTGAAGCCTAGAGACAGCAGAGAATGAACTCATCAAGAAACAGTCCCGGGCCATGCAGGATTTAGGAAACAGCAGTAAGGAAGGTGCACTGGTCCATCTTCTGTTGTTAAAATACCCAAAGCTGGATACTTTCTAAAGGGAAGTTTATTCTGGTCACAGTTTTGAGGTGCACAGCCCAAGATTAGGCAGCCCACTCTGTTTGTCCTCTGGTGAGGGGCCCCTTGGCTGTATGACATCAGCGATGACTGGGTTACATCATGGCGGATGGCGTCAGGACAGGAGCATGTGCTCCGTGGAGATCGCAGGGTGAGGCAGGAAGCAGGGGTGATTCACAGCCCAAGCTTGCTCTTTTATAACAGCTAACCTACTCCGGGAGACTCCCATGAATCCCTCCTAGTGACCTAATTACCTCCCCCTGAGCCCTGCCCCTTCAAGGTCCCACCACCTCCCAACATCACCACAGAGCAACCTTACCTCCCGCACGTGAACGTTTGGGATACAAACCACATCCTGGTCACAGCAGAGCGCAGGAAGAGAGGAAACCCAGAGGAGCCCAGCCCTCAGTCTACTGCGCAGTGCCAGATCCCTCCTCACCTGCCTTCCTCCCAACCCACAGAGTGGCTGGGGCCAGCTATTTTGCAGAACATCTTGCTTTAGAACAATCTTGGGAATGTGGCTGCAGAGCCCATTTCCTTGAAGGCAATGGAGAAATCGCTTCCTTTGCTCTGTTCCAGCTTGTCTGTGCAGAATTAATTTGGCACGGTGCATCAGGGAAGAATGGCTGTCTTCATCCTTCTTTGGGGGAAGAACTTGGCAAACGAGGCTGATATGGACAGGCAATAATTAAATTGCCATGGATAGCGCCTAATATAATTGAAGCCAAGAACTTGGGAACGTGTGCCCCAAGCCCTGTCTCACACAGAGGATTCCCTGAGCCTTTGAACCCTTCCTTTCTCAGGGTGTGAGAAATAACATCTTAATTAAAATTAGAAACCATTAAAAAACAAAACAAAACAGGAGTAGACAAAAAGCTTGCAAGAAAGAGAAAGAAGGTCCTCTTTTTGCACAGGAGTTCTGAAAGGCAAAATCTTATAGGCTTAATTTCTCCTTTTCCTGCTTTGAAAGACAATGAGATGGCAGCGTTTTATATAAGATTAAAGGAAAAAAGCAGAGGTTTTACCTTTGTGTATTAAAAATTGTTGGTGTTAGGTGCCATCAAGTTGAGTCCGACTCAAAGCAACCCTATATACAGCAGATCAAAACACTCCCTGATTCTGTGCCAGGCACACGATCTTATTTGTGTTTAAGCCCATTGTTGCAGACACTGTGTCAATACATCTGGTGGAGGGTTTTCCTTTTTTCCTTGACCTGCCACTCTCCCAAACATGATGCCTTTCTGCAGGGACTGGTCTCTCCTGACTACATGTCTGAAATATGTAAGACGCAGTCTGGCCATCCTTGCTTCCAAGGAGCACTCTGGTTGCACTTCTTCTAGAACAGATCTGTGTCTTATTTCATGTTTCTCTGAGGACTCGCTTATGAGGAAGAAGCAATGCAAAAAATGATAGTGCAGGAAATATAGGTAGTTTCACAATTTTAAAGAGACTTCCTTTTCTGTGTTTTTAAGATCCACAGTGCTAGTGAAGCACCTTGCACAGCAGGTAAATGGGTGTGTCCTCTCTTTCCTTTGTTTTCCCTTGAACTTTGAGCTTCTACTCGGTTTTCATCACACTCTGCTAATCTCATTTTCGGCTCCCTCTGCCTCTCTCCTAGGCCAGGGCAACTTCCCTTCAGGTTTACTCTTTGATCCGAAGTGCCTTGGGTGTTTTCAGCCCTGTTTCTAGACTATATTTGTCCAGGAATCTGTGTCCCTGGGATTGCTGGAGAAGAGGACCTGCGGGGGGCATATCATGCATCCATCAGCTACATCTGTGGGTGTTGGTGCTTTGTTTTTATAGTGTATTTGCCAAAGGTCCTCCTGTAATTCCAGAAGTATGTGGCTCTATAGCTGTATCATGTTTTTTACTTATAAATAAGGAAAAAGTAGTTTCTTCATAAAAAGCCTGCAGCCGTAGCCCTGTGGCATCTGATCCTGTCAGATCTCGGAAGCTAAGCAGGGTCGGGCCTGGTTAGTACCTGGTTAGAAGACCGCCTGTGAACACCAGGTGCTGCAGGCTTGGGAGAAGGACTTGGTAACCCACTCCCAATAATCAATCTGCCATTGAAAACCCTATGAACAGCAGAGAAGCACTGACAATAGTGTTTCCCCTGTTGTACAGAGGGTCGCTATGAGTTGGATGCCGACTCGACGGCAACTAACAACAACAAGTTTCTTCATATGGATGAAGTGACTAGAATTGTGTAGGTTTTTAACATATTTCTTTTTTAATAAATTATTTTCCATATTAATAACCTAAAATAAACGTAAGAAAAGTTCCCATGCTTGTGGAAGTTTAAAATCATACAGTAAATAACTCATTCGTTAAAGAATAAATCAATGGAAATTAGAAAGTACATAGAACTACACATTATGAAAGCATTATTTATAAATTCTTGCAGCAACACAGCTGGAGCCAAATTTAAGGGAAATGAATATCCCTAAATGCATTATGTTAGAAAAAGATTGAAAGACAGTGGGTTTAGAATTCAAATTACAAGCTGAAAAAGATCAACAAAATAAACCCAAAGAAAATAGAGTAAGAAAACAATAAAGAGTAGAAATTAATGAAATAAAAAATTAACATTCTGATAATGATTAATAAAATTGACAAACTTCTGGTAAAATGAAAAATTGAAAAAAACTGAAGGCGTAAGTACACAACACTAAAAATGAGGAAAAGGACATGATTACAAATGTAACAAAGTATTTCCAAAGTTCCTCGCACCACCAGATGCTGTGGAGATACCCGTCATCCCTGGAACTCAGGAGGCTGAGCAGGAGGATCAAAGTCAAAGCCAAAGTCAAAGAGTTCAAAGTCAGAGGCAGCCTGCACAACTTAGCGAGACTCTGCTTCGAAAGAAAAAAGGTTGTAATTTGGGAGAAGGACCTGGCAACCCAAGCCCCAAAATCAGTCCCCCATTGAAAAACCCTATGAATAGCAGAGAAGCACTGACAATAGTGTTTCACCTGTTATACATAGAGTCGCTATGAGTCGGATACTGACTGGACGGCACCTAACAACAACGAGGTTGTAATGGCTTAAATATCAGGTACTTGACTCTTAAAAACATTGAGGCACAAAGGATTAGTTGGTTATAAGTTAATTTAGTTCAGTTTCAGTAAGTTACTAGTAAAGCCCAGAAACACAGTTTAATGTCTGAATGATCTAAGAATCTTTTGGGGGGAATAGAAGTTTAAAGATGAGTTTAAAAATATTTTTTCCAGTATCCTTTAGCTCTGAAATTAGTTCTCCATTTGTAATTCTTTCTTTTGGTACATTGTATATAGTGCCTACTCCGTACCCCATAAATGACAAGACAAGCACTGACAATAGTGTTTTGCCTGTGTAAGTAGGGTGGCTGTGAGTCGGATACCGACTCCAGGGCACCTAACAACAACAACGCTGTACCAGCTAGTAGGGACACAAAACAAAACTTCCTTGTCCTTCTGGAGTTTCCTGTCTAAAGGGAGACAAGCCAAGGCCCTCCAGGGCTCTTTGTGAAGGGGTTGATAGTCAATTCTAGGAGCTCAAGAGGCACGACTAACCCAGAGTCAGAGTTCCAAGGAAGGGACTTCCAAATCAAGGCTGCAGTCAGAATCAACCAGTTGGTGGAGGGTGTGTAGTAGGTGAGTGGGAAGGGGCTGGGGCTGGGGGCAGCTCTGGAGGGGAAAGGAGCAAAGTGGTTGCAGTGAAAGAACCCATATATTGAGAGGTCTGGAGCATTCGCAGGAAACATGGAGGGAACACCGATTCTGAGGTGGAGGTTGGTGTGAAGTGCAGATGGGAATGTTGCGCAAAGTCCTGATGTGAAGGGATTTACAGCAGGATCTGGGGTTTAGCTCAGTTGGTAGAGCACTGGCTCTGTGCTCTCTGAGGACCTGGCTTTGATCCCCAGCACCACAGAAATGGGAGAAGGACTTGGCAACATGGTCTCAGAACAATCGTGAAACAATCTGCCATTGAAAACCCTGTGAAGAGCAGAGAAGCACTGACACAGTGCCAGTCATGCCACAGTGTCAGGGAGTGTTTTGTTTGTTGTACACAGGGTCACTGTGAGTTGGACCTGACTCAATGACACCTAATAACAGCAATAACAATAGGATCTATGGTATCTGGTGGAAATCCCTAGAGGTTTACCACAGTGGAGGGACATGGTCAGAGTTTTAGGATGTGTGGATGGTTTCATATATATGATATAGGATAAACCATCTATCTTGCAATCACCTGTTTTTAAAGTTGCAGTACAGGACTAAGTGCCTGCAACCGTAGCACTGCGGCGTCCATTCCCATCAGATCTGGGAAGCTAAGCAGGGTTGGGCCTGGTTAGTACTTGGATTGGAGACCGCCTGGGAACACCAGGTGCTGTAGGCTTGGGAGAAGGACCCGGCAACCCATTCCCAAAAATCCACCATTGAAAACCCTATGAACCACAGAGAAGCACTGACAATAATGTTTCACTTGTTGTACGTAGGGTCGCTATGCGTCGGATACCACCTGGATGGCGCCTAACAACATTAACGACAGGACTAAGTAGAAATGGCTCAAGACAAAGTCCTCTCTATAAACAACAACAACAACAAAAAATCCCACCAAAGTGTACACCTTACTGTGTGCCACAATGATTAAATAGCACCTCATAAAGAATCCATCTAAAGATGCTGCCTCTCCATTAGACCTTTTTTCTTTCTTTTTCTTTTTTTTTCCCCTACCTTTACCTTGTTTTCTTGTCTTAGAACAACAAGGTCACACTCTTCCGCCAGCTGCAGCAGATGACGTACAGCCTGATCGAGTGGCGCTCCCAGATCCTATCCGGGACACTCCCCAAGGACGAACTAGCAGAGCTCAAGAAGAAGGTCACAGCCAAAATCGATCATGGGAATAGGTAAACCAGGATGACGTTTAAGGAAACATTTAGAAAAATGACTGCACCTTCACCATGGATACTGTTCACAACAGACTTTCTTTTAGTCTTAAAAAACTGTTAATTGGCACATAATTGTCCATATTTATGAGGTTCAGTGTGATAGTACATATATACAATGTGTGATGATTGGATCAAAATAACTGGCATACGCGTCACCTTAAATATTCATTGTGTCTTTCTGTTACGAACATCCAAGTGCATGCCTATAATCCCAGTGACTCAGAAGGTGGAGGCAGGGGTATTGGCAGGTTTGAAGCTAGAGGCAGCCTGCATAACTTGACAAAACCCTGTTTTCAAGATAAAAAAATTTTTTTTTTAAATGGGCTAGGGGGAGCCCGGTGTGGTGGCATACACCTGTAATCCCAGCAGCTCGGAAGGCGGAGGCAGGAGGATCGCAAGTTCGAGACCAGAGGCAGTCTGTGTAACTTAGCAAGACCCTGTCTCAAAAAGTAAAAAAAAAAAAAAAAAAAAAAAAGGCTGGGGGTGCAGCTCAGTGGTCTAGCACTTGCAAAGCATGCAAGCACGAGGCCCTGGGTACAACCCCCAGCACCAAAAAAGAGAGAGGGCTAGGGGTACAGCTCAGTGGTAGAGCACTTGCAAAGCATGTGGGAGGCCCTGGGTTCAACCTCCAAGTACCACCAAAAAAACCCAAAAAAACAAAAAGCATTAAAAAAATCCTCTACTTGGTATTTGAAATGCGCAGTTAATTGCTGCCAGCCAGTTACCCTCCTGTGCTGTGGAACGTTAGAACCTATTCCTCCTACCCAGCTGCACGCCTGTGCCCATTAACCGTCCTCCTCCCGCCCTGTCTGACCTCACAACAAACTTTTTGACTTGAGAGTTGCTGAGAAATAACACTTACTACTTTACGTCTTAGAAAACATTTAATTTCGTTGAAAAACCTTCACAGTTCCCCCCACGGTCCATGCGCCACGTTAGTCCTCTGGTTTCACGGAACTGATGCAGGAATGGGGAAGATGGGGCTGGAGTCAGGCTGCTCCATTACTAAATAGGCTGTGGGTGACTAAGCGCCCAGGCCTGGCACTCTCAGAGGTCTGCGCCTGTTTGTCTTTATTCTAATGGTGGATGCTAAATTCATATCAGACTCATTCTCTCTCTTTCTCTCCAGCTTCCCCTAACTGGGACCACAGCTTACAGTGTATGAAAACCAGATTCTTCAAAATAGTCAGACATGTTTGCAGCCTACGGCCACCTCCATAGCATCAGTCCTTCATTGATCTCTGATGAGCTCAGGCAGACGTAGAAGTTCCACATATTACTGCCCTTTACAGAATGAGAAATTCTGCCAACTTATCCGCATTGACTATGGGCTGGGATTCATGGCTCCTGCCCAGCTCTCCAGAAGGTGGAAGTGGTTCCTCAGTTGGTTTTTGCTGGGGATTCATTTGGCATGTAGTTTCATTTTCCAAGTTTCTCCAGCCTGTGCTTGTGTGATTTTGTCCTCCCCCTTCACCCTGTCTCTCCATCCTTAGCACTCTGAACGTCCTTCAGTTTGTTGTTGTTAGGTGCCCTCGAGTCAGTGTCTGACTCATAGCGACTCCATGTACAACAGACCAAACACTATTATCAGCGCTTCTCTGCTATTCATAGGGTTTTCAATGGCTGATTGTTTTTTGGGAGTGGGCTGCCAAGTCCTTCTCCCAAGCTTACAGGACCTGGTGTTCCCAGGTGGTCTCCTATCCAAGTATTAACCAGGTCTGACCCGGTTTAGCTTCTGAGATCTGACCAGATCGGTTGCCATAGACCTGCTAAAATATAGCGCATGACTCTACCGTTTAAATGCCTGTTCTGACACCTGTGTTCAGAAATAACTGGATTCAACATAGCATACAAGATTCAGACTCAGTTATGGAGTAGCTGTTATTATTCCCGTTTTGTGGGTAAAGAAACAGACCATGTGAGCTTAAGTGACTTCCTTCCAAGTCACATCCTCACTGGGAAAGCTTCAGTTTGAGCCCTTTGTGGGGTAGAGAAGGAAGTTTCCTCCCCAGTACTTAGCCACCCAGCAGACCAGAGTGACAGTGATTATACTTCCAGTTGTGTCGTGTCAGAGAACTTTGTAGCAAGCCCACTAAGGTGGGATAAGGCAGCACATATGGGGCTGGGATTTAGCTCAGTTTGTAGAGCGCTGCTCTGCAGTCTCTGAGGTCCCGAGTTCAATTCCCAGCACCACCAAAACGGGAGAAGGACGTGGCAACCCATTCCCAAGGCAATCCCGAAACAATCAGCCACTGAAAACCCTGTGAGGATCGCTATGAGTCGGACGCAACTCGACGGCACCTAACAACAACAACATTTGCACATATGTTGTTTCTGTCTTTCGGGGTCTTGCCACCATGACATTGACCTGGAGGTTCCCCCAGTCCCTGGCACAACATGTTCACATCCCACACGTGGCACAACATGCCTGCTTGCCCATGCCAGCCCTTGGAAGCCGCTCAGGCAACAAAGCTGCTGTGTCAGCACGTCTGTGATCCAGTCTCTGAGCAGCCAGCATAGCCATCCGTCATGAGTCTGGGTGGCCTGCGGGTCTGGCTGCCACGGAGAGGAACCTGCCAGATCCAATCAGTTGATGGAGCTGCTATAAAACAGGGAGGAGGGAAATGAGGCATCTTTTGCTTTCTTCCCAAAGACTTGGCACACTTTGCTGTCGTCCCAGGGTGTTCTTGCTGTCTGGACATCCCCACCCCCAAATTGTGGATGCCTGGAACGCACACTGGGCACTTAGTGGTATCCTGTTTCCACCGCTCTCTGACTCCTTGGAACTAAGCACGGTTCTTTCTATTTTCTGTGCCCACTGAGCACAAATGCCATGCAGGGAAGGGTAATCGTGCCCACCATATGGCCCTGCTCTTGCCATGAAGCACTGAGAGCTACAATTACATCCAGCCAGTTCTTCTTATGCCAGTTGCTGCCATAAGAGCTAACTTTCACTGAGGGCTTACTCTATTGGAGATATTTTATTAGCTGCTTTACCCACATTGTCTCATTCAGTTCTGAGAACAACCTTGAAGGGTTGTTGTTGTTGTTAGGTGCCATCGAGTCCTGTCCGACTCATAGTGGCCCTCATAGGGTTTTCAATGGCTGGTTGTTTTGGGATTACCTCGGGAGTGGATTGCCACATCCTTCTCCCATTTTTGCGGTGCTGGAAATCGAACTCGGGACCTCAGAGACTGTAGAGTGCCACTCTACCAACTGAGCTAAATCCCAGCCCACCTTGAAGGGTAGGAAATGTTTACTGATGTAGAAACCCAGGCTTTGCAAAATGAAGGGGTCCCAGTGGTAGAAGTGTTAAAACCAAGGTTCAGAACCCAGTCTTAATGGCAGCCAGTGCTCTGAAGTGGATTATGAGAACAGCAGCCGTGTCTTCCTTCACTGGTCTCCTTTAAGACAGTCCTGAGTTAAGTACAGAAGTTAGGGCAAGCCCTAGAGTACATGTGCATGGATCCGTTGTTGTTGCTATGCTGAATTGTTGGTAGAGCGCTGCGCTGCAGTCTCTGAGGTCTTGAGTTCAGTTCCCAGCATCGCAAAAGTGGGAGAAGGACCTGGCAATCCACTCCCAAGGCAATCCCGAAACAGTCAGCCATTGAAAACCCTGAGTCAGATACCGACTCGATGGCACCTAACAACAACAATAAATCACAGGAGAACAGAGAAAAGCAGCTCTGGAAAGCTGGTTTTGGTTAGAATCAGTGGTGATTTTACTTATTGATGGTCCATGGATCACGTGTGTTGCCCTATGCAAATTCTGCTAATGTTATTTCCCGAGTTTTCAGACGTTGTTGCTATGTGAAAAGGAGGCAAAGACTGGAAGAAGAGTCAGTGAGCTGTTCTTCTCTTGACTTGTCCCGCCCCTGCCCTTTCTCCCGAGTCGTCTGGGTTCTTTGATGAGCACTCTTCCATGAAGAGTTTGCCCCTGGTGGGGAGAACCGCCTGACCGCTCCTTTCTCTCCAGAATGCTTGGACTAGATCTGGTAGTGCGAGATGATAATGGGAACATCTTGGACCCAGATGAGACCAGCACCATTGCCCTCTTCAAGGCCCACGAAGTAGCTTCCAAAAGGATTGAGGACAAGATCCAAGAAGAAAAGGTAGTCTTCCCCAGAGTGCAGATTTTGGCTGCTGGGATTCCATTTTTGCTTTGCTTTTTAATGAGAGAAAGGGAGTTGTAGACAACAGAGGTAGAAATGTCTAGAAAAGCATTTGTGTCCTCTTTTAAAAGTGAAACAGCAAGAAAGAGTGAGGCCCCTAGCCACTATGTATGTTCTGTTGTGGGAGGATTTATATGTGTAAAATAAATGGAAAAAGCAAAAAGCAGCATGGTGTGTATAAAATGGTATTATTTGTGTTTTAAAACAATATACAAAAAGGACATCCATACATTTGCATAGACTGAAATGGCAGACAAGAAATTCATCATTGAAGGAAGGAGAAATAGGTGGAAGGGAGACTTTTTGTTGGGTAATCTTTAGTATTTGGTGCATATCTTATGATTTCCGTCATAAAGAAAATAATATTTAAAGATAAAGTGTTTGGAAGATTTTGAAAGTAATAGTTGTACATTGAAGAAAAATTATAAAGCTGTAGAAAAACAGAAAAACTAAAAACGTCAGTTGTGTTATGACTGCCTAGACACAACCTGACTGACATTTTGGTAGATTTTCTTCTAGTCTTTCTGTTCTGGTGAGTAAAGATTTTTATTCATTTTCTTTCTAGCTTTTATTTCTTTGACACGGTCACAATAATATGTAATTGTGTTTCTGAATCCAGTGGCAGCCATACCTGAGGGTGAAGCCTTTCCAATGGAATCTTTTGTTTCTAGTCACAGTGATTCCCATAAAAAAATGGATCAAGTTTTTGCTTTTGAGCTTCATCTAGCAGCCATTATAGGAGATGAGAGATCTCTGAAACTACTCAAACTATGAGTTCGCACCTGGAGATAGCATTAATTGGGTTACTTGGGTTCAAGGCCCTGAAAGTGAGGGCCCTGAAAATGAGGGCTTGATCGTCTAAATAATGATGATTCTCTTTGGCTCAGCTGGTGGATCTTTGATCCACTTCCATTCACTTCTCAGGAAATGTTTCTCCTTGAGGGTGAAGGCATGGATCCCCCATTTTCAGGCTGATTTCTTTGCCAGCTTTTCATGTTTGCTGACATCAAGCTGTTGTTCACTCTTTTTCTCATGTCTAGTCCATCCTGCAGAACCTGGACCTGCGAGGCCAGGCCATCTTCAGTGCTGTCCACACCTACGGCCTCTACGTGAACTTCAAGAACTTCGTCTGCAACATCGGGGAGGATGCAGAGTTGTTCATGGCCCTCTATGACCCAGATCAGTCCACCTTCATCAGGTAGGGGAGGCCCCCATCGCCTGCGGTGAACCTGGCCAAACACCCAGCCTTTGCCTGCCTCCTACCCGAGAGGCCCTTTGCTAGGTTTGAGAAGGGGAAGCACAGGGGGAGGTGAAAATAAAATCTTTCAGCTCTGAAGTCTTTCTGCAGCTCTCCTGGAATCATGCAGCCACAGTTTGTGGACTCCCTGGGGTTTAGAGAGTGCCTAAAACTGCTCGGCCCACAGAGATGAGGACAGAGAATCCAAAAGGCCATAGGAGAGGAAAGAGAGAGATGAATAAGGTTGCCCAGAGGGATCTTAGGGTGGAGAAACCAGCCTACAGGATACCGTTGTGGATGCACATCATTAAACATTTGTCCAAACCCACAGAGTGCACAAAGCCAAGGCTGAACCGTAACGTCAGCTGTGGCCTTTCGGTTATAACCGTGTGTTCATGGAGATTCATCAGTTACAGCAAGTGTACCACTCGGGGGAGGGATGTGGACAGTAGCGGAGGCTGTGCATGTGTGGGGGCATGGGGTGTATGGGAGCTTTCTGTATTTTCATCAGCTCTGCTGTGAACTTAAAACTGCTCTAAAAAATAAAGTCTACTAAAAAAAACTTTAAGGACCCTAGGGGATAATCATGGGCATTGTTGACCCTTAGGGTTGCCCTCTACTGAGCAGCTAAAGAAATGTATACATTTAGCTTCCTGACACTGTGGCATGCTTGGCACTGTTGGTCCTTCTCTGCTATTCATAGAGTTTTCAATGGCTAACTTTTTCAGGATTGCTTCAGGATTGCAAGGAAATGCATTGGGCTTCAGGAGTGGACTGCCACATCTTTCTCCCATTTTTGCAGTGCTGGGGATCGAACCCAGGGCCTCAGAGAGTGCAGAACAGCACTCTACCAACCTAGCTATACCTGAGCCCTGCATGTGTGTGTGTGTGTGTGTGTGTGTGTGTGTGTGTGTGTGTGTGATGATAGAGATCACAAGGAATGTATGTGGTTGACAAAATTGAATTCTTGATTCAGCAAAGCTACAACTTTATTGCAAATAATTTAAGATGGGCCGGTTGTGGTGGTTCACGCTGGTGAACAAGGAGGCCGAGGCAGGAGGATCACGAGTTTGAGGCCAGCTTGGGCTACACATTTGGGGCTGGGATTTAGCTCAGTGGGTAGAGCCCTGCGCTGCAGTCTCTGAGGACCCGAGTTCAATTCCCAGTACCGCAAAAATGGTACAAGGACGTGGCAATCCACTCCCAAGGCAATCCCGAAACAGCCATTGAAAACCCTATGAGGGTTGCTATGAGTTGGATTCCGACTCGACAGCACCTAACAACAACAACAACAACAACAACTTAAGATGGAAAGCAGATCCCAGACAGTAGAATCCCGTAAGATCCGCCATGTCGGTGCCGTCCTGAGCAGTGTTCGTCATGGTCTGTGTGGGGAGCACCTTGCATGGTGGCAGCAGGGACCCTGCCAGATGGTGTGGCCAGCGAGTGTTCACTCAGGGTCCACCCCGGCTACCTTCACACCTGCCTGTTGAATTTCTCAGGGCCTTTCTGCTCATTTCTTTCTCCCTTATAAGACTGTAGGGAGGACAGCCCCATCCCCAGCCGGCCTCTCACTAACAACGGTCTCCTTTCCTTTGCCAGTGAGAACTACCTAATTCGCTGGGGCAGTAATGGGATGCCCAAAGAGATAGAAAAGCTCAATAACCTCCAAGCAGTGTTCACTGTAAGTCTCACCTGCTGTTTAATTGTTTTCTTTCCTATTGTGATATTAGTGGATTCACATGGTAAGTATACAGAAAGCATAAATGATAAAAAGAAATCATCATAATCCCCCTAGCAATAATAACCCACTCACTTATTCAGCAAATACTGATTGAGGACCTCGTCGGTACCCAGCACTGATTTATGTACTTGAGATAGATCATATATCCCTGAAGAAACCAGGGGAAAATGTCTCTATTTTTGAGCAACTTTCGAGCTGATAAGACAGACAATAACTAGTAATTAAATGAATAAAGTATATACAATGTTAAAGTCCCAAGGTGCTTTGAGGATATTAGGCTAATTAGTGTCATCCTGCTCAAGGAGGGTTGTGCTTTAAATATGTTGGTTAGAAGCCGAGGGTGTGGGCTGAGGGTGCAGCTCAGTGGTCCAGCATTTGCAGAGCATGCAACCCTGAGGCCCTGGGTTCAACCCCCAGTTGTTGTTGTTGTTGTTAGGTGCCATCGAGTCGGTATCCGACTCATAGCGACCCTCTGTACAACAACTGTCAGTGCTTCTCTGCTGTTCATGGGGTTTTCAATGGCAGATTGATTTTTGGGAGGGAGTTGCCAGGTCCTTCTCCCAAGCCTACAGCTTTTGGCATTCCCAGGCAGTCTCCCATCCAGGTACTAACCAGGCCCGACCCTGCTTAGCTTCCGAGATCTGACGGAATCGGATGCCACAGGGCTATGGCTGCAGGCCAACCCCCAGTACCGCAAAAAAAAAAAAAAAAAAAAAAAAAGAAGCTGAGGGTGTTGTTCAGTGGTAGAGCATGTGCTTGGTGTGCAGTAGGCCCTGGGTTCGATCCCCAGCACTCAACAATGTGTAAATGAATGGACTGGAGAGGGCAGCCCTCTGTGAGGAGGAGGCATTTGAGTAAGAACTTGAAGTTGATGGGAGAGTGAGCTGTGTAGGTAACTGGGGAATGGGCTTCCAAACCAGGGTCCCTGTCCAGGTAAAGGCAGGTTAGGCCGTTTCTGTACCCATGCACCTGAGGGGGCATTTCCTCCACCTCCTACCTCCAGCATGCACTGCATGCAGCTCAGGAGCAAGGACATGCATTGGGCTATAGTGTGGGGCATAGAGACTATCTTCCCCTTGAATCGGAACTTTCTGGGGTTCTCTCACTTTTTTTTTTGGCAGTACTGGGGGTGTTGAACCCAGCACTTTGTCCATGGTAGGCAAATGCTCTACTACTGAGCTGCACCCCTAGCTGTCCACCTTTTTATTTTTATTTTGTATTTTGAGATGGGTTCTCAGTAAGTTGTGAAGGCTGCCTCTGGCCTTCACCATCCTCCTGCCTCAGCCTCCTGACTGGAGTCACTGGGATTATAGATGGGCACCAAAGCACCTGGCTCTCTCACTTTTTTATGATGTCAGTGCTTAAAACTCTCTGGCACCCCTACCCCAGGTCCTGACAAGCCTTTGTGGGCAGGGATCACCTGCTCCCCTGGCCTCTCCCTTTCCTTCCTTCTCGCCTTAGCCCACATACTTTTCAATCCCCTTATTCTCTCAGGAGCTAAGCAGGGTCGACCTGGTTATCCTTGGATGACAGACTGCCTGGGAATACCAGGTGCTGCAGGCTTGAGAGCAGGACCTGGCAATCCACTCCCGAAACATCTGCTATTGAAAACCTTGTGAATAGCAGAGAAGCACTGATAGTAGTGCTGGGTATGATAGAGTGTCAGAGACTGTTTCATTCTGTTGTTCATAGGGTCACTATGACTCAGACCTGACTCGATGGCACCTAACAACAACAACAATTCTCTTCCTGCTCTTATGGCAAGAAACACTGAGTCTAAGTTACAGCACCTAAGGAGGTGATAGGAAGGATCCATGATCCCTGTGTAGACTTCTTTTTATTCTGCCCATTGATTGCCCACCTCTGGGACATGCTCACCTCTGGGGCTTGCATGGGCTTGTGACTGTCCCTGCACTGAGCTGTCTCTATCTTCTCCACCCAGTAAATGTGGGCGGGGATCATCCTGGGCCTCCTCCCAAAACTTCCGTAGTATTTTCCCATTTCTGAGATGCAGCGTTTTTATTGTCGTTGTTGTTGTTGGTTTTATGTTGTGTTTTGTTTTTGTTCATTTGGTTTGGTTTTGGTTAGGGTCTCACTAAGTTGCAGAGGCTGCCTCTGGCCTCAACCTTGCCATTCTCTGCCTCAGCCTCCTGAGTGCTGGGATTAGAGGCAGTGTACCACTGTGCCCGGCCTTCGCGTGTGGGTTTTTTCCTAAAATCAAAAGCCATTTATCACATCATGTATATATTTTTAAAAAGATGTTATTGACCGTTTGACCCATTTTTTAATCAGTACCCGTTCAGAACAGCTGCAACTCATCTTCTCCCCTCTCCACCCCCACACAGTTAGGAGCATCTTGTCTTTTCAATTAAATAAAATCTGGCACCCACCTCCTTGGTTATTAAACATTCTTTAAAAACTTCATTTATACATGATTGCATATTATTATTATTATTTTGTGTGTGTGTGTGTGTGTGTGTATGGTACTGGGGGTTGAACCCAGGGCCTCACGCTTGCATACTTTGCAAGTGCTGGACCACTGAGCTGCACCCCCAGCCCATTTTTTTTTTAATTTTTGAGACAGGGTCTCGCTAAGTTACACAGACTGCCTCTGGTCTCAAACTTGCGATCCTCCTGCCTCCACCTCCCGAGCCACTGGGATTACAGGCGTGCGCCACCATGCCCGGCTTGATTGCATATTATTTAATAATGTCAGTGCCCCATAGTTTATAGAACCGGTCACCAGGAGCCTTTATTTTTCTATCAACAGAAGCCTTGTGGAACCTAGAGCACATTTGCAGAGTGGATGCTATTACTGGTGTGTAGTCCTGTCTTGGTGACCTGAGATAACAAAATTACAGGGGATGGATTTGGAATGATTATTTGAAAAGTAATTTTCTTGATTCAGTAAAGAGGACTTGGGCTTCTATTTCATAAAAAGATGTGGAGATGTAAATAAATTATTTCTGACGTTAAGTGAATGTGAGATGTGGACTTATTCAAGGGTTTCCTCATTCATCCTTACAAACACAAATGACATCCTGAGCCACAAAAAGCAGAGGTTCCCCCTCCATTCGTCCCCTTCTTTGGCGTGCACTGGGAAGCCCTTGGTGGCTCCCTTTTATAAAGCAGGGAACTAACCATGCAAAGCGGTGCCTCTATGACGCTTGCCTCCCATGCTGTCCTGGGGATGAAATGAAATGTCACAGCCTCCTGTAGATATCCAATAAATGTCAGTGTCATGCACGTTTTTATTTCATTTGACACTGAAACGTACCCTGTAGTAAGCAATGTCCTGGAAGGACATAAAGTGGCAGCAATTTCCTGATTTTTAAACATCTTGCTGAACTTGCAAAACTAAAGGCTTTTTAGATGATGACCTCTGATCTGTTTTAGAAACTTGAAGTAGGAACTGAGGAGGAGAAAAGGTGCCTTTTTATGAGGGCAGAATCATTTTCTCGGATGCCCTGATCATTCTTGGCTAGGTGTGAGGAAGAGAGGAGTCCTGGTGTTTCAGGCATGGCGCAGGACGCTCTGAGCAGAATTTGGCTGGAGGATGAAAAGAGCCATGGAGGGGACAGGTGACGCGGGCCGCGGTTTCTCACCTTCTCTCCCTCTGCGCCCCAGGATCTCAGCAGTACGGACCTCATCCGGCCTCGCATCAGCCTCGTGTGCCAGATCGTCCGGGTGGGAAGGATGGAGCTGAAAGAGGGCAAAAAGCACACGTGTGGGCTCCGGAGGCCTTTCGGAGTAGCAGGTATGAGCGAAGCCCAGAGCCCAGCATGCAACAGCGCAGCCGTCTGACATCCGTCTGGCAGCTCCTCGCGAAGCCAGGCCTAGGCCTCCTGGGGGGCCCAGCGATCCCACCTGAGGTCTAATACCCAGGCAACTGAACACCCACGTTCACAGCCTCGTTGTGCACAGAAGCCCAGAGGCAGAAGCGACCCATGAGTTCATCAGTGGATGAAGGGATAAAGAAAATGTGGTCTATCCACAGGAGGCCTGCAGCTGTAGTCCTGTGGCATCCGATCCTGTCAGATCTCAGAAGCTAAGCAGGGTCAGGCCAGGTTAGTACCTGGATGGGAGACCGCCTGGGAACACCAGATGCTGTAGGCTTGGGAGAAGGACCTGGCAACCCACTCCCAAAAATCAATCTGCCATTGAAAACCCTATGAACAGCAGAGAAGCACTGACAATAGTGTTTCCCCTGTTGTACAGAGGGTCGCTATGAGTCGGATATTGACTTGACGGTACCTAACGACAACAACAACCCATAGGAGGGCTCACCATTCAGCCTTAGAAGGAGGGACATTGTGGCCCATGCTACAGTGTGGATGACCCTTGAGAACATTATGATGAGTAAAGTATGACAAGTAGTGTGGGATTCCACTTACATGAGGTGCCTTTGTCATTGGGTGCCATTGAGTGGAGTCCAACTAGCGACCCTAAGTACAACAGAACAAAACACTACCCAACACTGTGCCATGCACACGATCTTTTTATGTTTGAGCCCATTGTTGAGGCCACTATGTTTCTTCTCATTTTGAGTGGTGTCACGTCAGCAAAAGGAGGTCCCGGGGACTTTACTCCGTTCCTGCCATTCCTAGGCAACTCTTCCCTAGTCGTTTCTTGAATGCTTTCCAACCTGGGGGGCTCATTTTTCTGGCACTAGATTTGACCATGCTTCTCTGATATTCACAGTGTTTTCAGTGGCTAATTGTTTTGGGAATGGGCTGCTGGATCCTTCTCCCTAGTCTGTCTTGGTCTGGAAGCTCAGCTGAAACCTGTCCTCCATGAGTGGCCCTGCTGGCATCTGAGATACTGGTGGCCTAGCTTTCAGCATCACAGCAACATGCAAGCCCGCCTCCAGCACAACAAGCTGACAGACATGTGGCAGCTAGAGGAGTCAAATTCATGCAATCAGCAAGTAGAATGGGGTTGCCAAGGCCTGGAGGGAGGGAAGAGTAGGAAGTTGTTCAGTGGGTACAGAGTTTCAGTTTTGGTAGATGAAAGAGTTCTTGTTGTTGTTGTTGTTGTTAGGTGCCGTCGAGTCGGTATCCGACTCATAGCGACCCTCTGTACAACAGGGGAAAAACTATTGTCAGTGCTTCTCTGCTGTTCATAGGGTTTTCAATGGCAGATTGATTTTTGGGAGGGGGTTGCCAGGTCCTTCTCCCAAGCCTACAGCTTCTGGTGTTCCCAGGTGGTCTCCCTTCCAGGTACTAACCAGGCCCGACCCTGCTTAGCTTCCGAGATCTGACGGGATGGGATGCCACAGGGCTACGGGTGCAGGCGAAAGAGTTCTAGAGGGAGATAATGGTGATGGTTATGCGACAGTGTGGATGTGCTTGGTGCCACTGAATGGTGTACTTAAAAATGGGTAAGATGGTTCTATTTATGGTATGTACATTTCATCACAGCGAGAGAGATCGAAAGAGACGGGGGGAAGAAGGAAGGCAAGAAGACAGACAGGCTGGCTGGAGGGCTGCCCTGAGCCAGGACTCACGCTCAGTGTCAGACTTACAGCCCTCGCCACCTGGGACTCCAGTTCTCTTTCCTTGGGCTCTGTGTCCTCACCTGGTCCCTCTGCTTTGTTAACCCTTTGGTGCCCAGCACAGTGTCTCATACACAGTAGAACTTGAGACCCGACTCTGGGCATCCTCCTTGCCTATGTCTGCATATTGATTTTGCAGGGGGGCAGGGGCTACGAGAGATCAGACCCCAGGGCTCACTCCTGCTAGGCACACGCTCTGCCACTGAGCTTCGCTGTAAAGTTGCCTAGAATTTTACTCTTCAAAGGCAGCATTGTGTTACTGAGTGCTTTAAACCCCAGGATTTTCCAAGAGGCCCTATAGCATTCCCTGTAGTTTGCTAAATTGAGAGAAGTTTTTGGTCTCAGGTTGACATTTGAGTCATCAATACTTTGAAAGCTGTAAGTGAAATATCATAATTCTGCCTCTGAAACCAGGATCCACATAGCTGCATCGTCTTCAGGTCAACCTGGTAGGCTTTGTGGATAATGAGGCCGCCCCACTCTCCCACAAGACTATCTAGATGCTGTGTCCCTTGGGCTGTTCCCCACACCACTGCTACTTTTTTTCAGGGATTTCTTTTCTTTTGTTTCCTTTTTTTTTTTTTTTTTGATGGTATCGAGGGAATCAAATCCAGGGTTTTCCACCCCCAGCCCATTTTTATCTTTTATTTTGAGTGAGGGCCTCGCTAAGTTGGGCAGGCTGCCTCTGGCCTCAAACCCATGGTCCTCCTGCCTCAGCCTCCTGAGTTATTGGGATGACAAGCGTGCACCATAGCTCCCGGCCAGCATTACATCTTTATAGAGAATCACAGTGGAATCTCAGAGGAGAAGGATCCCAAGACCATTTAGGCACCTATATGGCAATGTATTGTTCTATAAAAGAAGGGCATATTCAAGGTCATTGTCATTCACAAGGAACCAAAGAGTCCTGGCATTAAGCTTGAGACTTTTGCGTGCTTTTGTTTCAGAGCGTGTGTGTGTGTGTGTGTGTGTGTGTGTGTGTGTGTGTGTGTGTGTGTGTGTGTTCGTTCCAGGTGTTAAATGCAGTACGAATGCAGAAGGCACTGATTTACTCTGAGCCTTGATGCCAGGGGTCAACAGAGGTTAGTGTCCCAGGGTGATGGCACTGACAAGGGAGCGACTTTTGGAGGTTCAGTACCATTTTGCAGTTTTTATTAAATGCAGTTTTTATAGGGTTCCATTAGGGCTGACAGCAAGGTGGGTATGATGTGCTGCTTCGTCCTCCTAGCCCCTACATCCTCAAGCTCCCTGGCTATGTTGTCTGAGTTCCTTCGCAGAGGGCAATTCCTCCCTTATCCTGACTTGTCCTGTGAGAATGTTCGATATCTTAATACTATTTTTTTTTTGAGGTCCTGGGGGTTGAACCCAGGGCCTTGTGCTTGCATGCTTTGCAAGTGCTGGACCACCGAGCTGCACCCCAGCCCATTTTTTTTTAACTTTTTTGAGACAGGGTCTCGCTAAGTTATCCAGACTGCCTCTGGTCTCGAACGTGCGATCCTCCTGCCTCTGCCTCCCAAGCCGCTGGGATTACAGGTGTGTGCCATCGAGCCTAGGGCCTCAGTACGTCTTTTCATCTCCAAACAGGTTATCTGGGAAGTGAGGAAGGGGAGTCTTAATGCACTTTTACGGCCAGACTATAATTTGTTAACCAATGCATCCCCATTCTCTAGGCAGCTGGGCACAGTGATTACGTGATTCAGCCCTGTAATTGCTCTTGGGTTCATGCCGTAGCTTTACCGTGTTGTTGTTGTTGTTAGGTGGCGTCTAGTCAGTATACAACTCACAGCGACCCTCTGTACAACAGGGGAGACGCTATTGTCAGTGCTTCTCTGCTGTTCATAGGGTTTTCAATGGCAGATTGATTTTTGGGAGAAAGTTACCAGGTCCTTCTCCCAAGCCTACAGCTTCTGGTGTTCCCAGGTGGTCTCCCATCCAGGTACTAACCAGGCCCAACTCTGCTTAGCTTCCGAGATCTGACGGGATCAGATGCCACAGGGCTATGGCTGCAGGCAAGAAGGGGATAGGGTACCCATAAGTGGGTATATGTGTGTGTGTGTGTGTGTGTGTGTGTGTGTATATATATATATATATATATTGCCTGCAGCCATACTTCTGTGGTGTCTAATCCCGTCAGATCTTGGAAGCTAAGCAGGGTTGAGCCTTGTTAGTCCTTGGATGGGAGACCGCCTGGGAACACCAGGTGCTGTAGGCTTGGGAGAAGGACCCAGCAACCCACTCCCAAAATGCAATCAGCCATTGAAAACCCTCTGAATAGCAGTTGTTGTTGTTAGGTGCCGTCAAGTCGGTATCCGACTCATAGCGACCCTCTGTACAACAGGGGAGACACTATTGTCAGTGCTTCTCTGCTGTTCATAGGGTTTTCAATGGCAGATTGATTTTTGGGAGGGGGTTGCCAGGTGCTTCTCCCAAGCCTACAGCACCTGGTGTTCCTAAGGTGGTCTCCTATCCAGGTACTAACCAGGCCCGACCCTGCTTAGCTTCCAAGATCTGGCAGGATGGGATGCTACAGGGCTATGGCTGCAGGCCAGCTTTACCATACCACTTACTTAAAACTTATGACCAAGGCAAGTTACTGAACTTTTTGCTTCCTTGGTTTCCTCATCTGTCAAAGTAGAGGTAAAAATATCTGTATAAATGAAATAATACACACCCCTGACTTAGAAAAAGTACCTGAGTAGGTGCTTTTTTTGTAGGGGTGGAACAAATCACCGACAGGTCTGTTTTGTGATACTGTTGCCTAGGTTTGTGTGGAAACCAGGTGAGACTATGTCAAATCAATGAGGCGGAAGACCTTTTTTTTTTTTTTTTGGTACTGGGGTTTGAACCCAGGGCCTCGCACTTGCATGCTCTGCAAGTGCTGGATCACTGAGCTGCACCCCTACCCATATTTTTTTACTTTTGGAGACAGGATCTCACTAAGTTACGCAGACTGCCTCTGGTCTCGAACATGCAATCCTCCTGCCTCCGCCTCCCAAGCCACTGGGATTACTGCCATGTGCCACCACGTCCGGCGCACGGAAGACCTCTTCAAGTCTTGAGTTTCTCCTCACATCTTTAATTCTTCTGACTGTCCTGCTAAAAATATGTATTCTCTGTGGCTTTGAGTGCAGGCTCATTAAAACATCATCAGTCTCAAATTTCTGAAATATGTAGCCACCTGGTCTTACAGAAACTTTAAAGGGGCGGTCTGCACGGTTGATCTTAGAAAATCCAAGGCCCTTCCTGAGCCCCTTGCTGTTCTGCTAGGCTGGGTACACTGGGAAGTTATCGTTGGCAAAGAAAGAAAAGAAATGTCCCCGCCTGGTATCTTTTTTCCCCTCCTGTGTTCTGTGTGTATTGATATGGTCCTTTTCCATAGCAACCTAGCGAAGCATGAAGCAGTTAGTTTCTTTAATGACGTTTCTCTCTTTCCTAGTGATGGATATTACCGATATCATACACGGGAAGGTGGATGATGAGGAGAAGCAGCATTTTATTCCCTTTCAGCAGTAAGTACTTTGGCATTTCTCCCAGGTGACTTGAGAACTGGATCGGCCGTGTGAATGGGGTGTGAGTGTAAGCTCGCCGCTCTTTTCTGAGTTAGGGAAGGAAAACATTTTCAACTGGAAGACTTAGCTAGGAGCTCGATGGAGGACTTTATTTAAAGTCTTTATGTTGGACTTTAGGAGGGTAAACTTTACTTTTCCTCATTCTTTAGAAATAACTGGAGGAAGCGCTGGGCGCAGTGGCGCACGCCTATAATCTCAGCAGCTTGGGAGCTGGAGGTGGGAGGATCGCAAGTTCGAGACCAGGGGCAGTCTGTGTAATTTAGCGAGACCCTGTCTCAAAAAGTAAAATAAAAATGGGCTGGGGATGCAGCTCAGTGGTCCAGCACTTGTAGAGCATGCAGGCACGAGGCCCTGGATTCAACCCCCAGTACCGCAAAAAAAAAAAAAAGAAAGAAAGAAAGAAAGAAAGAACGAACTGAAGGAATAGAAAATAAAGGGGAAATTTGTATCTGTACTGGAAGTCCAATAACTGTGCTATTTAAATGTCAGAAATGCTAAAGTCTATCTGTATTCTATCATATGGCATGGGCACTGCAGAGGACAAAGAATCAGGTCCTGTAGTTCAGAGTTTCTCAAGCTGTACAGGGCTTATGAATCACCAGGGGAACTTGTTAAAATGCACAAATTTGATCCAGTAGGTCCAATTCTGTGTCTAACAAGCTTCCCAGTGATGCTGATAGCACTGGTCTGGGGCCCACACTTTGAGTAGCAAGGGTTTAGGAGTTAAGAGAGTGAAGGGCTGGCTAGCTCAGAGGTTAGGGTCACTGCAAGAGGGGAAAGGCAGCCTGGGAATACGGGAAAGGATCGCTGCAGAGCTTTAGTCTGGTGCTCGTCCTGAGTGCAGGAGCTGGAAGCCTGTGTGGGCCGCAGGGGAGCTATTAATGAGCAGATTTCAACCCGGAGACTGAAAAGTTCAGGTGTGAGAACTGTGACTTCTCTAGCAGCCCAGCTTCTCTCACCCCCTGCACAGATGGCGGAGGCCTAGGGGAGACCAAAACCTTGCTGGAAATGACCCCTCTGGGGACCCATATGCCAGTTAGAAGTCATTGTCTCAGCTAACTTGCAGCTGCCACGATAGATAATGGAATAAACAGAATTGCAGAAACCAGCCCAAGGATTTTGGGTTAATAATCACTTTTTACAAATGATATTGTACATGAGTGGAGAAAAATAAATTATGCAAAAGATGTATTTTCAGAGAAAATAAGTTAATCATTTAAGAAACATAAGAGCCAAGTCTCACAATTTATACCAATGCAAATTCCAGATAAACATACAACTGTAAGAGCTAAAATTTTAAAATACTGTAGGAAAATAGAAGTTTTCTGTAATAGTGAGGTAGGTATGGCCATTTTTAAACCATACATTAAAGATTCAACAACAAAACAATTGATAAGTTTAACCATCCCCTAAATTTATACACGGGAAAAGGACGTGGCAACCCACTCCCGAGGCAATCCCAAAGCAATCAGCCATTGAAAACCCTACAAGGGTCACTATGAGTCAGACACGACTCAACGGCACCTGACAACAACAACAACAAATTTATACAACTTATATATAGAAAAAAGTTACTATTTGCAATATGTATTAGAAAGATCAAGTATTCTTAATGTATGAAGAATTATTAGAAAGTAATAAGAGCATAGAAAGGAAACACACACCCACACCCACACCCACAGAAATGGCCTATAAATTCCTCAGGGACCAATGAAATGCAAATTAAAACAAGTTTTAGAAATGTATAAAATATCCAGTGTCTGGGTGGACATGAGGAAATACCTATTACTCATAGGCATATAAATTGTTGCAATTCATTGAAAGCCTTAGTGATGTTCCAAGCATATGGTGATCTAAGTCTTTTATCTAGCTCAGTATTGTTAAACTTTCATATCCGAAGAACGCTACTCCTAACATATACACACGTTCACACTCAGAGTCATGCATTGCTTACTAATGGGATATGTTCTGATCAATTTATCTTTAGGCATTTTGTCATTGTGCCAACGTCATAGAGTGTACTCACACAAGCTAAAATGGCTGTGGCATCACTAGGTGATCCCATCTTATGGGGACTCCATCAAGTATTCAGTCAGTCATCACTGATTGAAATATCACAATACGGTGCATGACGCTGTGTGTATGTGTGCGTATAATGCAATATATAAATTTAAATAACCACAAAATAGTTTTAATATTTAACACAATGCTAATGTATTAATATGTTAAATTGATGACTATATTACATCTAATATGTTAAGCAAATAAAACATATTGAATAAATAGATAAAATAGAACAGAGAGCTGGGCACAGTGGTGCATGCCTATAATCCTAACTACATAGGAGGCTGAGGCAGGAGGATTATGAGTTCGAAGCCAGCCTGGGGAACATATTGAGACCCCATAGAAAGAAAGAGGGAGGGGGAGGGAGGGAGGGAAGAAGGAAGGAAAGAAAGAAGGTATGTGTGTATATAAATGCACATACACAGCATAAGGTATTTTATATATGTGTGTATATATATAAAACATATATTCATAACTTTCATCCTTGAATTTTGCCACTATTATATATGTACATCTTATTATATATGTGCACATATTTACTAGTATATGTATATATATATATATACATATTGCCTGCAGCCACACTTCTGTGGTGTCTGATCCCGTCGGATCTTGGAAGCTAAGCAGGGTTGAGCCTGGTTAGTCCTTGGATGGGAGACCACCTGGGAACACCAGGTGCTGTAGGCTTGGGAGAAGGACCCTGCAACCCACTCCCAAAAAGCAATCAGCCATTGAAAACCCTCTGAATAGCAGTTGTTGTTGTTGTTAGGTGCCGTCGGGTCGGTATCTGACTCATAGTGACCCTCATAGGGTTTTCAATGGCTGAGTGCTTCGGGATTGCCTTGGGAGTGGATTGCCAGGCCCTGCTCCCATTTTTGCGGTGCTGGGAATTGAACTCAGGGCCTCAGAGACTGCAGCGCAGCACTCTACCCACTGAGCTAAATCCCAGTCCTCTGAATAGCAGAGAAGCACTAAATAGGGTTTCGCCTGTTGTACATAGGGTCACTATGAGTCGGACACCAACTCAACGGCCCCTAACAACAACAACAACATATCTCCATATTAGGAGTCACATTCTTGGACACAAAAGTTATCTGAAATTTATATCTATGTGTTTCCTTCCTTTGGTCATGTGCCTCCCTGGTCAGCTTCTGAACCAGCAGCCGTGTGACCACAGTGAGCTCTGAGATTATCTCTACCATAGAATAAAACATGCTTTGAGTCCCTGAGAACCCAGCGCTAATTTGATTATCACTCTCTGTGGTGCCAGCAGCCACTGTAAAGTGTCACATTGCCAATTGCAGCCTCTGGCAAGTAACTCCTAAAATTTATGGCACATGCTCTCTAAACCTGTGCAAGTGTTTTCTGCTTGGAGGGACTTGTATGTGTCCTCTGCTAGGCCATCTAGGGATAGTCATTTAAAGAAAAACAACAAGGAGGAGTGAGGAATGGGGGAGGGGGCGACCTCAGGGTGAACAGCCAACTTTAATAGTTCTGGAAATAATTATAATAACACCAATAATACCAAAGAATGGTAATAATACGGATGGGCTAGAAAATTCAGGTAGCAGTACTGACAATGTAAAAAGATAGTTCACTACAGAAAAGGTTTCGATCTTAAACATAATTGGGATCCAAGGATATATAGAAAAATATTACCACAAAAAGACAAGCAAATGGAAGAGAGGGCTTTGGTGGGGGGTGGGATGTGGGGAGGAAGTGCACAAGAGGGTAAGGGGGAATTTATCTGTGTAATGTACAACAAAATGCCTATATGGAAATGTCACAATGAAATGCGTGTCAGAATGAATCACATTAAATTGTGCATTAAAAATTTCCAATAATAAAAAAAAAGAAAAACAACTCAGATTATAGCGGTTCCAATTTCCACTCCCATTAATCAGTAGGCTTTATTGTCAGGCTACAAAAATATCTGCAAAAAAGGCTGGCCTGGTAGGCAGAGGAGACTGAAGACTGTTGTACTGTACCAGGCCAGTACTCCCTGCTAAGCACCTTCAAGAGAATAGCGGCTGCATTTGGTTCTTTGACTCACATTATGCGCCTTGGCTCCATGGCATCATTCAAGTGGAGTTGCTTTGTGGGTGCGCTCCCGCTCACTCCTTAGTGTGGTCTGTATTGCATGGGAATCTAAGAGCACCTTCCAGACGCCCTGCGTAGGCCGCTCCTATGCATCCAGTGGTGCTGCTTGCTGGAGGCCTCCGAAGACATAGGATCCAAGCTCATCTCCTTGTATTTGAAGGGACTGAGGCCCTGAGGGAGACCTCTGCAGAGCACACTGTCAGGGAGAATTAGAACCAGAAGGCAGGTCCCCTGCCCCTTCTAGGATCCTTCTTCAATTTCTCCCAGCAGCCACTCCAAAAGAGCTTTGAGCAATGCTCCAAAGGCTTTGGTTCTTAATACTTGGCCCTGAGCATTGCCTCTGACTTTGTTTTTTTGGGTTTGTTGTTGTTTTGTGGTACTTAGGGGTTGAACCCAGAGCCTTGCACATACTTTGCAAGTGCCGTACCACTGGGCTGCACCCCAAGCCCATCATTATCAGCAGCAGCATCATCATCATCATCATCATCATCATCATCATCATCATCATTATTATTTTTGTGGTACTGGTGGTTGGATCCCGGGCCTCGTGCTTGCATGCTCTGCAAGTGCTGGACCACTGAGATATACCCCCAGCCCTTTTTTACTTTTTGAGATAGGCTCTGGTTAAATTATGCAGACTGTCTCTGGTCTCGAACTTGCAATCCTCCTGCCTCCACCTCCTGAGCTGCTGGGATTACAAGCGTGCGCCACCACGCCTAGCCCAAGCCCATTTTTTATTTTTACTTTTTTTTATTTTGAGTCAGAATCTTGCTAAGTTAGTAGGCTGCCTGCGGCCTGGAATTTAGACTCTCCTGGTTCTACCTCCCGAGTTGCAGGGATTACAAGCGTCCACCAACCCCTGGCCTGACTTTAGTTGTTAACTCCTGGCCCTGTGGGGCTGGGAATGTGGCTCAGTGGTAGAGCGCTTGCCTAGCATGTTCATGACCCTGTGTTCAATCCCTGGCACCCAAAAAATGAAAAAAACACTTGGGCTTGAGCATTGCCTTTGACTTTAGTTGTTAACACTTGGCCATCATTGGAGTTATTTTCCTCCTCCTTCTTGGCCTCAAGTCATTTTCAAGATGAGTTTAGTATTTAAGATACACACTCAGTGGAAAAGCAAAAGAAAATTAGTGTCAAGGACAAAATTACAATTTATTTTAAATGGCTTTATATTCTGTTCTAGGATTGTTGTTGTTGTTGTTAGGTGCTGTCGAGTTGGTATCCGACTCATAGTGACCCTCATAGGGTTTTCAGTGGCTGACTGTTTCGGGATTGCCTTGGGAGTGGATTGCCAGGCCCTTCTCCCATTTTTGCAGTGCTGGGAATTGAACTCAGAACCTCAGAGACTGCGGCGCAGCGCTCTACCCACTGAGCTAAATCCCAGCCCGTTCTAGGATTAGGCAACACTATATTCCATAAAATAGAATAAGCATTCCAATGAGCCAAGCAGAGGAAGTTGGTTTTATATACAGAAAAGGAGTGAAAAACTGAGGTGTGGTGGTACACGCCTTTATAATTCTAGTGATTGTTTGAGCCTGAAGCAAGACAGTGACAATTTTGAGACCAGAGGTGGCATGCAAAACTTAGGCCCTATCTCCAAATAAAAATCAACAACAAAAAAATTGTGTTGGAGTTGCAGCCCAGTGGGATGGCACTTGGCAAAGTGTGTGCCAGGCCCCCTGGGTTCAACCACCAAGGACAAAAAAAAAAAAAAAAAAGAAAAGAAACAAAGAAACCCAGACAAAAAACAGTAGTCATGTCAAAGTTACTTTCCTAGTAAGGAAGGGAAAGGAAGAGGGAACAATAGGAAAATCACTGGTGAATATCAAGTTTCTTCAGTAAGTTACCTTTTTTGTGAAAATGATTAAGACACAAGGAATGTTGTTTTCATGCTGACTGAAACTGACCCCTTTGGGAAATTTGGCTGTGACTTCTCTATCCTGACTTCTGGGGAGGTAGATGTTCAGCTCAGTTTCAGCTTGGTGGACTTGCAGCTTGGAAGTTTAGCATGACTGACTCCATTTTTATTTCTAGCCTGGTCTGTTGGGGCCCAGTGCAGGAGCTTAGTCCAAAACAGTGGCCTCTCATAATTTGTATTTGACAACAGAAAGAGCCTTAAAAGTTAGGTTTGTTGTTGTTGTTAGGTGCCGTGGAGTCGGTATCCGACTCATAGCGACCCTCATAGGGTTTTCAATGGCTGACTATTTCGGGATTGCCTTGGGAGTGGATTGCCAGGTCTTTCTCCCATTTTTGCGGTGCTGGGAATTGAACTCGGGACCTTAGAGACTGCAGCGCAGTGCTCTACCAACTGAGCTAAAGTTAGGTTTAGTGTTTATATTTCCCACTGCATCCCATAAACCCCACCGCGATCTGAGGTTGTGCTAGGGAGACTTTTTCTTCCTTCTCACCTCTCATCCTCATTCCCAGAATTGCCATGGAAACCTATATCCGCCAGAGACAGCTCATCATGTCGCCCTTGATAACATCGCAAGTGATTGGGGAGAATGAGCCGCTCACCTCCGTCTTGAATAAAGTGATAGCAGCGAAGGAAGTGAATCACAAAGGACAAGGTACACAGCCAGCCAAAGGCGTTGGGAGGGGACTTGGGCCAGGGTGGGAAGGAGCTTTCCGAGCTGGATCCTTGGACTCCTGGCCCTCTCACTATCTCTCTCTGATACCAAACAGCCTGTGTGGGAGGCGGGGGACCACCCACCTCAAGCATCTATTGCCCAAGAGGCCTGAGAACGCACCCCACCGTGCGTGGGATCACAGTTGTTTGGAAATTCTGTGAAACACAACTGTATCCCATGAGTCCTTTCTTCTGCCCTGCATTCCTAATGTTGACTCTAAAAGTAAATGTACAAAGAAAAAGAGATTCAGGAGGAATTATACTTCACCCTCTGAAGAACTGGATTCCATTATGTTTCCAAAAATTGAGAGCCAGGAGACCAAAAGTAATCCAAATAACTGTGTATAAATAGAAAATAATGTGCTGCCTTGCAAAGCTCCTTTAGCTGTTTTTACTATGTGTCTTTCTGTTGGCAATTTTAACTCAGAGAAGTTCAAGTTCTGCTTACAGAAAGTCATTTTAAATTCAGAGGGTAAAGAACACTAGTTAAAACTTTAAAAAGTCAAATACCAGGGTGGTAACCATGTTTGGATAATTTTCAGGCAGTTTTTGTGGAGGCAATCAGAAAATATACTATTTTCAGTTTGTTTGTCTACAGTACTTGGGGATCGAATCCAGGGTCATACTAAGTTACTCAGGCTGTCCCTGGCCTTGTACTTGTGATCCTCCTGCCTCAGTCTCCCACGTCTCTGGGATTACAGGCATGTAAACCTTTTATTTTCAGTATATTTGGTTTTTCATGTATATAGTTATCCTGAGTGGCAAAAACCTATGAGCATTAAATAAAGAAAATGATTTAAAAGCAAATAACTAAATATATTTGGGCTTTTGGGAGCTCTTTAAAAAAATCCAAAGTTACTTAACTAATTAAAATAATTATAATATAATTATTTTATAATTTATATTTATAATTATAATTTATAATATAATTATATAATTTTATTTTAATTAGTTAAGTAACTTTGGATTTTTTTTTCCAGTACTTGGGGTTGAACCCAGGGCCTTGCAGTTGCATGCTTTGCAAGTGCTGTACCACTGTGCTGCACCCTCAGCCCATTTTTTTACTTTTTGAGACAAGGTCTCGCTAAATTACGAATACTCCTTCTGGTCTTGACCGTGCGATCCTCCTGCCTCTGCCTCCTGAGTTGCTGGAATTACAAGCATGCACCACCCATGCCCGGTGTTTAATTTTGGATTTTTGAGATGAGGCCTCACTGTGTGTCCTACACTGGCCTTGAATTTTCTATGTAGCATAGGTTGGCCTTGAACTTGTGATCCTCCTGCCTCCACCTTCCAAGTGCTGGGATTACTGGCCTGCACCACCATACCTGGTTTAGAATGTAACTTTAATTAGAGTAGAAAACCCTTATACAATATCTTTCTGTTCTTTGTAAATGTTTTTGTGGCTGCATATCCTACTGCTTGGATTTAGCTCAGTTGGTAGAGTGCTGCGCTGCAGTCTCTGACGCCCCGAGTTCAATTCCCATCACCGAAAAAATGGTACAAGGACGTGGCAATCCACTCCCAAGGCAATCCCAAAACAGTCAGCCATTGAAAACCCTATGAGGGTCACTATGAGTCGGATACCAACTCGATGGCACCTAACAACAACAACAACAGATTTTTCTAAAAACAAAATTATAACAAATTTAAAGATCTTAGTTGGCTTTATTTTCTCTTCCAGGGAACATAAAATTTCATCCCACAAAATAGAATTGATGTGCTAAACAGGAGAGCTTGGTTTTATCAGAAAAGGGCTTAAAAAAAGCTGAAACAAAAAAACAAAAGCAATTGGTCCTTTTGGAGTGACTCTCCTTATGACGTGTGGACAGGAGGCTAGGACAATAGGAAAAGAACTAATTGGTTAACATCAAGTTACTCCAAGTTACTTTTCATGTAAGGATTTAAATAAACTGAAGGAGCTTCATTGTCCTGTGTCTTAAATGTGCCTTTTCAGGCAATGTGCCTATTGTCTTTCTCTCCTGATGTCTCAGAATGTCAGATAACAACTCAGTTTCCTTTTGGTGATGTGGAACTCTGTTTTGATTTTTAGCCTGCTCTGGCAGGACCTGGTGCAGAAGCATAGTACAGAACGATGGCACCTGATAATTTTTATGTAACAGAAAATTTAAGAAAATGAAATCCCCTAAAGAAACAGTGAATTGCTCTCTAATTTGTCACCATAGTAAGCTGAAGTTCCTCTGCTATGACTATCTTTACACTGAAGCTTTTTCCGCATTTAGGGCTGCATCCCCAAGAAAATTCCCAGAAGAAGGGTTTTTGGGTCCAGGGTTGGGAACGAGCTTACACTTGAGAAACGTGTGTTGCTAGATTGCTTACCCTGGATTTCTATCTTATTTAAGACACACTTTTTGCCAGGTGCAGTGACACACGCATGTAACCCTTAAGTTTGAGGCCAGAGGCAGCCTGCATCACTTAGACTCTGTCTCAGAGTAAAAAGTAGAAAATGGGCTGAGGGTGCAGCTCAGTGGTAGAGTGCCTGCAAACACATATGTGAGACTCTGGGTTCAACCTCCAGTGCCATAAAAAGAAAATAAAAGACTTCCAATTTGGGGGTTGCTAAATATTTATAAACTTATTTTGCTGTCCTTCTCTGTGAATTGTATATTTATG
The DNA here is from genome assembly GCA_007922755.1 of Pedetes capensis. Taxonomy (NCBI): domain Eukaryota; kingdom Metazoa; phylum Chordata; class Mammalia; order Rodentia; family Pedetidae; genus Pedetes; species Pedetes capensis. The sequence continues at coordinate 60,462 of VMDO01001380.1, forward strand.
TTCTGTTTATTTGTGGGGATCTTTATTTTCTTAGAATGGCTATAAATGCAAAATTTCTGATAAATACTCATTTTGTAGCATTCATTTAACATTTTTAAGGACATCAAAGCTTTTAGTTTGTACACAAATAACTCTTTTGCTTTTTTGTTTCGCTAGTTTAAAAATGATTCATTATCAGAGACTTGATAGATATATACTTTAAAATTTCATCTTTTTTCTGTTTACTTTATTATCTTACAAATCTGTTAGTGAAAATATAAGGAAAGAAATTAAATTGACTCTATTTTAAGTAGCAGGAAAAGTATCCCAGCACATTGATGAAATTATGATTTATTTTTTCATGATTTCTATGCCTCTTTTGTCATACATTAAATTCCCATATATTAACTGCATTTACTCCCCTTGATTGCATTGACTTATATATCTTTACTGCCACTAGTATCACATTGTATCGTAGCTTTACAACATATTCTGGTATCTGCTCCGGCTGTCTTTACTTTCTTCTCTCCTAAATTAAGGACCTATTCATATCTCTGCCAAATTTTCAAGGAAGTCTTATTGTGATTTTGATGGGAGTGCCATTAAAATTATAAAGTAACCTGGGGAGAATTCGCGTCTTTATAATAAGGCATCTGGTTATTCCAGTATAGATCTTACGTTTTCCTTAGCATTTCTATGTGCATATGTCGCATAGATCATTCAAAGAACTGACAGTCTCTCTTGTCTCTCCTTAAAGGACTTTGGGTGTCTTTGAAACTATTGCCAGGGGATCTCACGCAGGTTCAGAAGAATTTTTCACACCTGGTTGATAGATCAACAGCAATAGCCCGAAAAATGGGCTTCCCTGAAATAATACTGCCAGGTAAGCATTTTGCTTGACTCAACATTTTGTTTTCCTTTTCTATGCACAAGAAGTTTCCTCTCCTGGGACAGTTGTGGCCCTTTGGGTCCGTAAGACTCAGCTGTTTATAGTTACTGACCAAGACTGTGGCAGATGTTGAGCTAAATCCCAGCCCTCTGAAAAATCAGAAAAATCTATTCTTTGGATGAGTTTGAGCCAAATCTTTGGGATGGCTCGGAGTCATCACAATGCTCTTCTGCCCTCTGGACTGTAAGCTGGGTGAGGGCAAGGCTGGTGCGCGGCTCACTTCACCTTCCAGACTCCAGCACGGTGCCTGGTACAGAATGGCTGCTCCATTTTCTGCGTGATTAGTACTCCATCATCTGAGTAGACGCGAGTTAATTCAACCAACTCATTGCTCACATTAAGATGTGATTAAGAACATTAAGATGCTTTTTATCAGTACAAGTGTGTCATAGCATGCCAAGGTGTTATGAGCTTTAAAATCCATCTAGAACAATGGGGTTCCTGGTGCTGGCTGGTGGGTCAGCTGATCGGGATCACCCGGGAGACTCTGTAGTACAGATACTTGGGTTTCCCAGAGGCTGGCTCAGTGTGTCCTGGGGGTTTCTGGGAGGAGCCAGTCTGTGAAGTGCAGGTGTGAGTGAAACCCACTCAGCCTGGAGCTCCTTCCTGTCCCGTTTGCATGGGCTCGGTCACCTCTTCCCCTTCCCTCTCCCTGACCTGCCCGCAGCCCAGGTGTTCTTCCTTTCTGCCCCCATCGTCACAGGCAGGTTCTTAGAAGTGACCTTCCCACTCTGAGTCTCTGGGTCGCCCCGCCCGTCTCCTCCATAGTGGCTGTCACCAGAGGCATCACAATGGCAGTGTTGCTGAGCCTCGTGGATGTCCCCCAGCGTCCTGATCGGGTCTGGCTTCTCAGCAGCGTCTGACCCCGTTGACCGTTCCCTTCTCTTTGCAGTAGGGGTCCCCACTCTTCTGTTTTTCTCCATTTTCTGGGGCCACTGCTAAGCCCCTCTGCCTCTTCATCATCATCTCCTCGCCTCACTGTCTCAACGTCTGGTCTTTAAGCCCTGAGTTAGCTTGCAAGGTCTGACATACCACAGACCCGTGGCGGGGCAGGGTGCATAAGCCACAGAATTTTATTCTTTCACTGTTCTGGATGCTGGAAATCCACGAACATGGTGTCCACATGGTCCGCACCTCCTGAAGCCTTCCCCTAGCTGTCAGCTTTCCAGCCTCCGCGAGGTCTTCCCAGTGGGCGCGGGGCTTGCCCGGGTCCTGATCCCTTCGCAGGAACACCTGGGTCTTATTGGAAAATGACCCCATTTCACCTTAATTACCCCTTGAAATGCCCCAAGTCCAGGCACCTTTTGAGGTCCTGGAGGAAGGCCAGCCTCCCCTGGGTTCTCTCGCTGGGTGACCCCCTCCACTCTCTGGCTCCCATCTGACACTGGCCTTCAAACCCTGTCTTTCACACCAAGCCTCCTTTATACTCTGTGGCCATCTGGCCAGCTGCTCCTCACTTCCGGACAGCCATGGATACTCTCCCCACCCCCGACTGGATCAGTCTGTTCTTCCCTTCGATTGGTTAGTTCTTCCTCAGCCTGCCCCGTGGGACCTCGCATCCCTGTGCGTCTAGCTGGTGCTTCTCTGCTGGGTTTTCTTGAAGGAATGGCGCCCCATCCATCCAGCTGCACAACCAGGAAGCCTGGGCGTCACCTCTCACACCTCTCTCCTTTACACCTTGCACAAAATTAGTGGCTAAGACTTGCCAGTTTGACCTTTGAGGGCCTCTCAACTCCATCCCCACTTCCGTGTGCATGGCTACATGAGAGGGCATCACGGTCTCTTCCTTGGATGACAGTCATAGCGTCCTTGCTGGCTTCCCTGTGTCAGCTCTTCCTTTCTTCCTGTCTCCTCTCCATACTGTAGAAGGAATGGCCTCTTGCCTAAATAGACCTGACTGCTTCCCGCTCCTCCCTTGCTGAAAATGTTCCATTGATCTCCATTTACATTTAAGAGAAAGACAATCTTTAGTTGACCTGCTGGCCACTGAGTGTTTGGCATTTGTTTTTGAAACTTCATCTCACACCAAACACTGCTTACCGTGAGGACTTAAATCCCATTGTCTCCTGCCCCTGGGCCTTTGCACATACTCTTCTTCCTTCCTGGGATGTTGCTGGAAGGAAGGTTCACACCACCTGCAGACAAGGTCAGGACCTGTGTTGTATGTTCACAGAGCCTGGCCTGTTCTTTCATTTGTACTGATTGGTGTCATTGTGTGACTATTTGATGCTCTTCTCCCCGCTGGACTGTAAGCTGGGTGAGGGCAAGGCTGGTGCGTGGCTCACTTCACCTTCCAGACTCCTAGCACGGTGCCTGGTACGGAATGGCTGCTCCATTTTCTGCGTGATTAGTACTCCGTCATCTGAGTAGACCCGAGTTAATTCAACCAACTCATTGCTCACATTTTTAATGCAGTCACACATTGCTTAGTAGTGGGAATAGGTGATTTCGTAGAATGTGCTTACACAGACGAAGCCGGCTACAACATTACTGGGCAACGTAATCTTAGGATACCAGTCACTGCTAACTGAAACATTGTTAACTGGTGCGTGACTACACTGTGGGACAGATATTGTCAGTGGAACTGCTGTGCCAATTAAGCCTTTTGACAGCAATTGTCAGTTTCTTCATTGACACAGATGTGTCGGTTAAGATTTCAGACTGTAAGGTACAAACCACGCCTCTTTTTCTTCACCCTCAACAACTGTACGCAGTATTGTTTTTGTCCAAATGGGAGAAGTGGTAAAAATGGTGCTCAAAATACACAGATTAATTAATTAATTTATTTATGTAGACAGGGTCTCACTGTATAACCCCAGATTGGCCTTGAACTCATGATGTAGCCTACATTAGCTTCCAGCTTGCAGTCCTCCTGCCTCAGTTTACCAAGTGCTGGCATTATAGGCGTGTACTTCCTTGTCTGGTCACACCCCTATTTTCTTATAATGCTATGAGGTTTTTATTATTATTATTATTTTCACACTGGGAGACAGTTTAGTATGGTATAGCTTTGGGAGTCATTTTTTTAATGCTCAGTCTCCCATACAGGAATTCGATATACCTTTCATTCATTCTACGTCTCTTTTATTTTAAAATTTTTCTTCACTTACGGAGGCTGCATATTTACTAATTAAGTAATTTTTTTTTTTTTTTTTTTTTTTTTTGCTAATTAGCCAAAGAGAGACAAGCAGAAATTACTCCAGCACTGGTAAAAACAATCTGATATAAATAAACGTAAAGTACTCTGAGGGCTTTCAGAAATAGCATTCTCATCAGGTTGTTCTATGCTTCCACAAATGAACCCAGCATTTATTAAACAAATGTACATAAGACACTCTGACCAATGCCTGGTACAGCGAGCACTCAATAAACAATTGTCTCTAAGATCATCAGGCGTATCAGGAACTCCAAGGTAATATTAAAAAATAATCTGCCACGATAGCCTAACAAAATGTACTGTGTGCTTCCTATTACTAAATGGAACGAGGAATTACTGTCAAAAAAGAGTTAATTTTGTATAGAAGTTTTCCATCAAAGACGTTTTGGTGTGCGAGGAAAGTCAGAGTGAGGCCGGCTGGAGAGAGGCGTCCAAGCAAAGGATATGATTGAACGAACAGTTTGTCATGATCAGACCGTTTTGTGTTTGACGCATCTTTTGTGTCTTATTACTTCCTGAAACTTTAAAATGACTCTGGCCAGCAACACTCACAGGACGGGTTGTCACGTTGCAGGGGATGTTCGCAATGATATTTATGTCACCCTGATCCATGGGGAGTTTGACAAAGGGAAGAAGAAGACGCCCAAGAACGTGGAGGTGACCATGTCTGTGTTCGATGAGGAAGGCAACCTCTTAGAGGTACACGGTGCCCCTTAGAAATCTTGTCAGCACACCCTGCTTTATGGCAATGATAGGTTGTTGTTGTCGTTAGGTGCTATTGACTCAGTGTCTGACTCATAGCAACCCTACCTACAATAGGCGAAACGCTATTTTCGGTGCTTCTCTGCTGTTCATAGGATTTTCAATGGTGGATTGTTTTTTGGGGAGTGGGTTGCCAGGTCCTTCTCCCAAGCCTCCAGCACCTGGTGTTCCCAGGCCTTCTCCCATCCAAGTACTAACCAGGCCTGATCCTGCTTAACTTCCGAGATCTGACGGGATTGGATGCCACAGGGCTATGGCTGCAGGCTGACGATAGGTGGCTGTCTTCATTACCATTATTCTACACATCAGGCTGTGCTTGGCTTTTCATAAGGAAAATAACACAAAACCTGATAAATTTGTGATGATCAAGGATGAGTTTTATTAATGAAACCATTTAGACTCCTGTTTTGATCATTCTGTCCTTCTAAGAAATAGCTCTGGCCACTGAGTGTTTCATGTATAGGCCTCCGATGTCATTTTCAAGCCATGTAGCGCTCTCAAGCTTGAGTAAGGTGGCAGGAATGCCCCAAAGGCCTTGAAAGGCACAGTGCCTTTGCAGAGCCAAGGGAGGCCAGCCCATTGGGAACTGCTAAGCTGGAAGGGCCCTGGGTGGAGGTCAGTTACCACTCTCCTTTAGGTTTTTATGTGTTGCTTTATTTTTGTAATACCAGGGGCCTGAACCCAGGGCCTCGTATAGGCTAGGGAAGGGCTTCACCACTGAGCAGCAACCCCAGTCCCTTTTGTATTTTGCATTTTGATTCAGAGTCTCATGAAGTTACTCAAGCTACTTCTGGCCTTGAGCTCACGATCCTCCTGCCTCAGCCTTCTGTATCACTGGGATTACAGGTGTGCGCCACCGTGCCTGGCTGCCCTCTAGTTTTAATCATCTGGGATCTGCAGCCCCGGATGGAGAAACTCTTTTGTCTGAAAAACACAGGAGTTCGAGGCAGACTTAGGAACCGGATCCAGGTGTTTGACTTCCGGTTCTGAGTGCCACCTTCTCTGGCAGCATTCCATCCATACAGAAAGGAAGTCTTGATTCTGATGTAAAAGAGAAGGTGAGGCAGGGGATGATTACTGGTTCTCGCCTCTGCTAGAACATTTTAGAATCCACCAGTCAAGCTCTTTTCACAAAGCTCACTGCGTGTCCTGTTGTGTGGCTGTTTGCGGGTTCAACAAAGTACAAGCTTCGATTCTCTTCACGTGTTGTCACCTTTGAAGGAAACAGATACTGTAACAGTTTTGTAAGCCAGTCACATTCTGTGTAAGAAAGAAAAAAGATGGCTTTGGACTTCTAGTGGGGCTGGGGTTTAGCTCAGTTGGTAGAGTGCTGTGCTATACTCTCTGACCATCCAAGTTCGATCTCCAGCACCACAAAAGAGAGAAGGATGTGGCAACCCACTCCTGAAACAGTCAGCCATTGAAAAGCCTAAGAGGGTCACTATGAGTCGGACATGATTCCACGGCACCTAACAACAACAGTGGGCTTCCAGGTGGGACTGTCTCCTTCATGCTATTGCTAGAACCACTGAACCCCATGAATTCAAGCACACATTCTCTCCTGGTTGATCATTTCATGGCTTTCTTAACCAACTTGCAAGTACCCCGTCCAGTCCTGGTTCTACCCAAGTAGATGGTTTGTCACTAGGAAAAGACACATCCCTGAGTTTGAGTGAACGCACTCCACCAGGTCCCTACTACAGAAAGCAGAGGCAGAGGAGAGTTCATTTTCCTCCGACAGCAGTACATCTGCATGAGAGGCCTGCCTCTCAGTCCTTATCAGAAGACCTCGGTTCCCTATGAGAGGGGGAAAAGAAAGCCGGGCACAGTGACGCACGCCTGTAATCCCAGCAGCTCAACAGGCGGAGGCGGGAGTATTGCAAGTGCGACACCAGAGGCAGTCTGCATAATTTAATAAGACCCTGTCTCAAAAAGTAAAAAAAAAAAAAAAAGAAAAGAAAAAAAGAAAGAAAAAAGAAAAAGGGCTGCGGGTGCAGCTCAGTGGTCCAGCACTTGCATAGCATGCAAACGCGAGGCCCTGGGTTCAACCCCTAGTACTGCAAAAAAAAAAAAAAAATCACAGGGCAGAGGAAAGTTCAGATGATGCTACATCCTTAGCTGCTGCCATATGTATACACTTAGGCCCTTGAAAGGGGTAGAAAGTCAGCCCTTGAGTCAGGCATGCGCTGGACATATTGGGAGTAAGGACACGTGCATGGCACGTGGAATTGTCTTACTTTTCTGGATGATATGTTATCCTCTCCTGATTGTTTTTTTCCATCCAAAGAAAGCAATACATCCTGGTGCTGGGTATGAAGGCATTTCGGAATACAAGTCAGTAGTCTACTATCAAGTCAAGCAGCCCTGTTGGTACGAGACTGTCAAGGTGAGACTTGGCCCTTTGTCACCACTGTCCCCTGTGAAACCTCCTTTAGATCCCTATCTTCTTTCTACCCCACAATCATTCTTACTACGTCCCAAAGCTTTAAATAAGTTGCCTCTGGTACGCAATAAGAAATGAATTGGTAGTTACAGTTCTGTAGCACAGGCTCTATCTTTAAGAAACTCCACAATCAAGAAAAATGAAATAAGGTCATTTGCAGCAAAATGGATAGAATTAGAGAAAATTATTTTAAGTGAACGAACACGAGCTCAGAAAGAGAAACAACACATGTTCTCACTCATATGAGGGAGCTGATTCAAAATTACAAGAAGGAAAAATCCTACTCAAAGGTCAGATCATAATAAAAGCGGGGGGAGGGAAGATAAGAATGAGGTCAATATAAATGGACTAGAAATCGCATGTAATTGTTCTAACAAGATAAAAACAAAGACGACTACAGGAAAAGTTTCTGTCTTAAACAGAACTGGAACCCAAGGACATATAGAAGAATACTACTAAGTAAAAGATAGAGAAGACTTAGATGGGAAACTTACATGGGAAGGGTGGGAGGGGGGGAAGCATAGGGGAGGATAAGGGATAACCTATATGAATAATGTTTATCAAAATGCATATATGAAAATGTCACAATGAAAAGCATGTCAAAATGAATCACATTATGATGTACATTAAAAATTTCTTATAATGAAAAAAAAAAGAAACTCCACACTATTAAATGACATTCCCATTCATAAACGTATAGAAACCTGAATAGAGAACTTGTGGTTGTAATGATGCAATAGGCTGCCAAGATGGTCTAAAACCAAAGGGAAATTTTCACACTCTGCAATCAGTTTCCCAACATGTCCTTCTTGGCTCCGAACCAAGTGTTCTGGGCCTCTTTCGGTTTAAATATGGGTTTAACAGATTTCGAAGTGCTTTGCAGATCAGGCGTCTCCTGCAACGAAGCAAGCAGGTTTGGGGGTGCCCTCTTCTTGATGGGGTGACTGAGACCAAAAGACTCAGGCTGGGGATGACTCCCCCAGATCCTGGCACTCCTTGGTGTCAGCCTGAGCTGGAGCCACTTCTAAACCCCAGGCGACATCAGGGGCCATTGTCAGAGTGAGGGGAACTCCTCCTAGGAAATGCAAAAACATTGCCTATATTGCACTTGTATCTGGTTCAGAAATGACTGTTTTCAAAACTCTTACATCGTTGATGTTTTGAATGTTGGCATTCATACAAATTTATATTGTGCTTTTTGAAGCTACTTATCTCAGGCATTATAGGCTCTTTAGAAAACTGTTTTTAGATGCTTGTATAATGGCACATAATTTGTTGAACCGTTCACCACCCTTTCCCTGCTCTGTCCATTGTTCCAGGGCTCTGTTCTCCTGCGCCCTACTTGTATAGAAGAGCAGAAAGCCTCCTTTCCCCAATATTTATGTTTTCTTTCTGTTATAGATGCTCATTATTACCATATCAGTATACACTTGGCAGTCCAGACCTCAAAGTACTGGCCGTTTCCCTCTGAAGTAGTTCCTGTGTCATACTTGAGAAAATACTAGAAGTTTGTAATATCTCTATACTCTGTTGTTGTTGCTGTTAGGTGCCGTCGAGTCGTGTCCGACTCATAGCAACCCTCATAGAGTTTTCAATGGCTGACTGTGTCAGGATTACCTCAGGAGTGGATTGCCACATCCTTCTCCCATTCTATACTCTGAGTCTGTGATAAATAACTAGACAATCTTCCCCTGGTATTCCTCTGGTTGGAATACAACTTGATCTCTATAAACGAAACCTTATAGCAAATCTCACTGTGTAGGAATTCAGGTCATGATAAGATACTAAAATTGAGCCTAATTATCATTGTGTATCTTAGAATAGCTGGGCCTGAACATTTCAAATATACTCACTGTAACAAAACGATAAAAGTTTAAGGTGGTACATATGCTAATTACCCTGATTTAATCATTACATAATGCATATATGAATCAAAACATAGTATTATTGTACTTCCTAAATGTATATAATTATTATGTGTCAAAATAAATTCATTAAAAGTAACCCCAATTCTGTGAAACGAGCCTTGACAGCAAAGTGCTGGGTATCTATAAACTATGACTCCTTACTTCTATGCAGGTATTCATTGCTATAGAAGAGGTCACCCGCTGCCATATAAGATTTACCTTCCGACACAGGTCATCTCAGGAATGTAAGTATTAGGAGGATTATTTCCATTTAAAAAAAACTTAACTCTTGCCTAACATGCGTTTGTGAATCTGGAGAACAAGTTATTTGAAAAGTAGAAATTGACAGTTTTATTTCAGAATTTGTTGGTATGAAGGAAATCAGAATAGCGAACTTTGTTGGGCTTCCAAGGCCTGTGTTATCCCCGTAGACCAGAATTTCCCACAATGTGTTCTGTGGACACTCTCTGTACGATGCCAGTACATGCTGTGTTTCATGGTGAAATAAGTGTAGGAAATGCTGCATATTTCCCCGAGACATTCTTAGTGCATGCTGCCCCATTGCTGAAACATCGTGCAAGACAAAAAACCACTGAATCTCTTATCTCCCAAAATTATCATTTTTTTCATGAAAGAACTATTTCTATAGAAAGGACTGTGACTGTCTTTGGTCACAGTTCAGGAAATGACTGCTCTGAAATGGGAGCAGAGAAAACGATTGTAAACAGACTGATCGTGAAATTTCTGGAAGTGACTTATTCTCCTTTAGCACTATATAAAATTTAACACCCCCCATCAATGTGAATTTATGGAACACTCTCCATATTCTGGGAGAAGGACCTGGCAGCCCATTCTTGAAACACTCCCACAACAATCAGTCATCAAAAACCCTAAGAATAGCAGAAAAGCACTGACACAGTGCCAGGGATGGCACAGTGTCAGGAGTGTTTCGTCTGTTGTACACAGGGTTGCTGTGAGTTGGACCCAACTCAACAGCAGCTAACAATAACACCCTAGAACATATTCTAGGCTGCAGGTGAGGGAGGAATCTGATAGCCTGTATCTGCCACTGCCACCCAGAGTCCCTACAGCGTGGCTTTTAGGAAGATGAACAAAGAACTGGGTGATTATGTCCAGAGCATTGTGGCATTACCACAAGAGCAATGTGAAGGGGTGCAGGGCACAGCTCCTAACCAAGCTGGGAATTTATGCATGTGACTTCCTGTATCTTCACTGAAACTTGAAGGCGAGCAGAAGTTAGCCCGGAAAGGCCCATGAGAGAGAAACTTCTTTGGGGAAACAAAGTGGGCTAAGGATGGCTAAAGTGAGAACAACAAGGAGCAATAATATTTTTGAGTCGAACCTAATAAAATTGCCATTTTTACAGGTAAAGATAGTCCATTATCAACAATTTCATATCTGTCCCAGGGACCCCCCCTCCCACTCTAAAATCTATCAGTGTTCAAGCCCTTTATATAAAATGGTGTAGTATTTGTATATAACCTACCTGTATATATTACTTATATAAGAATACTATACAAATGCTGTGTAAATAGTTCCTATACTGTATGTTTAGAAGATAATGATGAGGAAAAAAGTCTACATGTTCAGTAAAGATGCAGCCATCATGGGCCTCACTACACAGCACACATCAGCAACAACAGAAGGTTTTCAACCCAGGATTTGCTGAATCCGGGTATGGAGGCCCACTGTACTGAGCTAATGATTAGCGAGGTCTTGGTTTGTACCAAATGTTACCTGAAGGCTTGCTACACCCAGCCTTGTTTAGTAGCCACAGTGATCTGACAGGACACATCCTACTTTTATCCACATCTATACGTAAAGATCCTAGGGTACTGAGAGGCCCATGGTTGCAAGGCTAGTAAGCAATAGAGCTGAATTGATGGTCAGGCCATCTGATTCTAGATGATTCTAGATGGGCTGCAGCCAGACATGAAGGGTGAAGATTCCTTTATATTGTGTTATAGAGGAGCCGTAGGGTGGTTTGGGGTTTTGTGTTTTGGGCCTTTTTTTTTTTTTTTTTTTTTTTTTTTTTTTTTTTTTTTTTTTTTGAGTATATGTTTGTTGTTAGGTGCTGTTGAGTCGATATCCTACTCATAGCGACCCTACGTATAACAGGCAAAACACTATTGTTACTGCTTCTCTGCTGTTCATAGGGTTTTCAATGGCAGATGGATTTTTGGGAGTGGGTAGCTGGGTCCATCTCCTAATCCTACAGCTTCTGGTGTTCCCAGGTGGTCTCCCATCCAAGTACTAACCAGGCCCGACCCTGCTTAGCTTCTGAGATCTGACGGGATCGGATGCCACAGGGCTACAGCTGCAGGCGGAGAGTATATGTTTATAACAGCTTTATTCATAGCACCCCAACGTTGAAATAGCCCAAACGACCACCAACAGGAAACTGTTGGTGTTAACAGTGTTAACAGTCTTGCAGTGGATTACCACTCGGCCAGTGTGGGGACACAGGAGTTCCAGCAGACCCTACAGCTGTGCATGTCATGAGAACAGGCCTTAGAACAGGCCGCCAGTTACCCCAACCATTGAAATGTAGGCGGGGGAGCCGTGAGCCCAGAGGCTGACCCAGCACTCCCCTCCCTGGGGGCTGAACACTCCTCCCTAGATGTGATGAGACACACCAGGGCTGTTTGTTTGGAAGGAATAAACGGGAAGAAACTACAGGCAGCATTGTAAACCCAATAGTCAGTGCCTCGCTGCATCTGTCTCAGAATAAGAGAGACTGAGATGCCTCATTCAAAGTTTTCTTTTTATGTTTGGATTGGTTTTTTGTTCTTGGTGGTATTTTCTTTTACTTTTCTTTTCTTTTCTTTTTTGTGGCAGTCCTGGGGGTTGAACCTTGCGCTTGCATCCTCTGCAAGTGCTAGACCACTGAGCTGCACCCACAGCCCATTGTTTTTTTACTTTTTGAGACAGAGTCTCGCTAAGTTACACAGACTGCCTCTGGTCTCGAACTTGAGGTCCTCCTGCCTCCGCCTCCCAAGCCATTGGGATTACAGGCGTGCACCACCGTGCCCGGCTCATTTTCTTTGTTCTTTTTGCCATACTGGAGATTGATATATGTGCTGGCCAAGTGCTTTACCACGAGTTACATCCCCAGCCCTAGCCCTTTTTAAATTTTATTTTGAGACAGTGTCTTGCTAAGTTGCCCAGGTTGGCCTGAACTTGCAAGAGATCCTCCTGCCTCAACCTCCCAAGTGTCTAGGATTATAGGTGTGCGCCATCACACCTGGATTCATTAAAGAGTTTGAAACAGGGCAGTTGCTGTGAATAGATTTGATTTTAGGAACCTCCCTTTGACTGCAGGGTGGAGAAAGTGTTGGGTGGAAGAGAGCTGGGGACTGAGGGACTAGTTAGGAAGGGCTTGTAGAAGTAAATGGAGAAGGCGAGGAGCCCTGGCCTCAGGCAGGAACAGAGGGGCTGGAGAGAAAGAAAGGGGCTGGGCTCCCAGGTGTTAGGACATGGTGTTGACATGAGATGACTTGGTATTAACTCCACATCTCTGATTTGGATGATCTGGTGGATTCTGGTCTCATTTTTTAGCGAATGTGGGAAGAGGCCCATACTTGGGGGGAGTTAGGGGGAACCTATGACACATATAGGCTGACTATACCTTATTCTGGGAGAAGGATCTGGTAACCCACTCCCAAAAATCAATCCGCCATTGAAAACCCTATGAACAGCAGAGAAGCACTGACAATTGTGTTCCACCTGTTGTACCTAGGATCGCTATGAGTCGGACACCAATTCGACAGCACCTAACAACAACAACATACCTATTGACTTATGCTTATTATGGTATGGGCGAGCATCACACCCCAAAGCAAATGTGAAATCAACCGCCATAGCCATCACCTCCTGACATCCTTCCACACAGCTCAGACCCGTATTTCTGTCTTTTCAGCCAGAGATAAATCGGAGCGAGCCTTTGGGGTGGCCTTTGTGAAACTGATGAACCCGGACGGCACAACGCTGCAGGACGGGAGGCATGATCTGGTGGTGTACAAGGTGGTACTAACAGAACCTGGCTCCCTCTGAAGCTGCCTTTTAAGGCTCCTTTCAGATTCCCCCGTGCAAACATCAGAAACCTGTTGAGCTCTGAGTGTCTGCCCCTTAGAGTCTGGAAACCCCGAGGACTCTAGTCCCGCTCACTGCGTGGTTTCCCCTCTCTCTCTAGAGAGAGTGAGTTGCGTTACTATTGAGTATCTGAAGAGCACCTAAGCCAGTCGCAGTGGTGCATGCCTGTAATCCCAGCAGCTAGGGAGGTGGAGGCAGGAGGATTGCAAGTTCAAGACAAGAGGCAGCCTGTGTAAATTAGCGAGACCCTGTCTCAAAAAGTAAAAAAAAAAAAATGGGCTGAGGGTGCAGCTCAGTGGTCCAGCACTTGCAGAGCAGGCAGGCGTGAGGACCTGGGTTCAACCCCCAGTACTGCAAAAAAAAAAAAAAAAAAGGGCTGGGGGTGCAGCTCAGTGTTCCAGCACTTGCAGAGCACGCAAGCTCGAGGCCCTGGGTTCAACCCATAGTACCACACACACAAAAGCCCCTCACCCTCATGCGAAGGGGGGCCTTCCTCCCCTGCCCCTGTGTCATCTTGCATGGCACAGGCAGCGCACAGTTGAGCCTGGTTGCAGTGTCGTAGGTGCTGTAGGATGTGGTTTTCATATCGCCATGAGCCAGCCACCATTTCTCTGCTGTCACGGCCTTGCTTCCTTTCCTGGTACTTTTTTCCCTGTTCGTCCCTTCCGATGGTTGCAGAGCTGCTGCGTCTCCTCAGATTTTAGAGTATCAGCGAGATGCTGGAAGATCTCATTTATCCAAAAATACTGAGAAGGTAGCGAGCGCATACTCAGCAGGTCTTCCGAGTAGCATCTCTCTGATGGTGACAGTTTCCCTTAGTCTGTAATAGTTTCAGAAGGCACGGCCGGCTCTTTCTTCCTTCATTAGCCCAAAGAAGCATAAATGGGACCGTTTATAGTTTCAAGGAAAATGGCTGAGCCAGGCACGGTGGTGCACGCCTGTAATCCCAGCGGTTTGGGAGGCGGAGGCAGGAGGATCACAAGTTCGAGACCAGAGGCAGTCTGCGTAATATAGTGAGACCCTGTCTCAAAAAGTAAAAATATGGGCTGGGGGTGCAGCTCAGTGGTCCAGAATTTGCAAAGCATGCAAACGCGAGGCCCTGGGTTCAACCCCCCCAGTACCGCAAAAAAAAAAAAAAAAAAAAAAAAGAAAGACAGAAAAAGAAAAAGGCAATCCAACCTTATTCTGTAATATATTAATTACTGCTGGCAGAGACCAAGATATTCTCATTTGTAGCTCATGGCTCAGTCCACTTTTATTCCTGGGTGAAATTATTTTCGGGCTTAGACTCTGCAGAAGGATACCGCAGCGTCTGAGTTGGAGTGGCTCTTGGGTCTCATTTGGTAAAGCCACACGCCTCCTGCTGGCAAGGCCCTGTGCTCCTGGCAGAGCGTATTTTTTTTTATCGCATCTGGTCGATGTTTCACGTCATCTGGTGTTCCTAACATGCTTCCTGTTCAGGGCGATAACAAGAAAATGGAAGATGCTAAGTTTTACCTGACCCTGCCCGGGACCAAGGTGGAGATGGAAGAAAAAGAGCTCCAGGCCTCCAAAACCCTGGCTGCCTCCGCCGCCAGCAAGGAGAGTACCAAGGACAGCTTTCAGATCGCCACCCTCATCTGCTCCACAAAGCTCACCCAGAACGGTAGGCGTGCGCACAGCGTGGACACAGTGAGCTTCCACTCGCTCTTCCCAGGCTCCTGGCTTAGAGTCACTGGGCCGGACCCTGCGGGCCCAGGCCGTCTGAGGCGGGTTGCTGGGCTGCTCTCGGCTTCTGCTCCTCCAGCGATGTTCTGGGTCCTGTGATCACATCTCAAAGGTCCTTCTGAGGTTTGGCTGTCCATCTCTAAAGCAGTATAAAAGGCATTTCGATACTTTTTATTATCACAAAAGCTATAAAGCCTGCAGCCA
>VMDO01001380.1:75782-212321 GCA_007922755.1 Pedetes capensis
CGTCAGATCTCGGAAGCTAAGCAGGGTCGGGCCTGGTTAGTACCTGGATGGGAAACCGCCTGGGAACACCAGAAGCTGTAGGCTTGGGAGAAGGACCTGGCAACCCCCTCCCAAAAATCAATCTGCCATTGAAAACCCTATGAACAGCAGAGAAGCACTGACAATAGTGTTTCCCCTGTTGTACAGAGGGTCGCTATGACTCGGATACCGACTCGACGGCACCTAACAACAACAACAACAACAAGGAAGGTGGAAGAGTCAAACGGTCTATGTTTCCTTTCTTCGGGGCAGCAAAGAGCTCTGACGTTGTGCTCTGTAGCCTTGTTAGGTGCCGTCAAGTCGACTCCAACTCATAGCGACCCTTGTAAGGATCCCTGTAGTATATGGAATGGGAAACATTGGGGACAAGGGGAGGAAGTCATCAGTCTCTTGCCCAAGCAGATATAGCAGAAGCAGGGATACCCATCAGAGTTTCTATCTCCCCACTATATTTTCCCCTTTCACGTGTTTTCCTAAGAAGTCAGGAATTTTTCATAAAACTAGCTGAATCATTCAAATTGGACTCCATTTCATTTTGTCTTCAAGTCTTGGCATCAGTTTCAGCCTCTCTGGTGTATAATGTGGCATTGGATAGCCATTAAGAGTTCCTTGCCCGCAGCCATAGCCCTTTGGCTTCCAATTCCATCAGATCTCAGAAGCTAAGCAGGGTCGGGCCTGGTTAGTACTTGGATGGGAGACCACCTGGGAGCACAAGGTGCTGTAGGCTTGGGAGACGGACCCAGCAGCCCACTCCCAAAACAATCAGCCATTGAAAACCCTATGAATAGCAGAGAAACACTAACACTAGTGTTTCGCCCGTTGTACGTAGGGTCGCTAGGAGTCGGATACCGACTCGATGGCACCCAACAACAGGAAGAATTCCTTATTCGTTTAACCTATGTCATGTGGAAGGTGTCCTGTTGAATATATCGAGCCAAGAGTTTACTGCCCAGGAGACTTGCCTTAGAAATCCTGTGTGCCCCGTGCTGTGCCGAGGATCAGACCCTGTAGCTTTGTGAAGGACTTGGGTGAGGCTCCTGGCAGGAGCTCTGACATGTGGAAGAAAGGGCAGCGACCAAAGAGAGTATGCTGAAGGATCAGATCGCGGGTGATCCTTAGAAGGGATAAGTATTGAGTTTGTCTTGATGAATCCTAACTGGCTGGAGCATAAGGAAAGTGTTTCAACTTGGACAAGTGGGTAGACTCAACTGAGGGCAGTTCAGGGCAGACCTATATGGGAAACTAAGACTTCACTCATAAAAAATTAAGACAGAAAATACTCTGAGCTTCATAGAAGACACAACAAAATTGTACCAGTCACATAACCCTGGTTACGGAAAAAATATAATACACTGCCAGTAGAGAGATTCAAAGGGTACAGTGTTTATGGAAGATGAACTTGACCCCTAGAAATTGAACCTCAGTGACAATGAGAGATACGCACTAAGATTTATGTATGAGGGGTTTCCGTCTATTTATGATAGGGACATACTGGAAACAACCCAATTGTCCAATAAATGGAATCAGTTGAAATTTTAGAATGTAATTAAATGATGAAATATATGCAGCTGCTAATTATTGAATTTCAAAACACAGTTGAGGCCGTGGCAAACATTTTAACACTATGCATGTGACTCCAGTTTTGTTTAAATATATGGAGACAATTTGGAGCCAGCTGGCCTGGGTTCAATTCCCAGTTCTGCCATTTACTTGCTGTTTCATCTTGAGCCAGTGACTTCACCTCTCTGTGACTTGGTTTCCTCATTTTTTAAATGAAAGTGATAATAGTAAAGGTTAAATATCCCTTATCCAAAATACTTCAGGCCAGAAGTATTTTGGCTTTCAGAAATTTTTCAGATTTTGAAATATTTGCACATACATAATCTGATAGATTGGGGGTGTGACTCGATCTAAACATGAAATTCATTTGTTTCTTCAGTCATTTGTTAGCCGACATTACTATTGTGTTCAACATTACATGTACACACACAAAAAGACTAAAATAACTCCAAAAGTTTGGAAAATTCTTCTTTTTCAATTCTTTTTATTATTTTCCAAATTTTAAATTCTGAAATATCATAACTTTTTTAAGTATGGTATTGTTGTTATTGTTAAGTGCTGTCAAGTGTGTCTGACTCACAGCAACCCTCATAGGGTTTTCATTGGCTGATTGTTTGGGGATTGCCTCGGGAGTGGATTGCCACATCCTTATCCCATAAGTATGGTATTGTTGTTATTGTTAGGTGCCGTCAGTCGTGTGCAACTCATAGCGACCCTTATAGGGTTTTCAATGGCTGACTGTTTCGGGATTGCCTTAGGAGTGGGTTGCCACATCCTTCTCCCATTTTTGGGGTGCTGGGAATTGAACTCAGGACCTCAGAGACTGCAGAGTGGTGCTCTACCAACTGAGCTAAATCCCAGCGCCTGTATGGTATTGTTGTTGTTGTTAGGTGCTGTCGAATTGAGTCCAACTCATAGTGACCCTATGTACAGCAGATTGAAACACTTGCCCATTCTATGCCAGGCAAATGATCTTATTTGTGTTTAAGCCCATTGTTGCAGACACTGTGTCAATCCATCTGGTGGAGGGTTTTCCTCTTTTGCGTTGACCTGCCACTCTTCCAAACATGATGTCTTTCTCCAGGGATTGATCTCTCCTGACTACATGTCCGAAATATGTAAGACGCAGTTTGGCCATTCTTGCTCCCAAGGAGCACTCTGGTTGTACTTCTTCTAGGACAGATTTGGTATTAGACTATATAAAACATTAATGTGCTTGACTATCACGGGATACTCAGAAATACCCATCTCAATACACAAAGTCTTAAATGCTCCCTTATGCCACAGGTCTAAAAAGGCAGACCCATCTGAGTTAGAGGAGAGGAGCAGGAGGGGGCCGTCTGGGGAACCTGGAGACATGGTGAAGGCATCAAAGGCGTCAGGAGCATCAGAGAAACCAGAGCATTCCATGCAGTGGATGAGTAATTGTGGGGGCTCCCGCATGTGCTTCCTTCTGATTTAGTGGAAGTGATAAAGAACGGATGTCATTCATTCTGAGAAAGAAAAGGGTGATGACCATTAAAAAGCCATCAGCTCTGGGGGGGCAAAGAGACCAGAGGTTCTCCTTGCGCACTCCCTAAGACCAAAGGTGTCCTGCCTCGTCGAGGACAGCCATTCAGGCTGACTACAAACAGCTCTTGCCGACTCGTTTTTAACTGATCTATTTGGTTCATTTTTCAAAAACTAGAACAGGCTGCTTTGTTGAACATGTGTTGCTCAGCCCAGGTGGAGGGTGAGATAGATTTGGGTTGCCGGGAATGGAGACCGGAGGAGTTCAGGCCCTGAGGGTGAGGCTCCGTCCCATGTGACTCCCACTCCCTGTCCCATCTGACCTGCCACACCCTGGCACACAAGGGCAACAGTGTTGCCAGTACTAACCCCCAGTTACTGATCAAAAATTTAAATGTCAAAATGGGAAAACGTTTTCCCGGGGCTCGTAAGTGGTAGGCTTGGGCTTTGAAAACAAGTATTTACAGCTCCAAAGCTTGTGATTTCTCTTGGTGATTCTTTTGTTTTTTAAATTGTATTGTTCCTAATTTTCTTCCAAAAGTAATTACTATACTAAATATGGAGGTTGTCATCCCTTTGCTTTTCTTTATAATTTCACCAGGTGTTTGTAATCCTTTAAAAATATGCATTGTTTAGTTTTGCTTCCCCTCAGACGTATACACCCTGCCCCGCTTCCTATAGATGTAATCATTCCGTGTGAATTTGCTTATCTCTTTGAAACTCTGGAGGAGGCAGGATGATAGATTTATAACTAAAGGCAGGCAAGATTTATAACTAAAGGCCATTTCTACCACACTTTGCAGTTGTGTGACCTAAAACAAGCGATTTAATGCCATAAAGTGTCTGGGTTTTTTTGTTCATTTTAATCTAAAAAATGGAAAAAATTAAATCTCTATAGTGCAATCATGTTAAAGTGGATTCACGTATATATATATATATATGTGTGTGTGTGGAAATACACACACATATGCACACACACATACATATGTTGTTGTTGGGTGCCGTTGAGTCGGGTCCAACTCATAGCGACCCTTTGTACAGCAGATCGAAACAATCCCTGATTCTGTTCCCGGCATATGATCTTATTTATATTTAAACCCATTGTTGTAGACACTGTATCAATCCATCTGGTGGAGGGCTTTCCTTTTTTTTGTTGACCTGCCACTCTCCCAAACATGATGTCCTTCTCCAGGGATTGGTCCTTCCTGACTACATGTCCAAAATATGTAAGACACAGTCTAGCCATCGTTACTTCCAAGGAGCACTCTGGTTATACTTCCTCTAGACCAGATCTGTTGGTTCTTTTGGCAGTCCATGGTATATTCAATAATCGTCTCCAGCTCTGTAATTCAAAAGTATCAATTCTTCTCCTGTCTCCCTTGTTCAATGTCCCGCTTTCACAATCATATGATGCGACTGAAAATACCATGGCATGAGTCAGGTGCACCTTCGTATTCAATGTGACATCTTTACTTTTCAATAGTCTAAAGAGATCTTTTGCCACTTTTCCCAAAGCATTGTGTAGCACTGTGGCATCTGATCCTGTCAGGTCTTGGAAGTTGAGCAGGGTCGGACCTGGTTAGTACTTGGATGGGAGACCCCCTGGGAACACCAGGTGCTGTAGGCTTGGGAGAAGGACCCAGCAACCCACTCCCAAAAAACAGTCAGCCATTGAAAACCCTATGAATAGCAGAGAAGCACTAAACAGTGTTTCATCTGTTGCATGTAGGGTCACTGTAAGTCGGACACTGACAACAACAACAACAACAAATATATATATATATATATATATATATATATATATATATATATATGTATGTATGTATGTATGTATTTCCTCTTTCCCTCTGAATCCATACAGATATAGATAATGAAAGGGAGAAAATTAAGCTAGGCAGGAAATTGAAGGCAGAAAGGTTATATATGAGTGTTTTGTAAGTTTACTTTTTATGACTGTAATGTCATTAGATGAGAAATGTGAATTCTAGTCACATGTTTTATGTTCTTATGTATTAGTGGTTAATTCTTTTCTCTTTGAGAAATGAAATAGGATCACAAGGTTTTTTCTGACTTAGATGGGAGATAGTAATTGAAACCACATATGAGGTCTTTGAATTAGTCACTATTATGAGCAGTTATCTTTTCTAGAGAATTCTGTAGCTACCAACTTGGTGTCTGATGCCATCTGATCTCAGAAGCTAAGCAGGATTGGGCCTGGTTAGTCCTAGGATGAGAGACGTGGGAATACCAGATGCTATAGGCTTGGGAGAAGGACCCAGCAGCCCACTCCTGAAACAATCAGCCATCAAAAGCTCTATGAATAAGTTGGACATGGTGGCGCACGCCTGTAATCCCGGCAGCTCAGGAGGCAGAGGCAGGAGGATCGCAAGTTCGAGACCAGAGGCAGTCTGCATAACTTAGTGAGACCCTGTCTCAAAAAGTAAAAAAAAAATGGGCTGGGTGTGCAGCTCAGTGGTCCAGCACTTGCAAAGCATGCAAGCGCAAGGCCCTGGGTTCAACCCCCAGGACCGAAAAACAAAAACAAAAACAAAACAAAACAAAAAACCTATAAATAGCAGAGGAGCACTAACAGTAGTGCCAGGCATAGCACAGTTCCTGGTAGTGTTTCGTTCTGTTGTACATAGGGACACTGTGAGTTGGATTCGACTCCATGGCGCCTAACAACAACAGCATGTCCTGAAATGATCTGGATTGCTCCTTCTAATGTTTATGGTTTGTGGTTCTTCTTCCCAGTTGACCTATTGGGCTTGTTAAATTGGCGCTCCAACTCCCAGAACATTAAACACAACCTAAAGAAGCTAATGGAGGTAGATGGAGGAGAGATTGTTAAGGTATGTTTCTATCTCCATAGCTAGAAATATACCTTCTGTGTCTTTAGTTCAGCGCTTTCAATTAAACCAACTGTTGCAAATATAAGACTTGTTATCCGCGTGGCTAAGCAAGTGTTCCTATTTTTACGAAAATACTGTTCTTAAGTCTATTCTGTTGGAACCTAATTGTCCTCAAATCTGTGTTGTGTAGAGCCAAGTGAAAGCACCAAAATAACCTGTTTCCCTTATATTCAGTTTTTGCAAGATACACTCGATGCACTTTTTAACATAATGATGGAAATGTCAGACAATGAAACGTACGACTTCCTCGTGTTTGACGCACTGGTAAGCAGTTCATCATATTAACTAGCGTTTGTCCTTACAGCCGTCATTTTCAGTGTTTGCTATTATAAGTAATTGCCACGAATATCCTCCTGCGTCATTATCTCTGTACACCTCCCCGAGGATTTCTTTAGACCGAATTCCCAGAAGTAAAGTTAGAAACAAATAAGTTTTATTCCAGGCCTATTTATGTCTCTGGGGCTGGGATTTAGCTCAGGTGGTAGAGCGCTACGCTGCAGTCTTTGAGGTCCCCAGTTCAATTCCCAGCACTGCAAAAATGGGAGAAGGATCTGGCAATCCACTCCCAAGGAAATCCCGAAACAGTCAGCCATTGAAAATCCTATGAGGGTTGCTATGAGTCTGATACCGACTCAACGGCACCTAACAACAACAACATTATGTCTCTGTTTTTTTGGTGGAGCTCAATGCTTTGACAGACTTCCTCTTTCTCGTTAGGGAAAAGAAGGGGTGTCATTGTGCTAGAGATCAGTGGACATTTGAACTCACTTCAGCATTGTTTAGTCAAAACCCAGAGGTACCGTCAGCCCTGAAATGTCTGTGCAAGGGAGCCTGGGTGCACAAGTCAGAGAGGGATCTTAGCGTCACTAGGTACGGTACACAACCTAGAAGGCAGCTGAGTTTGTCACGTAAGGTGCCTACACATACAGCCCATTCCAAGAACTGAAAGCAGAACAGAGATGTGCGATGATCAGAACCTGGGAAAGGCAGAGGTGTCAGTGGACAGGAGGAAGTGGACAAACCAAGCCTCGCTTCCTCATTGCGGGGGGAGGCTCAGGGCAAGATTTTACCTGAATTTTGCAGCTGGAGGAAGAATGTCAATGGCAACTGTGTGGCCTTTGCCAGCTTGGAGAAATGGGTGAGCTCGGCAAGTGGGCAGGGCACGCAAGCTAAGGATGTAAGGTGAAGGGAGGTAATACCATCCTGCCAAGGTCAGGGTCTGGTGTGGGGGGAAGAGAAGCTGTGGTTAGGGATACCTGGAATGAGCTGTGGACGCACAGCCCTGTGGGACAGAGCAGCTGGCTGTGGACACACGGAAGCCCCAGCTACCTCTTCCTGTGCATACCGTTATCACACATAGGTGCAGTGCACGTGTTTATAGATTATGCATCCAAAAGTCAACAAAAGATTAGCTGGGTGTGGTGGCGCACATCTGTAATCCCCGCAGCTCGGGAGGCAGGAGGATCGCAAGTTGGAGACCAGAGGCAGTCTGCATAACTTAGCAAGACCCTGTCTCAAAAAGTGAAAAAAAAAAAAAACCAAAATGGGCTGGGGGCGCAGCTCAGTGGTCCAGCACTTGCAAAGCATGCAGGCGCGAGGCCCTGGCTTCAACCCTCAGTACCGCAAAAAAAAAAAAGTCAACAAAAGTCAATATGCAAGGGGGAAATTGGAAGACAATACTTAGGTGAAGTTCAAATTGCTGGAGTCACTCACACTCAGGAGAAAATTGCCATGTGATATTTTACTAGCTGCACCCTTGGATTAGAGCTTATAATTCGCACAGAAAGCCCCCTCACCTGTCTTCCTTCCTCCTGTCCCATTTTTCTCCCTGACTTATGTCACTGTGTACCAACTACCCTCCTCTTGAGACAATAGCTGCTTGAGGCCAGGGGTGCTGGCTTCCATTGATTTCACCATAGCACTTAGCATGGGGCCTAGCACATAACTATCACTCTTCCTGTTAAATATGTACCCCAAGACTTGACTTTGGCGCTAAAATAATAGAGTGGGGATGCTGCAAAAATAGTCAAGAAAGAAGAAGTGACCCAGATTTTTTTTTTTTTTTTTTTTTTTTGGTACTGGGGGGTTGAACCCAGGGCCTCGCACTTCCATGCTCTGCAAGTGCTGGACGACTGAGCTGCACCTTCAGCCCATTGTTTTACTTTTTGAGACAGGGTCTCGCTAAGTTATGCAGACTGCCTCTGGTCTTGAACTTGTGATCCTCCTGCCTCTGCCTCCCAAGCCCCTGGGATTACAGGTGTGCGCCACCACGCCCAGCCGACCCAGATGTTAAACCCCAGCTTGTTGACGGGATGCCTGCAGTTGTGTAGGGCTGGTGTTGATGGTTTTTTTCTCCTTCGGCAGGTATTTATTATTTCACTGATAGGCGACATCAAGTTCCAGCATTTTAATCCTGTACTTGAAACCTACATTTACAAGCACTTCAGTGCCACTTTGGCATACGTGTGAGTATGACTCAAGGGGACTGTGTGTCACTGGATTGTTGGATTTGTACTCCTGGGGCTGGATGTTTGAGAAACGAGAAGAGCCTGCATTCAGTACACCTTGAAGCCAGTTCGGAGCAGAATCCAGGGAAGGTGATCAAAGTCAGTTCTTAGGAACTGGTTATCAGTGAGTGAGGTCTACATAAGGCACCAAAGGAATCAAACAATGAATTAATCAAGGCCAAGTTGGATGGAAAAACAGGGCATGCTTTCAACCCTATATCACAAGTGCTTTGTGGCATTGCTTACTTACAGGATATTAGACTTGGTTTTCCTTCTTTTGCCTGAGAAGTAGTGGCTTCTATCTTTTCCATAGAGCAGCCATCTTTCTGTGTTTGGTTTGTGACTCCCGAATAAGGGAAGCAGCAGCCCATGTTCAGTCCGCACTTTCCTGGGGTGCTCAGCTCTCCGTGGCATTGCAGGTGACCCGTCACTCCCCCTTCTTGCATTCCCATTATAGTGACGGCAATGTAACAGGGATTGTTAAACAGTCTTTTGTACAATGGCTTATACTAGATCTCAGTGATTGCTGGTGGCTGACGAATCTGGATAGATTGGTGATCCCTGTTGTTCTTTTCTAAACTAAACAAGCATGAAGGTACAGAAACGCAAGTTCCATAAAAGAGGCGTCATGTGGCACAGTTGCCAGCTGTCCTGATGGTTATAGTGCCCAGCAGATTGGAGAGGCTGCAGATTTACCAGCGATAGGGTTGTTTCCATTCAGCACCATGACATCCCAAGTGGGCATCAGCTACAAGCAAGGAAATCCTGCTACTGAGGATCTTAATGACACTGAGCCAAGTGCGACCCTCCAGGGGAACTTGAGCTCAATCCTTCTGCCTCCACCTCCGCACCTTGCTAGTAAGTGAATTTTCCAAAGCAAAAAAACAAGAGCACAGAGCAGCACATAGAAAAGGCAGCATGACCGGTGTGGAACACAGCTCAAGGTCAGAATGTCACACCTGCATGAGAACACCCAGTCAGCACCTGCCTTAGAGCACCAAGTCAACACACGCAGGCCACGCTCACCTGCCAGGTTTACTTGCAACACCTGATAAATTCTGCACATTTTTTGGGGGGATTTTGTACTAACCCTAGAAAAGCTCAGAGATTCCCAGAAGGAAGTTTGAAATATCAGTGCCCTCACAAGCCTGGGTTGGTATGAGATCAAGAACCTAATCTGAAAACCCTGGAAAGACGTGGAGAGCCGTCTAAAATCCCAGAAGAGTTTTGGTTGTTGACATTTTTCAGAACCAAGAGTGTTCTAGAGATCTGAGTGTTCTAGAGAATCCAATTGAGCTGCACTTCCTACACTCAGTGAGGTTTCTATCTGGCACCATAGTTATGGATCCCAAAGGGTTGAGGCTGAATGGAAGGAATTAGTTTTGTTTTGTTTTTTTTCTCTGTGGTACTGAAAAGTTGAACCTGGTGCCTCATGCATGCTTTTCACAAGCGATTAACCACTGAGCTCTCCCCGCAGCCCGTTTTTTACTTTGTATCTTGAGACAGGGTCTTGCTAAATTACACAGGCTGCCTCTGGCCTCGAACTTGCAATCCTCCTGCCTCTGCCTCCCACTGGGATTAAAGTTGTGCACCATGATGCCCAGCCTGGAAGGAATGAGCTTCAAGGTAACTGCCTAAGGCAGACATCATCTCTCCTTCCAAGGAGCATCTGAAGATGCCAGAGATTCAATATCCTCATAGTTTGGATCTCTTCAAGTCTGTTTTCTTTTCTCTCTTTTTTTTCTTTTTCCTTTTCCTTTTTTTTTTTTTTTTGTGGTACTGGGGGTTGAGCCCAGGGCCTCGAGCTTGCATACTCTGCAAGAGCTGGACCACTGAGCTGTACCCTTAGCCCTTTTTTTTTTTTTTTTTTTTTTTTTTTTTTTTTTTTTTTTTTTTTTTTTTTTTTTTTTTTTTACTTTTTGGGACAGGGTCTCGCTAAGTTACACAGACTGCCTCTGGTCTTGAACTTGCGATCTTCCTGCCTCCGCCTCCCAAGCCGCTGAGATTACAGGCGTGCGCCACCGCTCCCAGAAGTTCTTTCATTTCTTGATCCTTCTTCTTGATCCCACAAACAGAAAGGAACTTTCTAGTACTTCTAAGCAGAAGGGAAGTTCCAAACTTAGACAGCAGATAAAAAAACTAAATTCCAAATAAGTGAGCTTGACTGTTCAGGGAATAGTCTAGAGGGTATAATGAATTATGGCGTCTGCTTCCCAGTATGCCACTTTCCCTTCCTATATCATGTACCCCAAGCCTCAGAGCGTCACATTGCCTGTTGACTTCCGTTTTCTTTGTCCCTCTTTTAAGGAAACTCTCCAAGGTACTGAACTTTTATGTGGCTAATGCGGATGATTCGAGCAAGACCGAATTGCTTTTTGCTGCTCTAAAAGCCTTGAAGTACTTGTTTAGGTTCATCATCCAGTCCCGAGTCCTCTACTTGAGGTAACAATCGCTATAATAAGATGCTTGTCATGCCATCATGGCTTCTCCACACGGGTTCCCTTTCTTCTCATGCTTGTACTCAGCTGTGTTGGCCATGGAACTGCCAAATTTCAGAACTTCAGGGCTGAAGATGAGGTGGGTTGGGAGACCATTGGAGATGGTCCTTGTGAGTTCCTTTGGTATCAACAGAATTCTAAGGCAGTGACGACAGCAGGGGAGAAGGACCAGGCAACCCACTCCCAAAGAACAATCAGCCATTGAAAACCTTATGAATAGCAGAGAAGCACTAACAATAGTGTTTCAGTCAGTGCTCAGGGACACAGAGGGTGAAATATGCCTCTTGCTGGAAGTCTTGGTTGGTGACAGCAGCTCTAGGGAAACAGATCCCTGTGGCAAGTCAGGAGTTTGGATTTTATTCCAAGGGTGGTGGAAGGTGTCAGAGGACTTTAGTTAGAGACATAATAAAATCGGGCTGATGTTTTTCAATGATCGTCTCAACTCCTATGTGGAAAATGGATTATGGAAAGTTAAGAGTACAAACCAGTAATTACCTACTGGGCTATTCCAGATCAAGTGTGAGACATAGTATCTCTACTAAGGAGCTGAGGGTGGTTGGCACACAGGGTTCCCCTGCTGTATCAGGCACAGTGGCTCCTGCTGTTCTTCCTGCTGCCACAAATGCCCACAAAGCAACAAAATAGACTGCATCCCCAGGTTAGAACCCCCTAGACTCTGGGGAATCCTTACCAACTGGCTGCCCTCGTTGGCCAGTTGGAAGGGTCTGTTTTAGGACTGTCTTGCTCTTGTCTGAGTAGTAATGTCTCTATGAGTCTGTTGGTCTTACTCTTGGTACCCTAGCAACCGTCTTAAGAGGCCCCGTCAGACGTCTTTCTGCATGATTTGAGGCGGTAACCAGCAAGGCCCCAACCTCCAGCACTGTTTTTTGAAGCCACAAATCTATTTTGACACTTCTTTTGGAAATGGGAAATCTGACTGTGTGTCTCTTTGCCCTGTTAAGATTTTATGGTCAGAGTGAAGATGGAGACGAATTTAATAACTCAATCCGCCAGTTATTTCTTGCTTTCAATACACTCATGGACAGGCCTCTGGAGGAAGCGGTCAAGATCAAGGTCAGCATGGTGTCCCCCTGGGTGACGTTTAGGGTCGTGGTGGGCAGATGTGCTGGACAACATACACCTGGCTGTGGTGGGAGAGGAGCAGAGTGAATCATGTTCATGGACAGCTTGTGAATTTCAGTAGGATTTGTACAAGGGAAGGAGGGACAGGCACTGTAACTCAGTGACAGAGCACTTGCCTTTATGAGTGAGGCCCTGCGTTCCATACCCAGCACCACAAAAACAAAACAATAGAAGTAAAGGGAAAAGCCACATCTTAACTTTTAGATACATTTGTATTTTCAAATGGCAGTTTGCCAAAGACAAGCTCCCTGTTTAGACATCCCTTGAATGGCTGTCATGATCCCTTGATTTTAGCAACCACACGCTGTTGACACAGGTGACAATGTTCTATTCTTAGTTCCCCCTGTTCCTCTCAGGAGTACAAAGTCTCCATCAGCAGCAGTTCTGTTTTGTTTTTTTATGTGAAGTACATAATCTTTGGGCTGGGATGTAGCTCAGTTGGTAGAGAGCTGCTCTGCAGTCTCTGAGGTCCCGAGTTCGATTCCCAGCGCCGCAAAATGGGAGAAGGACCTGGCAATCCACTCCCAAGGCAATCCCGAAACAGTCAGCCATTGAAAACCCTATGAGGGTCGCTATGAGTCGGACTCGACTCGACGGCACCTAACAACAACAACAACAACATAATCTTTAACGCTCCAGTTTGAACCCTGTTATTTATTCCTCGCTCTTCCTAACTTTGTGAGGGAGATATTAATAACTTAGTTATGTCCTTTGATAGAAAAATGAATTCTACATGGACAGTGCCCACTGGTAGTAAAGCTGCTCCTTCGTTTTTAGGAGGAAGGTCTCAGGAGGCCCTGCTCAATCCCATCAGCTTTCCTCCTCTGTGCAAGAGTATCTGTGTCCCTTTTCCTATCTAAGGTCCAAGCCCAGCCCCTTCCTCCTGGGCTCAAGCCTTTGTGGTCTTTAGCAGCTGACTTGGCCTTCGGTGTGTTTCTTACAGGGGGCAGCTTTGAAGTACCTTCCTAGCATAATTAACGACGTCAGGCTGGTGTTTGATTCCGTGGAGCTCAGGTAAATAGCAGAAAACCATGTGTTTCTTGGCTGTCACAGACTAGCAGCCCCCTGCTGGGCTGGGGCCCCAGGCTGCTGCACATGCTTTTGTTTTTCTAGCAAGAATTAAAGGAACCATTTCTGCTCAGTCCTGTGGAAGGTATAAAAAAACACCCAATGCCTGCCCCTGGGGAGGTTTGCACTTTCTCCAGGGAAACAATATGAGCAGACACAAAGGTAACTACAAAAGAAGCCCAGGCTAATATCCTTCCAGCCCTCCACCTAATAGCCTCGGAATGCAATGTCAGATTACGGTCAGCCTTGGCATGGAGTTGGCTAGAAAAGGCACGTTGCAGAAGCGGAGTGTTGAGGGAGGCCTGGGAGGTGACCGTGGGTGTGGTGTGCTTGGGTACTATGGGCGGAGCCCACTCCCAGCAGAGCCCTCTGAGGAGCAGGAAGGCAGGCCCAGGGGACACCCTCAGGTCGCAGGTTCATTAGGAGTTTTCAGGTCAGCTTCTGCACGGCCGCTCTCAAGAGTGAAAGGGAAAGTTCAGTGTAGGAAAAGTTTCGATCTTAAACAGAACTGGAACCCAAGGATATATAGAAAAATGTTACCATAAAAACACAAGTAAATGCTAGAGAAGTCTTTGATGAGGGGGTGGGATGGGGAGGAAGCATACAAGAGGGTAAGGGGGAACCTATATGAATAATATACAACAAAATGCATATATGGAAATGTCATAATGAAAAGCATATCAGAATGAGTCACATTAAGGTGTACATTAAAAATTTCCAATAAAAAACAAAAACATGGTTTCTTACTGATAATCTAAAAAAAAAAAAAGAGTGAAAGAGAAGCGGGTGAGGAGGGCATCAGCCGGGCAGAGTGAGGCCTGCTGACCCCGGGGCTTCTCTTCCAGTGTGCTCTTCTGCAAGTTCATTCAGAGCATTCCCGACAACCAGCTTGTCCGGCAGAAACTGAACTGCATGACCAAGATAGTGGAGAGCAGTCTTTTCCAGCAGTCCGGTGAGTATCCACCAAAACTACGGTTCTCCAGAACAGTTTAAGAGGGAAAGTCAGTTTCGCATCCCCAATAGTTCCTAGAAGAGCAAAATCATGGGTTTAATTAGAACAATCAACAAGTGGTTCATTATTTAGAGAACTTTGTCGTCAAAGGAAGAACCCCAGAAAATGGCATGCAAACAGGAAAGATGGTTCTTTGGAACAAATTCATCTTCTTTCACCTATAGTTAGTGCATAAACTCCCAACCCAGGGGCAGGGCAGCCGGCATTGTAGCGCCGCATCGCACCCCACTAGTACTGACACGGGGGAGCTGGGTACACGCTTCGCTTCTCAGTTCCAAGTTCATTGGCATCGCATTAGTAGACCGTGGGGGAAGTCTTTACACCGCAGAAATTGTCCCATGCTGATGGGCTTTGTTTTAGAGGATGAGAGAAGCCAGATTATTAGCACTCCACAAGGAGAGGCACAGAGGAGAGAAGACCCTTAACACTGATGAAATCCTTTTCATTTTGCAACTACAGTCAGCTTTGTAGCCACCAAAGTCTAAATCACTGTCCTCCATTGCGAGCCCAGATAAGGAGGAGGTTCAATTCCTGCTCCTTTTTATAAACCCAAGACTTGCTTTGTTCTCTACAGAAGAGCATTCACTAGCTTTCTGGAGGCATTACCACGACCTCCAACTCTCTGACAGGAACGTTTGAAATTTCAACGGGGCAGTTGTAGGGAGTCCTCCGACACTCCCACCAGGTCCGGGAGTCCCAGAGGGTGGCCTCATGGATGTGCATTTTGCCAGCCAGGGGATTGCTGGTGGGTGAAGTCTCCTGGCTTTGCCTTTGGCTAACTGTAGACCTTTGTAAAGTGAGTGACCTTCTCTGAGTCTCAGCTTCTGTTGCTAGGGACGGGAGGACTTGAACTACATGGTATCAGCAGCCTCCTTTAGCCCTAATATTTTCTGACCCCATGTATTTGCCATTTGAAATTTCAGACATTCCTAACAGAGTTGGAGATCGTGGTAATGCCTTCAGAAAGCTAGGGAATGTTCCTCCATAGAAAACAAAATTTGCTGGGCACGGTGGCACACACCTGTAATCCCAGTGGCTCCGGAGGTGGAGGCAGGAGGATCGTGAGTTCAAGACCAGAGGCAGTCTGTGTAATTTAGCGAGACCCTGTCTCAAAAAGTAAAAAAAAAAAAAAAAAAAAAAAAAAAAAGGGCTGGGGGTGCAGCTCAGTGGTCCAGCACTTGCAGAGCATGTAAACGTGAGGCCCTGGGTTCAATCCCCAGTACTGCAAAAAAAAAAAAAGAAAAAGAAAACAAAATTTTACTAAGCATCCTAATATGCCATGATAAGCTCTGCTTCCAAGGACACAGAGAAGACCATTGAGACAATAAAGGGTGTGACATTTGAGTGCCAGAGCAAGCGTAAGCTGGATCCCTCTGATGATAGGAAGTCAAACCACCGTGACCAGTCACTCATGTAGGGCCCTGGACTCCTCGTAATCTAAAATCATAGTAAAGATCCCTAATGGAAAGACATAATAAATCTTCCTCTACTTTCTATAAGCCACGCGCCCTGCAAAGACATGAGCAGAATGTACTAGAAGCATATCAGGGAAGTTCAATGTTAAGAGGCATTTCATAGTCAGTTTTCTCCATCATGTGAAAAACTTTCTGAAAAAATACCTGGCTGGCTTAGTTTTTATTAGTCTCACATGACTTAGCATTTGTGTAGCAGGTTGGTACTTTTGAAAGCTAGAGAAGGCACAGGACCAAGAAATGTTTCGATCTGCTGACATAGGGTCGCTATGAGTTGGACTCGACTCCACGGCACTTAACAACAACAACAACAACAGAGAAAGCCTCGGGGTGCGCTCAGTGGTTTACCGTGTGTGAGTCCAATCCCCAGGACTGAGAAATATGAAATTTTAAACCCTGGAGAAATTGTTAAATCATTTACACATTTTATTATTAGGCCTGGGGATGTGGCTTAGTGGTGGAGAATTTGCCTGGCACATGAGAGGCCCCGGGTTCAATCCCCAGCACTTGGCCAAGGGAGATATAAGCATCTTGCTAACCCCTCACGTTTACCTGTGGTAGGAGCAGTTCTTAGTGTGTGTAACAGAGGCAAAGCTGACATCCCCTGCCTGAGACTGTGGGCTCCCCGAAGGCCTGGAGGGCCTGCACCCCTGCCGGGCTGGGTGCAGAGACCTTTAGGGGCAGGCAGGGCTACGGAAGGAGCCAGCAGCTCGCCCCGGCCCTGCGTGCGCGAGCCTCTGGTTTTCTGTCCCAGAGTGCAGAGATGTGCTGCTGCCGCTGCTCACGGACCAGCTCAGTGGCCAGCTGGACGACCACTCGAGCAAGCCTGACCTGGAGGCCAGCTCGCAGCTTCTGAGCAACATCCTGGAGGTGCTGGACAGGAAGGATGTGGTGAGTAGAGTCGTCCTCAATGCGGCACGTGACTCTGCTGGTCGCTTTGCACCCGGCAGGAGAGACTCTCTGGCTTTCCCTGTCTTGGGCAATTTAGAACCCACGTACCAGAGCAAGCTGTGCCCTTTTCAGAGGAGGCGAGACAGGTCAGAACCCACTGTGCACGTCCAGGTTCAGGCGAAGTCGGCTTCCCTATGGGACCTCTGGGCTGATTTTCCCAGCCTGCCCAGTTGCCAGCCATTGAGAGCCCCGCAGGCTCTTGAGGACTCTGTAAATTCTAGCCAGGCGTAATCCTGTAATCCCAGTGACTCGGGAGGCTGAGGCAGGAGGATCACAAGTTTGAGGCCCGAGGCAACCTATGTAACTCAGTGAGACCTTGTCTCAAAGCACAAAAGACATAAGAAATGGGCCCAGGGTGCAACTTGGTGATAGAGCATTTGCGAAGTGTATACAAGGCCCTGGGTTCAGTCCCCAGCTACTGCAAACAAAACAAAACAAAACAAAAACAAAAAAACAAAGAACTCTAAGTTGTACTGAGATCCACTGAGAATGTTTTTCCACAGAAACCTCTCTCATGCCTGACACTATTATATATATTCCTGCACTTCTGAGAAGCTCTATTCTCATAGTCTTCTGACACTGTTGCTTTCTCTGGAGCCTGGCGGAAGTGACGTTTTCTTTCCTTGCATCTTTTCTGTGAACTATCCCCGCCCCCCAGCCCCCAGACACTTGGGGCTGAACCTGCCTGGATTTCCCACATCCTGGAGATAGCATAGCCCCCTATGCAGGCCACGTGGGGGAGGCTGGAGAACTTCAGAGAATGTGTTTCTTGAATAGTTGAGGACTCAGAAGAAAAAGCACCTTGCCCCAAACTGGAGTCTGCACCACAGCCCATGGGGTTCCCACAGAACGGGGAATCGCTCTTCGTTTCTGCCTGAACCCAACCCTGTATCTTAGCAGTATCTTTAGGTTCAGTTCTGCCCAGAGACAGGAAGAACACGCGCACGTTTTCCCACGGCTAACCACTTAGCTCACCTGTCCAGCTCAGCCACAGTCTGGCCACAGTCTACCCAATCCCCTTCTGTGCATTCCCACGGGCAGATCTGCATTTCTCTACACCCAGCCTCAGCCTCTGCACCCCAGGAGGATGCCATTGCTTCCTCTTGCTACTCTGTCTCGTCCTGCCACACCCTGGAACCCCTGCTGCCCATTTACCATCTCCCCTGGTTATTTGATACTTACTCAAAAAAAAAAAAAATCTCCCTTTCCTTTCTTTCATTAACTGCCTCCCTGTTGTTGTTGTTGTTGTTGGGTGCTATCAAGTCAGGTCCAACTCATAGCAACCCTCCTAAGGTTTTCAGTGGCTGAGTGTTTTGGGTTTGGGAGTGGATTGTCAGGTCCTTCTCCTGTTTTTTGCAATGCTGGGGATCACACCGAGGGCCTCAGTGCGGCACTCTACCAACTGAGTTAAATCCCAGCCCAACTGGGTGCCTACAAACCACATTATACAATGGAATCAATTTTCCTCAGGAGTGTTGAACTGAGGATTTGGTTCCTAACCAAAGACTATGCAGCAAATAAACAAATGCAACCAATCACATCATAAGCATGGTATTTTGTTTAAAAAGTAACTCTTATAACTCAGTAGCTATTTCAAACAGTAAAGTCAATCTCCAAGCCTGTACGTTTGGCGGCTGTGCACGGAGCACATCGGTTAGACAGGGCCCCAGAGTTCTAGAAAGCACATACCTGAGATCTGAGGTTAGCAGGAAAGGCAGGACTCTGGGCATTTGGTTCCTGAATCCAGGGTGTGATCTCTGCAATAGCTTGTCTTTGGCTCCATCTCATACTGCCTCAGTTTTCCATTCAGTAATATGTGGAAACTGTTCTATGTTATCTCTGAGGTCTTATCTTCCACGTCTGATCTTGTTTTTATTTAATAGATCTTTACCTGGGCTGGGGGGCTGGGATTTAGCTCAGTTGGTAGAGCACTGCGCTGCAGTCTCTGAGGTCCCGAGTTCAATTCCCAGCACCACAAAAATGGGAGAAGGACCTGGCAATCCACTCCCAAGGCAATCCTGAAACAGCCAGCCATTGAAAACTCTATGAGGGTCGCTATGAGTCGGATACCGACTCGATGGCACCTAACAACAACAACAACAACAACCTGGGCTGGGGTTTAGCTCAGTTGGTAGAGTGCTGCTCTGCATGTGCTGAGGCCCTGGGTTTGATCACCAGTACTATAAAAAATGGGAGAAGGACCTGGCAACCCACTCCTGAAACAATCTTGAAACAGCCAGTCATTGAAAACCCTCTAAATAGCAGAGAAGCACTGACAGAGTGCTGGCATGGCACCATGTCGGGGAGTGTTTTGTTCTGTTGTATACACAGTGGCTGTGAGTCAGACTTGACGAAAACACATCTAATAACAACAAGTCTCTGTCTTCTTCTCACCTCGAAGGACTCTTCAGAAATGAGTTGCGTATATTTCAGTCCTCTGCAGGGAGATTTCATTGTTAATCTGTGCTTTGCCTTTTCAGTAATGCCCCCCGTAGAGAGCAGGGGCATTCAAAATGACTGGCCTTGCAATTCTGTTAATGTAGTAAAGTCCAGTGATTTTCTGTGGATCGTGGTGGTATCTTTGTTTCCACCGTAAGCACTTTTCAATGTACGAACGAACTCAGCGTATCTTCCCTTATCCCCTCCTCACTGAGCCGTCACCACTGACGTTTGGTCCTCTTGCCTTTGTGTATAGCCCAGGGTCCCTCCTCCTCCCATAGCTCCATCTCGGAATCATCTTCCTTCTTTGGTCCAGCTGCAGTGGCTCCTCCAGGAAGCTGATGCTGGTGCTGTCCTGCCCCCCCTTCACACCCTGCCTATCCCCTTCACGCTGTCCTTCCGTCTCTTTGAGGCCCCTGTCATTCTGCACTTTGAGTTAGGAATTCAGGTCAGGTATTCAACTGCCCCCATGCCCAGGCACTGAGGCTGACTATGAAGACAGCCGGGAACGGAGATGCAAACATCTCATCACATTGGACTCATTGATTATATACAAGACGCTCCCCTGCTGGGACCCCGTGCCAAGCTTCTTTATGCCCTCCCCCTGTCTTCGCCACTGAGTGCAAATCTGTGGCTCCAGCTGCAAGGAACCTCACTCATGTTCCTAGCCCCACCCAGGGCCCAGTGTGTGGTGTGGACCTGGTACACCCTAGTCAGGTGCCTGGTAAGGACGTGCTATACAAATGCCAGCAAAGGGAGTTCATGAGCCATTTTCATTCTGAGAAATAATAATAAATAGCAAATAATAAATAGCAAGGAAGGAGTGAGGGAGGGAAGAAGGAAGAATGGCAAGCTAAAACTACTTAGTACCTTAATAAAAATACTCATAGCAATGGACAAGTAACTGCCTGTTATCACTTATATGTGGAAACTAAAAACATTGAACTAATAAAACCAGAGACTAGAATAGTGGTTATGGCTGCAGAGGTGGTCAAAGGATGCAGACTTTCAGTTAACAGATGAATAAGTTCTAGAAATGTGTGTCTCTACACATGGGGGGTAGTGGATGTGTTCATGAATTCCCTTGTAATCATCAAGTGTACCTATATCAGATCATCCCATTGTACACATTGACTGTATACAGTTTTGCCAGTCAAGTGTTTTTAAAACTAACAAATGTTAAGCAGAAATAGCAAACAGCAATGATTCAGTCACTCAAAGTATTAAGTAGGAGTTTCAAAATATCTGCCATGAAGCAAGGATGGGTGAAGTCCACAAAAAGGCATGTTGAATATTGATAAGTTGGAGCTGAAGGAGTGTAGTATGTAATGACAAAAGAGGAAAGAATGAGAAAGGCAGTACACATTTCTTAGGAACTCTTAATGTCCATTGGCCTAATTAATACCTGTAAGAAACGATTATTGGCCTCTTTTTGCACTCATAAAACCTAAAGCTCAATGAAGTGGAATAATGATTCCGAGTCAGACATGACAGAGTGTTAAGTCTTTATATTAGTCTGCTCACTTTCATAAAGTACTGTAGACCGGGTGGCTTAAACATCAGAAATTTATCTTCTTGTGGTTCCAGAGGCTGAAAGTCTGAGGTCAGGGTGTGGGCATGGGCAAGTTCCGGTGAGGGCCATCTCCCAGGCTTGCAGATGGCCTCCTCCTTCCTGTGTGCTCACATGGTCTTTCCTCACTGGGTACTCGAGGGAGAGAATGACAGAGAATACGTGCGCATGTGCATGTGAGTGAGCTCATGCCCCTTGGTGTCTCTTCTAATAAGGGCACTAATTCCATCAAACAAGGGCCCCACCCTCATGACCTCATCTAATATTAACTCCCAAAGATCAAGTCTCATAATAGCATTGGGGGTTAGGGCCTCAACGTAAGTATTTAGAGGGGACACAAGTATTCACTCCATACCAAACCCCTTGACTTGAATTTCTTTGTTCTCTACTCCTCACTCACACACAGAGAAGGAAGCAAGAACCGTGTACTTTGCCTTGCACTTCTCATCCATAGGCCTGGTTGTCCTGGGCACCCCTCATCTGCCCAGCATCAGAACTGGCTACTTCATGTTCATGTTGTCGTTGTTGTTGTTAGGTGCCATCAAGTTGGTATCCGACTCATAGTGACCCTACGTACAACAGATGAAACATTTTGTCAGTGCTTCTCTGCTGTTCATAGGGTTTTCAATGGCAGATTGATTTTTAGGAGGGGGTTGCCGGGTCCTTCTCCCAAGCCTACAGCACCTGCTGTTCCCAGGTGGTCTCCCATCCAAGTACTAACCAGGCCCGACCCTGCTTAGCTTCCGAGATCTGACGGGATCGGATGCCACAGTGCTTTGGCTGCAGGCTCATGTTCATGGGATCCCCTAAATTATCTGCAGCCATGGCGAGTTGAGAGAGTGCGCTAAATCATCCTGGCTTGTAGGGAGACCCTTGGTCCTGAGTGCCCACGTTCATCTTGGAATTGATATAACTGATTGTTCTCAGTTGATTTCCTTTGGTAAGGTTGTATGTTACCCCACGACAGCCTCCTTTCTTTTTGGAGAAGAGATTGCTTGGTATGGAAAAGCTGAGATGAGATCTAAAGAGAAACGTCCTGTGTGCGAGTCCCCTTGCGTGGAGGGGACCTGCGCGGAGGGCGTGGCGTCACAGCCGGTGTTTCTCCCGCAGGGCCCCACGGCGCTGCACGTACAGTTGATCATGGAGCGGCTGCTGAGGAGGATCAACCGGACGGTGATCGGGATGAGCCGGCAGTCTCCCCACATCGTGAGTGGCTCTCAGGGGACCACGCGGCAGCCGCCGCAGCTGCCCTGTGTCCCAGCTGCCCTGGGGGACCAGTGGCTCGAGACTGGATTCGCATGCGTCTCTGATAATCACAGCGTAGTGGCCTCGGCAGATCTCAGTCCCCAAAGGGGTTTTCTGTTCCATGCCACGTTGTTCTCCCTCAGTGGAACCCCCAGCCCCTTTTAGTTCAAGAAAAAAGATGAATGTTTTAAAGACCTTGTGACGGGTGTGCTCTTAGAAAGGTCGTGTTGTCCCGGCCTTTTCTGTCACATCTGTTTCTAAATAGTTCTCAATAAAATAACCGGGTGCGGTGGCGCATGCCTGTAATCCCAGCGGTTTGGGAGGCGGAGGTGGGAGGATCGAGGTGGAAGGATTGCAAGTTGGAGACCAGAGGCAGTCTGCATAACTTAGCAAGACCCTGTCTCAAAAAGTCAAAAAAAAAAAACAAAAACAAAAACAAAAAAAAAACAAAAAGGGCTAGGGGCGCAGCTCAGTGGTCCAGCACTTGCAAAGCATGCAGGTGCGAGGCCCTGGGTTCAGCCCCTAGTACCACCAAAAAAAAAAAAAAAAGAATAGCTTTCCAGGAAGGTAAAATTTGGACAAAAGCCTGCGGCAGGTGAAGGAATAGCTGTGTGGATACCTGGGGACGGGAGGGGATCCTTTAGGAGGTGTCAGTGACAGGACAGGCACCGTACAGAGTGCCTTGAAGAATCACATAGGGGTGAGAGAGCCGATCCCAGTGTGAACAAAGAGTTTTAACGGCAAGGAAAAATGTCTTTCTCCTAGATTAGAATCCAAGCTAATCCAAAACATCGTATACCAGGCTTAAGATCTCGTGTTAAAGGATTAGCGTTCAGTTGGGCTAACCCTGGACCTCTCCTCTGAGAGAAGAAAGGCGTCTGGAAATGGAGACTTCCTTGTGTAAAAGCAAGGCTCTTGCCTCCAGAGCAGTAGGATTGTTGGCAAAGAAAGACTCACTCATTACTGATAGAGTGAGGGAAACTTAACATCTATGAATGACTCTTTATTTCTGGGAATTACTGATAATATTTCTGATAATTACCCATGTGAAAGCGACATGTTCAGCTTAACTGATCCACTTTTCATCTGTTATAACTTGGGAGAGAAAACTGGTCCAATCACTTTCATGTTCACTGGAAGCTGAGAATGGTGTAGCAATTAGCGTTGCTTCCCTCGCCCTTTTGTAACTTATTAAAATTACTTACAATGTGAGTCCAGCTTAAAAAATTGAGGAAAAAAAAGGGAGGGGGCTGAAGGACCATTCATTGTTTGTTGTTAGTTGCTGTTGAGTTGGGATATTCTAAAATTGATATGCTTTTAGAGTATTTTGTAAATTTTGTGAAACTCAAGGAAAGGACACTAATTGATATCGTTATCAATAGCGTTAATATAGCGTTAATTGATATCGTCAAGACATTTCTGCCATGTATTTCAAGAACAAATAAAGAAAGGCAGATTGCTGACTGTTGTTGAGGAAATGACCTACTGGCTTACAGATGATGTGCCTGAAATTAAATGTACCTGCTGTTCAGCAACTTCTTCTGGGGGTGAAATCACTCGTTCCCTCCCATAGTATTGAATCCAGCTCAGTATACTTGAAGAGAGGTGTTAGGGTTTGGAGGTGAAGGTGGCAGTAACCCGTCATTGTTCTCTTAGAGTCAGATGATGGAGGCCTGGGGTCATGGCTGAGTAGTGGAGCCCTCGGGTTCACAAGCACAGGCCATGGTTCCATTCCCAGGCCCCACCAGGGAAGAGGGAGGGAACCAGAATGAGAGGATGAGAGTAGGAACAACCGAGATCCTTGGAGGGAGGGAGGCAGCCAGAGAAAGAAAGTGAGAATGTTTGAGAAAGGTAGACATGAGAAGGAAAAACTAAGGAGAAGTTGTACAAAGAGATACACACTCACAGAGAGAAATATGCAAAAAGATTGTTGTAGTTGTTAGGTGCCATCGAGTCGGTATCCGATTCATAGCGACCCTCATAGGGTTTTCAATGGCTGACTGTTTCGGGATTGCCTTGGGAGTGGATTCTCAGGCTCTTCTCCCATTTTTGCGGTGCTGGGAATTGAACTCGGGACCTCAGAGACTGCAGCACAACGCTCTACCAACTGAGCTAAATCCCAGCCCATGCAAAAAGATGGGCATAGCTTAGTGCAGTTTATTCTGGATATTTGAGAATGGCTAAATAGTAGAGAATACATTCATAAAATGTATCAATTCAAGCCAGGCGAAGTGGCACATGCCTGCAATCCCAGGGACTCAGGATGAAGAGGCAGGAGGATGGCAAGTTTGAGACCAGAGGCAGTCTGCATTATTTAGCAAGACACTGTCTCAAAAAGTAAAAAAAAAAAAAAAAAAAAAAAAAAAAAAAAAAAAAAAAAAAAAAAAAAAAAAAAAAAAAAAAAAAAAAAAAAAAAAAAAAAAAAAAAAAAAAAAAAAAAAAAAAAAAAAAAAAAAAAGGCTGGAGGGTTCAGCTAAGTGGTCCAGCACTTGCAAAGCATGCAAGCGCAAGGCCCTGGGTTCAACTCCCAGTACCACAAAAAAAAAAAAAAAGTA
The DNA here is from genome assembly GCA_007922755.1 of Pedetes capensis. NCBI lineage: Eukaryota > Metazoa > Chordata > Mammalia > Rodentia > Pedetidae > Pedetes > Pedetes capensis. Next base: position 100,263 of record VMDO01001380.1, read on the forward strand.
TCAATTCAGTAAAAGGAAATGTGTCCTATGATTTTAAAAATGGTGTCTGTCAATGTAACATCTATTCCAAATTAAGAAAAGATAGAAATTAGGAAGAGGTAGAAGTGTTTCTGGCATGAAATCACCAGGCTTCATAATACTCAATGACCATAAAATGGATACTTGGGAGGCTCAATCTCATCACTGGTGCTAAGTATTTTTTGTTTCTAATCAATGTAATATGCCAACAAATGTACTAAATATAAATATTGAAAAAGAGGAAACATAATAACTGTCAATACTTTTAGCTGAAATGACCAGCATTATCTATGAAACTAGAGTAAGCTGGGCGCAGTGGTGCACGCCTGTAATCCCAGCGGCTAGGGAGGCAGAGGGAGGAGGATCGCAAGTTCGAGACCAGAGGCAGTCTGCATAACTTAGCGAGACCCTGTCTCAAAAAGTAAAAAAAAAAATGGGTTGGGGGTGCAGCTCAGTGGTCTAGCACTTGCAGAGCATGCAAACGCGAGGCCCTGGGTTCAATCCCTAGTACCACAAAAAAAAAAAAAAAAAAAAGGAAAGAAAGAAAGAAACTAGAGTTAACTGAAATGTTAATAAAATTGAAGTTTGTTAAACCAGCTGGTTTAAAAATAAGCAGGCAATATTCAGCAGCCTTTCTGTATAACCATGGTAGCTATTTAGAGATTGTAAAGGAAAATTCCACTTAATAGAATTACAAAAATAAGAATAAGAATAAATGAAATATAGATAAATGAATAGTCAAGTAAAAGTAATAATGGAGGCCTTACCTATTAGCTTGGAAAATAATAAAATAGTATTAGACTCATGCAACTGAATACATGTTTCAATAGAACAGAACTGAGAATTTATGTTATGTTTTAATTTTTTGTGGTACTGGGGGTTGAACCCAGGGCCTCGTGCCTGCATGCTTTGCAAGGGCTGGACCACTAAGCTGTGCCCCCAGCCCATTTTTTTACTTTTTGAGACAGGGTCTCACTAAGTTACACAGACTGCCTCTGGTCTCGAACTTGCAATCCTCCTGCCTCCACCTCCCAAGCCACTGGGATTACAGGCGTGCGCCACTGCGTCCAGCGGAACTGAGAAAATATTAAAGTAGACCTTGGATTATATGAAAATTTCCTTGGCTTTCAGTAATAAAAGTGGAGATTTTCAATTAATATTATTTGGAAAACTAGTAAAGTGGAAAATTTTTATTTGAGTTTTATTTTATGCTACACCCTCAAAATAAATGCCAAGTGGAACAAAGGCTTCCTCCACATTCAGATGTAACTGAAGTATTTCAGACAGGTCTCCATAGACTTCTATACAACAGCTGTCTCAACAAGAAACTCAAAGCCTTCATAAGTTATTACGCCTTCATTGGTAATCTAGTTGGGATCTTCAAGTTAGTGTCCCTTGACCTACGTTTTTGTTGTACGTGTCCGACTCATAGCGATCCTCATAGGGTTTTCAATGGCTGTTTTCAGGATTGCCTTGGGAGTGGATTGCCACGTCCTTCTCCCATTTTTGCGGTGCTAGGAATCGAACTCGGGACCTCAGAGATTGCAGAGCAGTGCTCTACCAACTGAGCTAAATCCCAGCCCTTCCCTTGACCTACAGGATTCCACAAATCATAGTTTTTAATCGCGTGCCTAAGGCCTCCAGATTCCCTAACTCACAACTGGAAGGAGGCATTTAGAGCAGAAGTGGCAAAGCACATGGCTTTGGCCCTTAGAAAGGCAGCCTGTTTCCAGTTTGGAGGAGAGTTTGTTGGGTGGGAGACCAAAGTTCATGATGTCCAGTTGGTGGCCTATCGAGTCTTGGATTGCGCTCTGTTTTTCCTCCCAGGGCAGCTTTGTAGCCTGCATGATCGCCATCCTACGGCAAATGGACGACAGTCATTACGGCCACTACATCAGCACCTTCAAAACCAAACAAGACATCATTGTAAGTTGTCTTCACTGGCTCTTGGTAATGACCATTGGAGTCCAGGGTTCCCTTCCCAGATACCTCCCGTACGATTGAAAAAAAAAAAAAAGCAGATTGTTATTTTCTCTCCTTGGTAGAATTTTAAGAAGAGTACAACAAATGAACCAAACAGTCATCACACACACACACCCAAGTTGCTTGGCTTTAGAGAGAGCCCTTCCTTAGAAATATTTGGGACATAGCGCCGGGCACGGTGGCGCATGCCTGTAATCCCAGCGGCTTGGGAGGCGGAGGCGGGAGGCTCGCAAGTTTGAGACCAGAGGTAGTCTGTGTAACTTAGTGAGACCCTGTCTCAAAAAGAAAAAAAGAAAAAAAGGGGGGGGGCTGGGGGCGCAGCTCAGTGGTCCAGCACTTGCAAAGCATGCAGGTGCAAGGCCCTGGGTTCAATCCCCAGTTCCGAAAAAAAAAAAAAGATAAAAAAGAAAAATATTTAGGACATGACATCTTTTTTGCTCTGAAAAGACGATGAGGTCCCACTTGAAGGCACACTAGTGGCTCATGCCACGGAAAGGATCTTAGACAGCAGCAGCACGTAAAGTCATCAAGGGTGTGGTCCACAGCCTCCTTCTGGAGAGAGAAGCAAGAGCATCTAATCCCCTGTCCCTTCCAACATTTGCAAGCTATCTTCAATGGAAATATTCTGTTCTCCTTTGCTTTAAACAGAAACATCGTTCTCATAGTTACTATTAAGCCAGGCTTCTGCCGAGGGCTCCGGGACCCTTCCCCTCAGAGAAGAATTAGTAAAGCTAAGCATCCACGAAGATGTTATCCGATCTTGCAGAGCAGTGAAGTAGACATGGACTGGATTAGGAAATTAGCGCCACATGGTGCCAGTCCTAGCTTAGGTGACTGCTGTCATGTATACATAGTCCAGTCTTCGTGTTCTAGATTTTCTTCTTTCTGCCCATACTATAGTGAGAGCATGTAGCCAGTGTACCCAAAGACATGTAGCTCCTTCCTCGCCTGCCATCTTCCTTTCTGTCATGCCCAGGAGATAGACAAACATACAAAGAATTGGAGAGAATTTATTTGTATTAGTCCATTGGTGGAATTGTAATGCTGTGTTGGCCCACGGGGCATATGCTGGAAGCCTAAGTGGATGCACAGGAATCAGCCGTGGGTCAGTGTGCCTGTAGAGACCAGGTGCAAGAGCATCAGGCTGGGAGGTGGGGAGGGGGAGAGTAGCCATATTTTCGCTGGCACAGGTGATGGGATAGCAGATAATAACACAGATTTGAATTCCGACTGTTCCATTTCTTTCTGTGCAACTTAGGGCAAGCTGCTCAGTAAACCTAAACCTCACATTTCCTCATCTGTAAGGTGGTACCTGCCTTCAAGGATAATGTGGGTATTAGTTAAATCCATGCATAGAGAATGCCTAGCTTTGTGCTTGTTGTTGTTGTTAGGTCCCATCAAGTCGGTATCCAACTCATAGGAATCCTACGTACAACAGGTGAAACACTATTGTCAGTGCTTCTCTGCTATTCATAGAGTTTGCAATAGTGGATTGATTTTTGGGAGTGGGTTACTGGGTCCTTCTCCCAAGCCTACAGCACCTGGTATTCCCAGGTGGTCTCCCATCCAAGTACTAACCAGGCCCAACTCTGCTTAGCTTCTGAGATCTAACAGGATCAGACACCATAGTGCTACGGCTGCAGGCATAGTTGAGATTGTTGTTTGGTGCCATGGAGTCGGTGCCCGACTCATAGCGACCATACGTACAACAGGCAAAACACTATTGTCAGTGCTTCTCTGCTGTTCATAGGGTTTTCAAAGGCGGATTGATTTGGGGGAGTGGGTTGCCGGGTCTGTCTCTCAAGCCTATACCATCTGGTGTTCCCAGGCGGTCTCCCCTCCAAGTACTAACCAGGCCCGACCCTACTTAGCTTCTGAGATCTGACAGGATCAGACACCACAGGGCTATGGCTGCAGGCTTAGCTTTGTGCTTGGTATATAGTTAATGGCTCAAAAGAGTAACTATAGTAATGTTATTGCTGTCGGAAGTATGGTAAAGTTGACATAAAATATTCTAGTGATTTTTTTTCCACATTTCCCTCAGAAAGCAGATTCTGGATCCCCACTCAGACATTTGGCTCCAGGGTTAAGTAGGAAGACAAGCTTACCTCCTGTGTGCCAGAGGGTGGCAAGTCTTCCCGTAGGGCATCTAATTAAAGAGGATCATGGTCCCCACGCAGGAGCTAAGGCCTGGAGAAGGAGGCCCCTGGCCAGAGCCTGCAGTCCACAGTGGCAGAGCTGCTGTGCAGTGAGGCCTCATCCTCCCTGCGGCTCGCCCTGCCTCCCTGTCCGGCTGCCTGCTGAGTAAGTGTGTCCCAGGGGACAGGCACAGGTGGGTGACATGAAGTCTTAGGGTTCTCCACATGACAGTCCCATCCATTAACTCAACCAAGAGTTGAAAGTAGAGTCAAGTGTCAGATGCAGATACCTGACACCTCAATTTAATCCTTGCCTCGAAAACCCTAAATTTGATTTGAACAAAAAAGTTAACAGAATGGGCCGGGCGCGGTGGCGCACACCTGTAATCCCAGCAGCTTGGGAGGCCGAGGCAGGAGGATCGCAGGTTCGAGACCAGAGGCAGTCTGCGTAACTTAGTGAGACACTGTCTCAAAAAGTAAAAAAAAAATGGGCTGGGGGTGCAGCTCAGTGGTCCAGCACTTGCAGAGCATGCAGGCGTGAGGTCCTGGGTTCAACCCCCAGTACCGCCAAAAAAAAAAAAAAAAAAAAAAAAAAAGTTAACAGAATGGTTACTAAATGGGTGGTGAAAAAGTTGTAAATTCCTGGACAGTGGCTCTGATTTCAGAACTGAGGATAGGTCAGTCTGACTCCCCGTGGAACCAGAAAGACAAATCCAGGGCAGCTAGACTTCCTAAGCAGAACTATCCCCACTCCTGTGCCGCCGGGCATCCAAAGGGCAGGAAGTTAACGGATTGGCCAGCATCTCAGAAAAATATTGTTAGAAATAGAACACGAGGCTCCTGCCTCTCCAGCACCGTGTATTTACTGCTACAGAATGTGCTCCATAAGGGAGAACCGTGTAGGTGAGTGCCAGAGAAAGCGGGCTGGGCTTTCATGGCAGAGGTCTTGTTGGAAAAATCTAAATCTAGCTAACCTGTAAAAGTGCTTTCAAAACTTCTTAGCTTGGACTTTTAGTCTGATCTGTTTCTGAATTGCTTCTTGCTCACAGCTCCCTTTGGACAAGAATAGCCATTTTCCTTATCTTTTGGTCTATCTGCTTACATTATTGGGAGAAGGACCCAGCAGCCCACTCCCCAAAAAACAATCAGCCATTGAAAACCCTACGAATAGCAGAGAAGCAGGACAATAGCATTTCGTCTGTTGTACATAGGGTCCCTATGAGTCAGACACTGACTCAACGGCACCTAACAACAACAATAGTCACCACAAGCCCACTGTAACCATCTCCTTTTAGGGCTAGCTAGGACCTTCTGTCCAGGTTACAGTGGCAGTATCATGACCCCACTGCTTATGTGTAGTCGCTTTCTGCCATTCTAACCATGATAAAGATAAGGTGAACTCAGGTCTGCTAAAGCCCATATTTTCTCAGAACCGTTGGTAATTTACGTGCAAAAGATGTGTTCACATAGCATATGGCAAGCGAGTACTAAAGAGACAAGGACCATAAACTTGGGATGCAGTTCCCCCGGTTCTAATCCCAGCTCTTGCTTCCTAATGTCTGTGACTTTAGGCAACTCAACTATTCTTCACAGCCTCGTGTGTAAAATGTTAAAAAAAGTTTTTTGTCCCTGTTTTTGTTAGAGAATCAAACAATGTAAAAGTCAAAATCATACATCAACTAGCTCTAAGGGTGCTTCATTGTCTCTCAAAACTTTCTGGACAAGGTCATTACTGTGGGACTTGTTAGGTGCCATTGAGTTGATATCTGACTCATAGCAACTCTGCGTACAATAGGCGAAACACTATTGTCAGTGCTTCTCTGCTGTTCATAGGGTTTTCAATGGCAGATTGATTTTTGGGAGTGGGTTGCCAGGTCTGTCTCCCAAGCCTACAGCACCTGGTGTTCCCAGGCAGTCTCCCATCCAAGTACTAACCAGGCCTGACCCTGCTTAGCTTCTGAGATCTGACAGGATCAGATGCCACAGAGCTATGGCTGCCCTGTGATGGGGATCCTTTGGTCCACACACTGGAAGAAAGGTTCAGAATGAAGCTATCTTCTCCACTCTTCCTTTGTTCTCCACAGGACTTCCTCATGGAAACGTTTATCATGTTCAAGGATCTCATTGGAAAGAATGTCTATGCCAAGGATTGGATGGTCATGAATATGACTCAGAGTAGGTAAGTCAGCCCCTGGCCGGCCCGGGGCGATTGACCCAGTGCCCTGGCCTGCTGTGTGCACTTCTGGAAGTGCTGTCCCATCTCCCGGCCTCTGTAAGGAAGGATCTTCCCACTTCCCTGAGCCTAACGTATCTGCTTCGCAATCTGCATTTCACCTGGGCTCTAAGTTGCTCCCTCCTGGGGTCTCTGCTCCCTTCTGGCTGAGCTGGACCGCTCAGGGATCCCCCACGAATCTCCAGCGCCAGCTCTCCCGAGCATCTTTCAGCAGCTCCACAAGCCTCCTCGTCCTGTAGCGTGAGGCCCAGCCTGCCTTTCCAACCATGTCTTCCACACTTTCCCTTCGCCTGCACGCTGTGCTCCAACCAGACGTGTTCCTGATCCCTGAGCACGTCATCCGCTTGCCTCATGGGGCCTCCACCTGCCATGCCTTCCCCATAGGCTCTGGCTGTCACCGTTCCAAACATCACCAGCAAGAGAACCACTCTGTCCCAGCCTTTCTGGCCTTGTTGTTGTTAGGTGTCGTCGAGTCGGTATCTGACTCATAGCGACCCTCTGTACAACAGGGGAAACACTATTGTCAGTGCTTCTCTGCCGTTCATAGGGTTTTCAATGGCAGATTGATTTTTGGGAGGGGGTTGCCAGGTCCTTCTTCCAAGCCTACAGCTTCTGGTGTTCCCAGGCGGTCTCCCATCCAGGTACTAACCAGGCCCGCCCCCTGCTTAGCTTCCGAGATCTGACGGGATCGGATGCCACAGGGCTATGGCTGCAGGCTTTCTGACCTGGACATTGTTTTTTCCTCCTTTGATTTCCCATACTCTTTTGAACCCTTGTCATAGAGTTTTTTGTTTTTGTTATTTGTTTGTTTGTTTTGCGGTTCTGGGATTTGAACCCAAGGCCTTGCGCTTGCATGCTCTGCAAGTGCTGGACACTGAGCTGCACCGCCAGCCCATTTTTTTACTTTTTGAGACAGGGTCTCGCTAAGTTACATGTAAGCCTGCCTCTGGTCTCTAACTTGCGATCCTCATGCTTCCACCTCCCAAGCCGCTGAGATTACAGGCGTGCGCCACTGCGCCCAGCAACCCTTGTCATAGAGTTTTTAATTTTTAAATTTTTTTTCACATTCTCTGTTGGAATATGGTTAGATTTACAAGTTACAAGTTTCCCCCACCACACTGTTATCTTCTTAAGACCAGGAACTGTGTCTTTCAACCCAGAACCTTGCAATTGCTGCCAACAGCAAATATTTCTTGAATAGAAGTGAAAGGAACTGAGTATGTATTACATTACAAGAGCTTTAGAATTTTCTGAATGAGCTAAGTAAGGTAAATCATTATAGCAAGCATTATTGTTAACTGTACACGGTCTTGCTACCCAATTAGAAAAACGCTTCCCAGCTGGGTACAAATGACAGAAAACATTGCATGAGAAGCCCTAGACTGTAGAACAGAAGCATCGTAATGGAGTGCACACTGCTGGCTCTGAGGCTCAAGCTGCCTGGGGTTTAGCCTCAGTTCCATCCTCAGCTGGTTACACTGGGCTACCGCCCTGAGGTTTTCCAGTCAGTACAAGAAGCTGGCCTTCTGTGCCTCTTTCTGTAGTCTGTGCTTGTGTGTTAGCCTCTAAGGGTCCCGGTAGATCATCCTGTCTTTTCTTGCCTAGTCCGGGATTGTTTGATTTCGTTTTTGATATAGGTGGGAAAATACCTCCTAGGGCAGAGTTGCCTTCTTAATCCATGCTTTCCTCCCCAGAGTTTTTCTCCGTGCTATCAATCAGTTTGCTGAAGTTCTCACAAGATGCTTCATGGACCAGGCAAGCTTTGAACTCCAGGTAAGCATCCGATGCGCCTGGAAGTCCTGGGAATTCTTGGCTGTAGTAAGAGAACGATTTCACATGGGAAAGCAGCACCTCAGAGCTCATCATTGTCACATGAAAAAGGGTTTTGTTCGTTTTCCTTATTTCCTGAAGCATACTTTCCTGTCACAGTGTCCTCTAGACACAATGATAGAGGTTTTCTTTCTCTTTCTTCTGTAAAAGTAATACATGTGAACAGAAATATAAAGAAGTAACACTCTAGAAGAAAATACAGCTAAGCAAAAACAAAAGAAAAAATGTCAACATAAAGGATCAAACCCAGGGCATTTTGCGTGCTAGCCAAGTACTCCACTGCTGAGCTACATCCCTGGCCGATTCGTCAAGTACTTTGAATTCTAAGATAAAATATTTGAGAGCTGTATTATTTAACCTGTCCAGCAAAACATTTTGTTTAAAAATAAAAAGAAAAGAAAATATAACTATAGTAGTCTTCCTTCTCCACAGGGAATATGTCCCAAGACTATCACGAGAGACCTGAAACCACAGATAATACTGACCTTTATGAATACTGTGTTTATTCCTCTACATACAGACCTAGGATAAGGTCTAATTTACAAATTAATCATATAACAGATTAGCAACAGTAACTAATAGTAAAATAAAACACCTACAACAACATGTTGTTGTTGTTGTTGTTAGGTGCCGTCAAGTCGTGTCCGGCTCATAGTGACCCTCATAGTGTTTTCAGTGGCTGGTTATTTCAGGATTGCTTTGGGAGTGGATTGCCACATCCTTCTCCCATCTTATAGCAACATACTGTGTTAAAAAGTTATGTGACTATGGTATCTCTTGAAAGAGTGTAGATAAACAATAATTTCTCACCATGAGTGACTGTGGGTAACTAAAACCTTAGAAAGCCAAACCACGGGTAAGATGGACCACTGTAGTTGTAGCCTTCGCTATTAGTATTTTAGTGTTGTTCTTATGCACAAATATACATACCTATATATGATTAGGGCTGGGATTTAGCTCAGTGGGTAGAGCGCTGCGCTGCAGTCTCTGAGGACCCGAGTTCAATTCCCAGCACCGCAAAAATGGGAGAAGGGCCTGGCAATCCACTCCCAAGGCAATCCCGAAGCACTCAGCCATTGAAAACCCTGAGGGTCGCTATGAGTCGGATACCGACTCGACGGCACACAACAACAACAACAACAACAACAACAATATATGATTACCAAGAGGCACATGGATAACTTTCTGACAAAAGCAACGGCTCAGGTCTAAGGAGCAGTTCATATGCACATAGTTTTGAAAGAGCAAAGTAACTGCAAAACAGATGAGCACTAGCTTCATCTTCATGTGGTCCTTCATCCAACAAGTATGAGAATATTTCCACGCACCTGACTCGATTGTAGTCCCCAGTGAATGCACAATATGTCCCTATTTTTATGGGGTTTACATTCCAGAGTACATTTTGTTGGTGATGTGCTTTTTCTGTGTCCTTATCTATTCATTTAGCAATATGGGATGTCTTGTGTCTGCTTGTATCTGTAAAACTTTTAAAGTGAAGAGTCCTAAGTTCATATACATATGTGTGCTTAGGATATATATATATATATATATATATATGCATGCATGCATGTGTGTGCCAAAATGGAATGGAGCTGTGCAGTTTCTTGGTAACCTGTTAATCTACCTTCTTTACCCTTTTACACAATCTATGATTTGTTTCAATGATGTTAAATATTTTCACAATATTTTCATGGCTGGTGCATGATTTATTTAGCCAAATTCTTCTAAAGGACCCTTAGATCATTTTCGTTTTCTTTTGCATTAACCAGCACTGTGAGGGCTTTCCTTGTTTTACATGTACTTAACGATCCACAGTTATTTTGTCAGGAAAAGGTCCTGGAAGTATTTACTAGTTGAAAAGCTTGGCAAACTTTGGCAAACTTTTAGAGCTTTTGATACATACCGCCAAACCACCTACTATAAATAGGTGCGCTTCTCCGCAGCAGTTTTCCTGGATCCTCAGAGCAAAGAAAATGTAAAGTTCGAGTTCTTGTTTTAAAAGCTTAACATAAAGTCTTGAAACTTTCAGCACTGGATAACTGCAATCCAAGAAAGAACAAGAATTCCTGTGGATTTTATTTTGGGTTTTTATGTGTGTGAATCCCCAGTTAATGACCATCTCCCATTTGGGTTTGTCTTACTATAACCCTGGCTAATGTTATTTTCCATTTCTTTTTGCCCACACAACCTTGAACAGCTCTGGAACAATTACTTCCATTTGGCTGTAGCATTTCTCACCCATGAGTCCCTTCAGCTTGAAACCTTCTCGCAAGCCAAGCGCAACAAAATTGTAAAAAAGTAAGTGTCCTTTTGGGACTTGGTAATGACCGGGAAGGTGATTCATCTGTTTATTTTCAGAATGATATTTTTGGTGCCACAGAAATTACTATTCAGGGACTACCCACGTTGTTAGTGAAATTGGTCTTAAAATAATCACTCCATAGACCTCAAATTCCCCCCAGGTTCACGTTATTTTTCTCAATGTCACATCCAGCTCCCCATCCGTCATCCAAGGTGCTTCAGGGAATCTGTACCTGGTGGGGGCCTGGCAGCATTCCTGTGCTGGAAACAACTGCCATCTGGTGGCAGCTCATCCAAATTGCAGGCTTAGTGCCTCTCCCTCACAAAGCCCAGTCACCCTACCTCTGGGTCACTTCAGCAGAGAAGCCAAGACTCCAGTATAACCTAAAAATGTTCTGACATTTGAATTCCTGGCTTAGAATTCAAAATAGAATTATGTAGAAGAATGGTGAGAAGCTGAAGGACACATTTCATTGCCTTTTAGAGTTGAAAGTCTGGAAATTCAAAAACGGTACGGTTAAAAAATAACTTGAAGAGCCTGGTGTGGTGGCACACTCCCATAATCCTAACGCTCAGGAGGCTGAGGCAGGAGGATCACGAGTTCCGGCCAACCTGGACTACATAGCAAGACCATGTCTAGAGGTGGGGGAAAATAAAACCACCACCACCACCAAAAAGCAGACCAATCAGTCAACCTGAAGAATTCATTACTTACTTTTAAATTTTAGTTCATTTCCCTTTGCCAGGGTATCTGGACTCTAGGCAAATTATTCAACATTCTTCTACCTCTGATTCTTCCCTAAAAAACCGAGGTTGATAGCTAAGAGAATAAGATTTAGTGATTGTGCTTTAATAGATAAAAGTATTACCTGTTTTCTAGATTCTCCCAAGGGATGGATATTAAAAGACACTGCTTTTCAGGATGGATCCTTTGATGTCAGGCTTTAGAATATCTTAGGTGGCAATATGACTTCTTAAAGATGAATGTATCTAATTTGGGTCAACAACCATAAGTAAAGTTAGTTGATTGCAAGTCTGATAAGAAAACCATGGCTAGTTAGGATTAATGATTCTGGTTTTGGTCCAAGCAACATATGACTGTGAGTATAACCCATGTAAAAAAAAATCATATGCATATGAACAAAGGTAAAATTTGGGAATTAATACATTAAAATTATAGAAATGTGGTTTATCTGAAATGTCAAAAAAGTACAGAAATGTGAATGAAGAGCTTCTGTTAAGCTTTCTTTTATTTTTAGCAGAAGTACCATCAACAGTAGTTGTAATAAGCAATAGGAGTGTTGTTATGTGCCATCGAGTCAGGTCCAATTCATAGCGACCCTCATAGGGTTTTCAGTGGCTGATGGTTTCAGGATTGTTTTAGGAGTCGATTGCCATATCCTCCTCCCATTTTTGTGGTGCTGAAGGTCAATCTGGGGGCCTCAGAGGGCACAGAGCAGCACTCTACCAACTGGGCTGAACCCCAGCCCAAACAATAGTAGTTACTGCTTATTGTCCATTATGTGTGAAAGCTTGACCACAGGTTTACCTGATATTAATAATAGAATTAGGTTAAGCATTTTGTTAAAATTGAATAAGAGAAAATTTTAAACGTGATTTTCTTTTTTTATTTTGGCTTCTGAAGGCACTTCCAAAGTTGGAATTTGGAAAAAAAAAAAAAAAAGTTTGGGACAATCATAGCGAGAGTAGAATAGTATAGAGCAATGACTGTAGATTGGGTTGTAGGTCTATAATAGAGTTTCCTAGGAACATTTGCAATATCCACTTTTTTTTGGTCTGAGACAGAGTCTTGCTACATAGCCCAGGCTGGCCTGGAACTCCCCGTCCTCCTGCCTCAGCTTCCCTAGTGCTGGGATTATGGGCACACACTGCCACGCCCAGCTTGCAATATCTACTTTTGACCCGCCCCATTTTCATTTTCCCAGCCCCTGGCCTCTGATGGTGTTTGTGATGTGGGATAGACTCAGGCATAAGATTTCCAGGTTCTATCCAAGAATCACTGCCTAGACCAATATTTCTCTGCTCTTTTGCTCACTGCTAACTTGGTAAGGAACCTTTTTAGACGTCATTGTCCTAATCACACCGCCATGGAATTTTAGTATCCCAGACAAACTGTATTACCTGTTGACCATGCTATATGAGGGCTGGGATTTAGCTCATTTGGTAGAGCGCTGCTCTGTACTCTCTGAGGTCCTGAGTTTGATTCCCAGTACCACAAAAATGGGAGAAGGACGTGACAACCCCCTCCCAAGGCAATCCCGAAACAAACAGCCATTGAAAACCCTATAAGGGTCGCTATGAGTTGGACACGACTTGACGGCACCTAACAACAACAACATACTATATGAATACCTGTGCTGTATACATAAAAAACAATGAGGTTTGTTTTTTCCCCCAAAGACCAATTTTCAGACCTTTGTGGGCAGTGTTGCCCACGTTGAGAGTGCATGGTCTAGCACTTTCCAGCATGAGAATGGTGAACGTGCTGGTATAGACATACGTTACTCATGTAGAAGTACGTTAACATTAATTTGTCTGTTCGCCATTGGTCACATCATCTTCCTTTTCACTAGTGTGTATGTTTCCTTTGTTTTTTCCTCTGTTTCATAATAATTAGAGTGTTTCCCAGTGTCCTCCCTTCAGATAGTTCTTTCATGTCCTGTTCTCAGTTAGTTTTTAGTTTTTACTAATCACATTTGGTTCCTCTTGCTGTTGACGTCCTCTGTGCTCTTGTTTGGCTCAGTTCTCTTTGGAACTTATTCGGGTACTGACCTCATTTCTCACAGTGCCCCTGCCTTATTTGTGACCCCAAGGGACATTGGCTCTTTTCATTTTCATCATTGTGCACCAGGTCCTCCATATTTGCAAGTTTGGCATCCTCCACCCATAAACAGATAAAAAATACTTTTTGGAAAAATCACACCTGTACCGAATATGTATAGACTTTTTTGTTGTTGTTCCTAATCAATCCAGTAAAACAAGTATTTACATGGCATTTATATCGTATTACGGTGTTTTTTTTTCCCAGTGATGATAGGGATTGAACCAGGGCCTTGCACATACTAGGCAAGCACTCCACCACTGAGCAGCATCCCCAGACCTTTGTATTAGGTATTATAAATAGCCTAGAGATGGTTTAAAGTACAGGGGACGATGTGCGTAGGTTATGTGTGAATGCCATGCCACTTTTTTTTTGTGGTACCAGGGTTTGAACCCAGGGCCTTGCGCTTGCATGCTCTGCAAGTGCTGGACCACTGAGCTGTGCCCCCCAGCCCATTTTTTTACTTTTTGAGACAGGGTCTCGCTAAGTTACGCAGACTGCCCCTGGTCTCGAACTTGGGATCCTCCTGCCTCCGCCTCCTGAGCTGCAGGGATTACAGGCGTGCGCCACTGCACCCAGCTTACCATGCCGCGTTATATAAGGACCTTAAACATCTGCAGATCTTGCTACCCGATGAGGATCCTGGAGCCAACACCCCACAGATACCCAGAGGCAACTGTATTGCATGCGACTCATTTCCACTGACGATCCTTCTCTTCGTTTATGATCTTCTTCCTAGATACGGGGACATGAGGAAGGAAATCGGCTTTAGGATCCGGGACATGTGGTATAACCTGGGTGAGTGTCTGACTCTGAACAGGCCCCAGCAGGCCCCAGCAGGACCATGAATTCTTATTTTAATTCCAGTGACCCTGACGTTTATTTTTTATGTGTGTCCAGAAGTGAAAGTTGATCTATGGCTTCCACACCCTTGCGTCGGTTGACAATGAACTATCTGTGGTTGTGCTTTCCACGGGTTATCAGAACACAGCATTTTGCTCGTCGCTTCTGAGTGGAGGTGGTGCACCCACATAGACCGCTTCTTTTTGACGGGCCCTGTGGAGGAAGATTGTCACACTTTACTTACAGCGAAGCGACTCTTTAATACCCTCTTTTACTTTCATTTCAGGTCCGCACAAAATCAAATTCATTCCATCTATGGTGGGTCCCATTCTGGAGGTCACTCTGACCCCTGAAGTAGAGCTCCGGAAAGCCACCATACCCATCTTCTTTGATATGATGCAGTGTGAATTCAATTTCAGTGGAAATGGCAATTTCCATATGGTAAGGAATGGTAGGCCTGCAGCCGTAGCCCTGTGGCATCTGATCCCGTCAGATCTCAGAAGCTAAGCAGGGTCGGACCTGGTTAGTCCTCAGATGGGAGACCACCTGGGAACACCAGATACTGTAGGCTTGGGAGAAGGACCCAGCAACCCACTCCCAAAAAACAATTAACCATTGAAAACCCTATGAATAGCAGAGAAGCACTGACAAAGTGTTTTGCCTGTTGTACATAGGGTCACTATGAGTCGGATACCGACTCGATGGCACCTAACAACAACAGCAACAAGTAGTGGTAGACTCTATGATCTTATGAATCTACAAACAGTAATTCTTACTGGTTTTCTTTCTGTATAGAAAAGCAATAGCCTAAATAATATGAATCAAGGTTAACAATTCCTATTTGGATTTCATTTGGTCAAACAATTAGACATTTAATTCAATATTCCAGCCCAGAGCCTGGAAGGGATTTTTTTGCTCCGTGTCTTTCCTAAGACAGCATTGTGCCTGGATGCTAAAAAGTTGGCTTTCTGCCTTTTAATCCTGTCGGCTGCAGTCTGGCAGAAAGAATAGTGGAGTGAACTGAAGGACAGAGCAGGTAACCTGTCTGCTATGGGTCAGCTGAACAAAGCTTGCAGGGAGGCCAGCAGTTTGCTTGTGCCTTCTCTGTGCCTGTTTCCTTCTCAACAAAGCATATTAATATTGAGGGAAGATTTTGCAGTTGTGAAGCTCAGCAAAAGCAATCCCACTGCTAAGCCTTAGACACGAAGCAAAAGTAAGATAGAAAAATAGAATCATTAAGCCCAGCACAGTAGTATTAGCATTTGTGAGGCTAAGGCAGGAAGATTACAAGTTCAAGGCAAGCTTGAGCTGCATGGTGAGACCTTGTCTCAAAAACCAAAATGGACAGCCGTGTGTGGTGGCGCATGCCTGTAATCCCAGTGGCTCTGGAGGTGGAGGTGGGAGGATGGCAAGTTCAAGACCAGAGGCAGTCTGTGTAACTTAGTGAGACCCTGTCTCAAAAAGTAAAAAATAAAATGGGCTGGGGGCGCAGCTCAGTGGTCCAGCACTTGCAAAGCATGCAGGCACGAGGCCCTGGGTCCAACCCCCAGTACCACAAAAAAAAAAAAAAAAGAAAAGAAAAACAAAAAACTGGACAAAGGAAAAGAAAGAAAATTAGAATTATTGCTGGGTGTTGTGGTACATTTGTGTAATCTCAGCAGACGGGAGGCTAAGGCAGAGGGTTGCATGTTTGAGGCCAGCGCAGGCTATACAGTGAAACCCTGTTGCACGAAAATCAGAAAAATAAATAAAGAAAATTAGAGTTATTAAGTTGTTTTTATATACATAGTTAATAAGAGAAAATAACATTTCAGAAATTTTTTTTCCCCCAAACATAAAGCAAAGGTCAACAAATTACTAGACTGTGGGGGCGTATTTTGCCAGGGCCTTGGGGCGCTATGTGTGAAGGAGGGGGAAGAGGAATCCCCCCCCGCCATCTATGTTATAAGCAGTTTATACTTGGGTAAAGGAATTGGGCCAAATGTAGAAACATCAGCCCAGTGTCTAGTGTGTCCTCTTCTAAGGACATATTCTGTGAAATTCTGACTCTTCTTTTCAGTTTGAAAATGAGTTGATCACAAAGCTGGACCAAGAGGTGGAAGGCGGCCGAGGAGATGAACAATACAAAGTTCTTCTGGAAAAACTGTGAGTGTCTCAGCGGTAACACCTCAAGGCATTTTGTAGTGGAGAAAAGCAGGGCGTTGGCTACACGGCCCCAGTCAGTGGTCTCAGAGTCCCTGGGCCACCCGACAGGGGTCCTCACTGGGGTTGCTGGAATTTAACAGAAGCCACTGCAAGCGGTGTGTATTCAATGTGAGCCACGTGCCTGTGTGTTCCTGGCCAGCCCAGCGCCGGAGAACAAGAGCAGATGGAGGAGAGGAGGACATGGACAGAGCCGGTGGCATTTTGCCCGGCGTTTGAATTTCTGAACTTTAGCAAAAATGTTAGCGCCTCTAATTATGGCTTCAAAGCAACCATTTAAAAGGAAAACATTTCAAGGTCTACTTTATATGTAAAAATACTTCATGTCCCATGAAAGACTTCTAAGAACAAAAGCCTGCAGCCGTACCACTGTGGCGTCTGATCCCATCAGCTCTTGGAAGCTAAACAGGGTCAGGCCTGGTTAGTCCTTGGATGGGAGACCACCTGGGAGCACCAGGTGCTGTGGGCTTAGGAGACGGACCTGGCAACCCACTCCCAAAAATCAATCAGCCTTTGAAAACACTATGAACAGGAGAGAAGTGCTGGAGAAACAATAGTGTCTCTCCTGGTATACATAGGTTCACTGTGAATCAGACGCCGACACGATGTCACCTAACAACAACAACAGCAAAAAGCAGTTCTATCTCTAGCCACTTTGGTTGTTTTACTGCCCTGTCCCTCATCCCATTCCACATACCCATTTCTTCATCTGGGGTCACGTTATTGCCACTACCTCCCTCCTGTCCCGAATCCAGCACTCACCGATCAACCTCTTGCCCTCTTCCTTCTCCTTTGCACATGGGGAAGAAGAGTAAAATGAGTGAAGTGTGGTTAAAAATCTTGGATGTGCCTTAGAGAGGGATCTTCAAGTCTTCTTTCACCACATGCTAGGTGTTTGACTTTGGATTCAGTGACTTAGCCTGCCTAACATCACCCATTTTTCCAACTGTGTTGTTGTTGTTTGGTGCTGTTGAGTCAGCTCTGACTCACAGTGACCCTATGTACAACAGATGAAACACTCCCTGACAATGTACCATGCCTGGCAGTATGTCAGTGCTTCTCTGCTATTCATAGGGTTTTCAATGACTAATTGCTTTTTGACAGTGGGCTGCCAGGTCCTTCTCCTAAGCCTATAACACCTGGTGTTCCCAGGCGGTCTCCCATCCATGTACTAACCAGGCCCAACCCTGCTTAGTTTCTGAGATGTGATGGGATCGGACACCAGGGCAGTATGGCTGCAGGCTTTCCAACTATAAGACGTGTGTGTGTGTGTGTGTGTGTGTGTGTGTGTGTGTGTGTGTGTGTATAAAATATGAGTAGTATATATGTTCTTAAATATTATCACTAGTGTAAGACCCCCGGAGGGTATCCTTCTTAAGCGGAGACCCAAGCCCAAGGACCGAGGTTGAGCCACAGGATGTAAACGCAAGAGGCAGCTTTATTGTTCACACAGGTGCCTGCGGACGCTCCTGATGACTGAGCGTGCTGGGCAAAGGGCGGTTGTTCTTTTATAGGCAAAAGCGCGGGTACAGAAGCAGAAGCATGGTTATTGGTTGATTTAAAACATTTTAGGGGTCATGGCGGGAACTTCAAAAGGCGCGGGGGCGGGAATTTTAAAAGGCGCGGGGTCGTGGCGGGGATTCTTGAAAAGCGGGCGCGGGGATTTCAAACAGCGCGGTTCACGGTTACTGTCTGACCTGATATGGGGCTTCTCCGATCTCTGGCTTTGACCTGATATGGGAGTTGCCCTTCTTTCTGGCTCTTTCTGATATGGAACTCTCTGTCCTGGCCCAGGCAATTACAGTTTTAGGTGGGATCTTTTAGGTTGGGGTCTTTCACTAGGATTAAATGAAACCCTCTCTTGCAGAGTTCATACTTATAAAATGTTGGCTGCTTTACTGTTGTTATTATTCTCAAATCTGCCCCTCATTCAGGGCTGTAACTGCTATAGATTTGGGGTTTTTTTGTGTGTGTTCGCTGAAGTTTTATTACTTTGACCTGTGTTACTTTGTTATTCACCTCTTCTGGGGAAGTTTTGTGGACCAGAGTTAGGATAGGAACTCTCAGCATTTTTCCTGGCTTTTAAAAGATTCCTTAAGGAAACGGCACAGGGAACATTCAAAAGTGGAGTGAAATTGATGAATAGCCTAAATTTGAAGGAATTAGAAACCTCTTCCTTATTTTGATTTTATTGATGATATGCCCCTTTAGCCTGCAGCCATAGCCCTGTAGCATCCGATCCTGTCAGATCTTGGAAGCTAAGCAGGGTCGGGCCTGGTTAGTACCTGGATGGGAGACCGCCTGGGAACACCAGATGCTGTAGGCTTGGGAGAAGGACCTGGCAACCCCCTCCCAAAAATCAATCTGCCATTGAAAACCCTATGAACAGCAGAGAAGCACTGACAATAGTGTTTCCCCTGTTGTACAGAGGGTTGCTATGAGTCGGATACCGACTCAACGGCACCTAACAACAACAACAACAACAACAACAACAACAAATGCCCCTTTAGTGATCTTTCAATCCTGTTTCCATTAAGTGTATTTTTGACTTTCAAACCTCCAACTTTATACCTTTTGCGATTTTGGTCTTATTTGGAATTAAGCAGAATTTAATGTGCTAAATATATATATATGATAAACCACACACAATATTTACACATGATAGAATGCTTCTCATTTTTAAAAATCTATCTACAGCTGATTTTTCACATAAAGTTGGGTTTTTTGTTTGTTTGTTTGGGGGGGCGGTTATTTGTTTAGTTTTGTTCGAGACGGGGTCTTATTATAGAGTCCAGGCTGGCCTCGAATTCCAGATCCTCCTTCCTCAGCCTTTGACATGCTGGGATTACAGGCATGTGCCATCATGCCTGGCTTCACATACAGGTCTTACTTTGTTTTCTTTGTTATTCCTGGATCACTGGTTCAGAAAAGTATGTCTATACAAATCTCCAGTGCCCACAAATAATACTAGAGTCTAGACTAATTCTTCAGTCCTATTTCTTTCCTTTTTACGCCCACCCTTTGCCCAAGTCTTCTTTTTAATTGTCTAACAAGCCCAGGTGCCTGCAGCCATAGCCCTGTGGCATCCAACCCTGTCAGATCTCGGAAGCTAAGCAGGGTCAGGCCTGGTTAGTACCTGGATGGGAGACCGCCTGGGAACACCAGAAGCTGTAGGCTTGGGAGAAGGACCTGGCAATCCCCTCCCAAAAATCAATCTGCCATTGAAAACCCTATGAACAGCAGAGAAGCACTGCCAATAGTATTTCCCCTGTTGTACAGAGGGTCGCTATGAGTCAGATACCGACTCGACGGCACCTAACAACAACAACAACAAGCCCAGAACTTTCTCCTATATGGTCGCAAAGAGAGAGGATTAGACTAAAAGTGTAGCCCCAGTGTGCTTATTTACAGCTCTGCATTTCTGTCTGAAAATGATGCTTTTATCTGAAGAGCCGTGGATCTAGATACTTACCAGGTTCTTCTGGGCTGGACATCAACCCAAGGCTTTCCAGAATGTCCTTGAGATGCCAGGCTTTAGGGGGAATAAAAACATTGGAAAGAGGGTCCTCTACAGCCTGATGAGAGTCATCCGGTCGCCTACATGAACCTTGTGGGCAAAGGTTCTTATTTCTGGAATATTGATTAAGAAAACCACAAACACAACCTGACCTTCAAACAAAGGCATTGTGGGCTGGAATCCTAAGTGATGGAGAAGTAGAGCTAAGTTCTTCAGTAACTATAGAACTTGAGTAAATAGAGAAACAGCCTAAGTGAAGTCGGCTTAATTGACATCCGTTATCACGGTGGTGGGACCTTGGTCAGTGTTCACAAATGGTGTTGGCAGGACAGGGCAGAACATGCGCATTTATGTCTACATCCCCCCCTCCCCCGTGCAGGCTCCTGGAACATTGCCGGAAACATAAATACCTCGCCAGCTCTGGGGAAGTCTTCGCCCTCCTGGTCAGCAGCCTCTTAGAGAACCTGTTGGACTACAGAACCATCATGCATGACGAGAGCAAGGAGAACCGCATGAGCTGTACCGTGAACGTGCTGGTGTGTGCTTGGTCCGGGGGAGGGCGAGAGGGGGCTGCCAGGCCACCCCTGCTGCCCGCAGCTCGGCGCTCGGTCAGCCTCACAGTGGCAAGGGCATCCTGGGTCACCTGCATGGAGTCTGTGTTCTGCTGAGTCAGATGGGAACAGCTGACTCAGCTTTGGACTCAGATACCAGCAGCCCCAGACCTGGAGGACAGATTTGGAAGGAGGGATGGAAAATGCAGCCTAGGCATTCAGGTCACCTCTTCCCCAAGACCACCCTCAGCTGGCTCTTTGTCTTACTAATATGTGGTCGCTTTACTGTTGCCTTTGTAAGACATGGGCAGAAACTGGACGCCATGAACTAATTAGTCTGTGTAGTCCTTGTGATGATACAACCCTGAGGGCTTGCCTTCCCCTGGCATTAGCTGCCTGGGACCACAGATCTCCTAGGCTTAGGGGGCCATGCCGTCCCGCGCTTAGTACAAGCTAAGAACCACCCACCTGCCTGACTTCCCAAGAAAGCAGAGTCTCCGGTAACTTCAGGGGGAGCTGGGCCTTTGTTCCTGTGGAACGTTTTTCACGTTCAGCAGCAAGCTCCTTTAAAAACAACCTTGACCTTCTTGTCTCATTTATAACCCATTGCTTCCTTTTGTGGGGAAATTTGTCTTTGGAAAGCTGACACTGTTGAAAAGCAACAGCCATGCTTTGGTCATTTTTGTGGCAAGTTCATCAACAGCCTTCATTGACATTAGTATTTTTATGACCTTATTTTTTTGGGCTGGGATTTAGCTCAGTTGGTAGAACACTGCTCTGCAGTGTCTAAGGTCCTGAGTTCGATTCCCAGCACCGCAAAATGGGAGAAGGACGTGGCAACCCACTCCCAAGGCAATCCCGAAACAGTCGGCCATTGAAAACCCTATGAGGGTCGCTATGAGTCGGACTTGACTCAACAACACCTAACAACAACAACATTTTTTTTGGCAGAATTTTTATAAAGAAAAGAAGAGAGAGGACATATACATAAGGTAAGCTGAAGGACACCTCTTGCCTTTGCTGCTTATGTCATTTATTTATGTGATGTAGTCGCATGTGCTGCTTTGAGAGACCCCAAAAAGTATAGTATATGCTGCATTTGCCCCGAAGGGATGAACTCTTTAAATTGCTACATAACTAAGTGCAAGGCAAGGGAGTGGCTAGGTCAGGCCTTGGCAGGGGTCAGGGAGCAGGAGGAGACTCCCAGCCGGAATCATCAGGAACAGCCTACAGGAAACAAAGGTGAGAATTATCCCACCATGGAGTCTTAGCCTGGGGACCCCAAATCCCTGAATAAGGAGGAAATCTACGAATTGCCGGGGTGCACATTCTCAGGAGGGGAGTCCGTAGCTTTCGCTCACCTTAAGGGGCCCAAGGACCAAAAAAACCAAAAAACAACCCCACTGCCTCATAGGAAGAGTGGAAGGTATAATGGATGGAGTAGGAAAGTCACAGGGAGAGAGCAGTCCAGTGGGCTTAAAAATAGGAAGTCACCCACCATGGTGCCCAGAAGGAAGGCATCACAGTGCAGTAGCAGAGCGGGGTCGGGAAGGCAGAGCGGGAGCTGGCTGTGTGAGGTGAGCCCAGTGCCGGATCCTTCCTGGGTGACGGAAGGCTTCCATCTCTCCTTCTTTGCAGGTACTTGTACAAGCTTCGAGACCTGCACCGGGACTGTGAGAACTACACCGAGGCCGCCTACACGCTCCTCCTACACGCCGAGCTGCTGCAGGTGCGGGGCGGCGGGGTTCAGCTCCCAGGTGGAAGGTGCAGGTGGCCGGTTGTGTGCAGTCCTGTGGGGCTAAATTCTGTAGGATTCGCAGTTTTGACAGGAAAGAATCTTACTCATGGGATCTCCTTTCTTCAGAAATATTTTATACCTCCTGAGTAGGCACAACCACTTTTCAGATCAGGATGGGGAAAATGTCAGGGGTCATTTAAAAATCCTTAGGAGGCAGAATGCACGCTAAAGGCGCCTGGTCATTAACGTTCTGCCTGCAGCCGTAGCCCTGTGGCATCCGATCCCATCAGATCTCAGAAGCTAAGCAGAGTCAGGCCTGGTTAGTACTTGGATGGGAGACCACCTGGGAACACCAGGTGCTGTAGGCTTGGGAGACGGACCCAGCAACCCACTCCCAAAAATCAGTCCGCCACTGAAAACTCTATGAATAGCAGAGAAGCACTAACAATAGTGTTTCGCCTGTTGTGTATAGAGTTATTGTTGAGCTAGGATTTAGCTCAGTTGGTAGAGTGCTGCTCTTCAGTCTCTGAGGTCCCAAGTTCGATTCCCAGCACTGCAAAAATGGGAGAAGGACATGGCAACCCACTCCCAAAGCAATCCCAAAACAATCAGCCATTGAAAACCCTATGAGGGTCACTATGAGTCAGATACGACTCGATGGCACCTAACAACAACATATAGAGTCATTATGAGTCGAATTCTGACTCAACAGCAGGCATCTAACAACAATTGACATTCTAATTAAAGAAATAAAACACATATTGATTAATATATAAAGAGATTAGTAAAACTGTAAAAAGATGAATTGTCAATGAATAAACTAACATAGAAGTACTTTCTTATTTATATTCTCTCCTCAAATAAAATTATATTGTGGCATGATATAAATGTAGCTGTGTGGCATGATACAAATACATCTGTGTCATGAATGCAGGGGCTGGGATTTAGCTCAGTTGGTAGGTTGCTCCTCTGCACTTTCTAAGGCCCTGAGTTCAATCCCCAGCACCACAAAAATGAGAGAAAGATGTGGCAATCCACTCCTGAAACAATCATCAGCCATTGAGAACCCTATGAACAGCAGAGAAGCACTGACCTAATCCCAGGCATGGCACAGTGTCAGGGAGTATTTCCTTCTGTTGTACATAGGGTTACTATGAGTTGAACCTGACCTGACAACATTTAACAACAGATATGTCATGAATAACAGTTACTTCCAGCTCTGACCAACTCTCACTTGCACTCACGTATCACCTATTCTTTTAACATCAGTCCTTGAATGATAGACAGCTCAAACTTAACAGTAACAGGAACCTTTCTTTCCCACTCTTCCACTCTTCCCTAACCCATTCCTGCCTCCCCTTTCTTACCATGTCACTAATCAGCACCACTGGCTACTCTGTTGCTCAATCATCTTTGATTCCTCTCTTTTAATCATTGCGTCCCACATTTACCACGAACAAAACCCATAGCCCCTCTGTCCAGAAGGTGCCATCCTGCTGTCATCTGGGACCAGGCGACCAGCATCTGTCACCTGAGGCACTGTGGTGGCCTCAGACCTCTTGGTCTCCGTTCTTATCCCCAGCAGTTATTTTTTGTCTGTAATTTATTTATTTCAATTTAAATTTTTTGCTTATGGTGCTGGGAATCAAACCCAGGGCCTCATGCATGCTAGGCAAGGCCTCTACCACTAAGCCACATTGCCCGTTCATCCCTGCAAAAACCGGAAATGAATGCATAAACAATGGTCATGTGTTCCTTTGGTGTGACAGGGCTGGGCACTCGGAATTTGTTCCTCCAGGTCAGTCAACTTAAGTTTGTCTCTGAAAGTTTTGAGAAGGTTGCATCCTGCTTCGAGGAAGCAAAGTCCTGAGTTATGGCAAACACTTCCGCCAAGATGACGCACCTGCCCTAGCAGTCAGCAGGTTTTGACCAAAAGAGACAGGACCCTGTGCCCCACCCTCCCTGTTCACCCCATCTCAGCCCATGTGACTTTCTGCTTCCTCGGATAAAAAAAAATCCTCAGAGTACAACTTTTTGTCTTTGTGGAGGTAGTGAAACCAAAAAGCAGCTAATGCACTGAAAGGTATCAAAGCCAGCGAGTTCGAGACCTGTTTTGAGCAGTGACAAGTCTCCATAGGTGTAGGTATGTTGTATCTAACGGAGAGTTCTTTGAAGGTGGCTGAGTTTTGAACATGCAAAAATGAATACGTAACTTTAAAAAAATAAATTCCAGGTTTTGGGGGGCCCCCCTCATACATTGCTCTCAGCTACTGAGGATGAGAGTTTCCTGACGCACCACTTCCCAAAGGAAATTCACAGTTCATGTTCAAGACCCAGGCACTAAATTGCTGACTGCGTGCAGCCTGGGGAGTGAGGTTGGTTGACTCTGGATTTCACCACAGAATGATCCTGAGGATCCTGTAACTCTAGGTCTTTTCCTTTGGGCTGCTCATAAAATTAAACTCTCCTTTCCTGGTTAAGCCTGCAGCCTTAGCCCTGTGGCATCCACTCCCGTAAGATCTTGGAAGCTAAGCAGGGTCGGGCCTGGTTAGTACCTGGATGGGAGACCGCCTGGGAACACCAGATGCTGTAGGCTTGGGAGAAGGACCTGGCAACCTCCTCCCAAAAATCAATCCACCATTGAAAACCCTATGAACAGCAGAAAAGTACTGACAACAGTGTTTCGCCTGTTGTACATAGGGTCTCTATGAGTCAGATACCGTCTCGATGGCACCTAACAACGACAACATCCTGGTTAAGGTCTGAGGTGTGGCTATCACTTTTCTTCCCAGGTAGCTACTCAATAGAAATGATGTTTATTAGGTATCGTCCATATTTTCCTCGCTGACATGAGATCCAAGATCTCACATTCCAAATCCCTGTGATGGAGGTGGTCTCATTCTAGGTTGGTTTTGTTTGGGTTCGATTTTTGGTATTGGAGACAGAGTCTCACTAGGTTACCCAGGCTGGCCTCAAACTCGTGATCCTCCTGTCTTAGTCTCTCACATGCTGGGATCACAGGTGGGCACCACCATGCCTGGCTCATTCTAGATTTTTATATACTTCTGTATGGACCTCTGTTCATGTACCAGTACTGATTAAATTTATTTTACAGTATTATTTACATTTGGAGGGGTTAGGGTTTTGCTGTGTGCCTCAGGCTGCCTTGAACTCACTTTTAGCACAGGCTGGCCTTGAACTAACATCCTTCCTGCCTGGGCTTACAGGTGTGCATTGCCACACACGGCTTCATGATTAGTTCTTTATGCTTTATCATCTGGTAGTTAATCTTCATTCCTGTTTTTTGCATTTTTTCTCCCTATTACATTTTATTTTTCCATTTGGACTTTGGAATTGTGACATTTTAAAATTAGTGAGAATTTACATGTTTATGAAATAGTTTTTTAAACCCCCAAACATAGTATGATTTTCCCTTTGTTCATATTGCTATGA
This sequence comes from Pedetes capensis, assembly GCA_007922755.1. NCBI lineage: Eukaryota > Metazoa > Chordata > Mammalia > Rodentia > Pedetidae > Pedetes > Pedetes capensis. Next base: position 125,912 of record VMDO01001380.1, read on the forward strand.
TACCCTTGAATGGGATGTTAGAGTTATCTGCATGTAAGTCTTGCATAATCCTTAGGATGTTGACTCTGGATTATCTTTTGGGGTTCATTTTTGATTGGACAGTTTCTGTTTTCTGTATGGTTACTAGTTTTGTATCTGAGCTCTGTCTATTTTCAAATGTTTTGATTTTTTCTGGCTACTTAGTTCTATTGTAGTAGTTTTTGAGTGCGCCGCCTTTTCTTACAAGGGATATGAATGTAACGCTTGCAAACAGTGATCTTTTTACCTCCTCCTACCCATTTTTATCCTCCACTGTGTTGCTTTCCTTTGATTGCGTTCATCGTGCCTTTGGTACTCCAGTCATGTTGGTTAGCAGTCTTATTTTATTCTTTGCTCTCCCGGGAACACTGAAAGTTTGTCCATTTGGTGTGACACGAGTTTTGGAGCTGGCATATGGGCGTGTGTGTGGAAGTAATTTTTATGTTTGGTAAATAACTTAAGATGCAATATGGATGAGTGAAATATGTGTACATCAGTATTTCCCTGGCTTTCTTGGTCTGAACACTTGTTGTGTTAATGTTTCGTTAATTAATTGAGCTGTTGCACTAATCCCGTATATTGCTTTTGTTTCTTTTTAGTGGTCGGACAAGCCCTGCGTGCCCCATTTGCTTCAGAGGGACAGTTATTACGTTTATACCCAACAAGAGCTTAAAGAAAAACTGTATCAAGAAATCATATCCTATTTTGACAAAGGCAAGGTGAGTGTTGGGGTATTTTGGTTTTCTACGGGGGCTGGGATTTAGCTCAGTTGGTAGAGCACTGCGCTGCAGTCTCTGAGGTCCCGAGTTCAATTCCCAGCACCGCAAAAATGGGAGAAGGACCTGGCAATCCACTCCCAAGGCAATCCCAAAACACTCAGCCATTCCCGAAACACTCAGCCATTGAAAACCCTATGAGGGTCGCTGTGAGTCGGATACCGACTCGACGGTGCCTAACAACAACAACAACAACTCATGGAGAGATGAAAAGGAAGGTAATAGAAGCATTTCTGGTGCCAACCACTCAGAGTGGGTGAGCAGAGAGCGAGCACACAGGTGAGGGAACCATCTGCAAACCTGCCTGCACCTCTGACCAGCTGATTGGAAATTTAGGGGCTCTCCATGACCCCCACAAGGTTGATCACTTGCTGAAATCACTAACTCAGGAGAGTGCGATATTTCATGATTAAAGGTTGTTTTTTGTTGTTGGTGGTGGTGTTTTTTTTTTTTTTTTTTTTGCAGTACTATGGATTGAACCGGGGCTGGGATTTAGCTCAGTTGGTAGAGCGCTGCACTGCAGTCTCTGAGGTCCCGAGTTCAATTCCCAGTACCACAAAAATGGGAGAAGGACCTGGCAATCCACTCCCAAGGCAATCCCGAAACAGTCAGCCATTGAAAACCCTATGAGGGTCTCTATGAGTCGGATACTGACTCGATGACACCTAACCTAATGGGTTGAACCCAGGGCCTCACACTTGCATGCTATGCAAATGCTGGACCACTGAGCTGCACCCCCAGCCCTTTTTTTTTTCTTTACTTTTTGAGACAGGGTCTCGCTAAGTTACGCAGACTTCCTCTGGTCTCGAACTTGCGATCCTCCTGGCTCCGCCTCCCAAACCGCTGGGATTACAGAGGTGCGCCACCACGCCCAGCTGATGAAGGTTTATTTTTAAAGGACCCAAATAAGGATGAGACACATGAAGAGATAAACAGAGTTGAGTCTGGAGGGGTCCCAAACATAGAACACCCGTGTCCTCTCCTTTGTACTTGGTTCACGTCACTGTCCCAGTAAATTGACATGTTTACCAGGTGCAGTAGTGTTATTAGGGAAACACGGGGAACATGGGTAGGCGGGTCCAGAAACTGGCAGCAGAACCTGGGTCCTTGTGTTCAGCATATAAAAATTGTAGAAATTGTAGAAGATTATGGAAATTACAGTAGAGTATAGAATAGGTTTGCTGAAGATAGTATACCTGTAAGGAATAATTACAGGGAAGACTGAGGCACCTGAAGAAGCTTAGGGATCTGTGAAGAAAGTTGGAAAATCCTGCATTTCCTGGGTGAATGGGCATAAGCATGTCTGTATTCCCTGGGGGAAGGTAAAGAAGCCAGAGAATAGGAGAGGTAAGCAGGCTTTTGGGACGAAAAGTGCCTTGGATAGCCAGAGAAGATGGCGGGCCTGAGAGAAGGGAGAGATGAAGAGAGAAGAATATGAGGAGCAGAGAGAAAGAGAGAGGGTGAGAGAGGAATGGAAAACGAGAAAGGGCACGTGTTCCCCCCAGTTTTATTCAAACTAGGGCACCCCCAGTGTGACATCAGCCCTGGGTACCCAGCTCTGGGCACCTAGTGTGACGTGGGTGTAGGGTCTCTGTTTGGTAAATGGCTCCAGGCTTGGGTAGGGTGTGGGATCCACTTGAAAGTGTCCTTCATTGTCATCAAAGACACATATGCCTTCTTCATCATGGCAGAACAGCAGGAGCCATTTTTAGTCCCCTTTACCTCCGTAGTACCTGCTCGTGCCTAAGCTAACCACCTAATAGTAGTGTGCACCTGTAATCCCAGCTAATAAGGAGGCTGAGGAAGGAGGATCACTTGAGCTCAGAAATTGGAGACCAGCCTGGGCAACATAACAAGACCATCTTTAAAGAATATTTTAAAAAAGAAAACAATCAATGTTCTACTCCACCCGAGGCTCAGTATAAAGTGTTCATTACAAAGGCAGGAGTGATTGAATTATTACCTGTACGATTGCACTCATTTCCCAGCCTTGCCTCCGTGGAGGTAGGGCTGATCATATGTGGTTCAAGGCTCCCATGCTTTTTCTGGTGTTTTGAGACAGGGTCTCACTATGTCACCCAGGTTGGCCTTGAACTTGTGATCCTCTTGCCTTTGCCTTCTCAGTGCTTGGATCTCTCCAAGTGTGTACCCCCATGCCTGTCTTGACGCTCAGATCACATGTTTGGGGTTTCTCACATGGCTAGCCTCCATTCTGAGACTACCTAGCCCCCCCATGAGTCACCTCATTAGCATAGACTCTAGGGGCTTACCATGAGTTACTACAGATGCTGCAGGGTCCAGGGGATACACCAGAGATAACAAGGTCCCTGGATGAATTCTCAGGCATTGGAGGCTCCCTTCCTGGAGCTCAGGACAAAATCCAGACCAATTCTTTATTATACAGCAATGCCACATGACCTGTCCTTCAGTATTACGTTGTATATCTTTGAATTCATTTACTGGAGAGAAAGTGCGTAGATAAATTAACATGAATATCAATAAAGATCATTTATCTTGAGGACACTTAGCCCACAGAAGAACAGAACGGGCAGGCCAGAGCCCCGCTCTCCATAACCCCCTAATTTTACCTTTCAAATATTGCCAGGAGCCAAGGTTTTCTATGCATTCTCAAGAGACTGTGGGTAAACACTTGGCACACCCCACAGCCAGCCACACCTGCCTGGCACCAGAGGCTGTAGGTAACAGGCAACTAAAGTACCCACAGGAGAAGAAAGTAAACATATTTACTGGGCCAGAAAGTTGTGTCATCTATGGTCAACTGGAGAAAGCATGGCCAGTGGAAAGGGCTGTCAATTAAAAATAGAAGAAAACAAAAAGTAGGGACTGAGGGAAAAAGGAAGAAAAACACATCGTGCCACCCAAACAAAACAGATCCTAGATTCAACCCAGCTAGTACTTACAGGCTGCCTCTTCTAGGCCATCATACTTATTTTATCAGTGGAACCTGTTATGTGAATTAGTAAATACCTAAGTGAAGTCATCATTAGAATGAGGTAGCTATTCTCTATTTGCCTGCAGCTGTAGCCCTGTGGAATCTGATCCCGTCAGATCTCGGAAGCTAAGCAGGGTCGGGCCTGCTTAGTACCTGGATGGGAGACCGCCTGGGAATACCAGATGCTGTAGGCTTGGGAGAAAGACCTGGCAACCCCCTCCCAAAAATCAGTCTGCCATTGAAAACCCTATGAACAGCAGAGAAGCACTGATGATAGTGTTTCCCCTGTTGTACAGAGGGTCACTATGAGTCGGATACTGACTCGACAGCACCTAACAACAACAACAATTCTCTATTTAGTCCTAATTACTATTTTGGATGCTTTTCAGACTTTTTTTTTACCTAACATAATTCTTCCTATAACCCTAATTAGGTAGATATCATTTCTATTTTATAGGTAAAGAACTTGAGGCCCAACTAACAAATGTATTTGCTCATACTTTCTGGTCTCTGCAACCTTTGCCCTCTTCAGAATTACTGGGGATCTCAAAGCACTTCTGTTCATGTGGGTTCTATAGATAGTTATACTCTTGGAAAGAAAAGCAGAAAAATTCTAAGTATTTTCTCATTAGTTCTTTTAACAATGGTAACATAATTTGTATGTATTTTTCAAAAACTGCTATATTTACCAAAGAGTTCATGACACTGTTTTTGCAAATCTTATTTATAACGCTTAGTAGAAGACGGCAGGATTCTCTTATCACTTCTGATAGTATTCATCCCACTGTGGTAGCACACATCATGCAGCCCCTGGAAAACGCCTCTGTATCTTCATGAGAGAATGAGCATTAAAAGTAATAAGAATATGAGATTATTATGAAAATAGTTGTGGCCTCATGGACGTTTGAATGGGTCTCCAGGGCTCTTAAGGGCCAGAGAGCACACTTTGAGAACCGCTGTGCTACAGAGCCTCCCTATCTTTTCCGTGGTGTAACATTTGGTGGAGAGAAGGGTCGGGCTCCTTCCCTCGGCTCCAGGACTGCTGCTTGGCTTCCTGCCCACCTGCCAGCTGGCCTGGACTGGTTTCCACAGGGTGCCCCACACAGCCTTTTCAGCGAGCCGGGCCCTAAAATTCCAGAGCGGTTAATTTGACAAATGATAACTAGAAAAGACTTAATTTGAAAATGTTTTAGCATTGATTGTGGGCTATGCATGCCTGCCTTTGATGGCCAAAAAGGATGAAACAGAGCAGAAGGAAGCAGGAACTGACCAGATACTGCATCTTGGATGGGATCCGTCTAAGACACACTCTACCCAACACCACAGTGATTAGGAGGCTCTGGCGGGGGGCGGGGGGAACCTCAGGAACCAAATATGTGCATTAGGCCAGGACTTACCTTTGTACCTTTAGAGCGTGAATGCGTTTCCTAAAACTCTAGCACTTAGTAGGTGGCTCGGGAACGTACTCGGGAGGTGGTGCGTTGCTGTGACAAGAGAAACCGACCAAAAGAAACGTATGTGGGGAGAGATTTATTGGAAGCTCCTGGTTAGATTTCTGTCCATAGAGGCAGGGCAGGCATGTGGGGCCTGTGGCGCAGAGCAGCACTGGGGCTCCATAAAAACCTGCAAAGGCTCCCCAAGGAAGGCATTTCTGCAAAACTAGAATCCCACCTTCCAAAGTTCCCATAACCACAAACAGCACCACCACCTGGGGACCTCATGTTCAAACGCATGACCGCGAGGGACACGTAGATTCAAACCACAGCAGGTAGAAATAGGAAATCAGTGCCCTGCACCGAAAAAGCTTGCTGAATTGGGTACCACAGTGCCACCAGGCTCTTTTCCATCCCCTGCAGACAAGCCGCCTGTATACACACACAGCCCAGAGCAGAGTCCCTCACTAGCTTCCTTTCCCCTCCCACAAGACTTTCCTGCTGTCGGATTCCAGGTTTTTAGAAATTATTCCTCTCTCTTTTCAGTCATAGCGCTTTACCCTTCAAACTCTATATTGCTCTGTGTGGGGACATACGTTCTTATTCTATCAAACAGAATGACAGAAGGGGCTTTCTGGCAAAGCCCCCAAGATGCACAGGTTCAGTGGTCCTAATTCACAATTACAGAGTGCTCTGAAATTGGGAACTTTCGAGCGTCATCGTGATACTCAAAAAGGTTGAGATTTGGGAGCACTATAGATTAGGGATGCTCATCTAGTAACGTCTATGGAGAGACTTCGCAAAATCCAAAGACCTCCAAAGTCTTAAACAATTCAGATCCTAAACATTTGGAATAAGGGATACTCAACCTTAGTGCCCTGAGGATATCAGGAAAGATTTCCCAGCTGATCTCGGAGTGAGGTGGGTCCGGAATGCCTACAGACCCTTGTCCAGCCTGACTGCTTACTCGTTCCCAGTGAGTCCCCAGGGACCGAGGCAGCTGGCTCAGCGACCACTCTGTCCTCTGTGCCTCACCCTGTTTTATTTCTTCAGATGTGGGAGAAGGCCATCAAACTGAGCAAAGAGTTGGCCGAGACCTACGAGAGCAAAGTGTTCGACTACGAGGGCCTGGGCAGCCTCCTGGTGAGTCTGGGGGGTGGGGCTGCTGAGGTTGGTGCCTGCGAGATGTTCTTGTTCATTGAAGGAGGTCAGGATCAAGGGTGTGTGTTCCGATAAAAAAGTAAAGCTTGCCGGGTGCAGTGGCACATGCCTATAATCCCAGCGGCTCAGGAGGCAGAGGCAGGAGGATCGCAAGTTCGAGACCAGAGGCAATCTGCATAACTTAGTGAGACCCTGTCTCAACAAGTCAAAAAAATGGGCTGGGGGTGCAGCTCAGTAATCCAGCCCTTGCAAAGCATGCAGGCGCGAGGCCCTGGGTTCAATCCCCAGTACCGCAAAAAAAAAAAAAAAAAAAAAAAAAAAAAAAAAGTAAAGCTTACTTCACATAAAAACGAAATACAAGGTATGCTCCAAAGGCTATGACCATTACTGTCCAGATTATGCTCCCTAGGAGGCCCCAGCCTCCCCCACGGGGAGGTCCGACAATGAGCCTCAGAGAAGGGACCCTGGCGGGGCATTTCCTCTGCACACGCACATCAAGCTCACTGCCCACGTTGCGCTCCTCCTTCCTGGGGCGTCGGTTTTTCTGCAGACCCTCCATGTTCTTGGATCACTTCTTTTGCCTTGGTACCCTCCCTCTGCTGTCCAGTAACATGGCGCCCATTTCTGCTGCCTTGCAACGTCTGTTCATTAAAAATTACGTGTCCTGGATGTCTCCACTCCCGAGGCCTTGCTAAATGAGGGAGCTGTCCATCCCTGAGGCCGGCCCTACCTCTCCCCGACTGCCATTGCGCACGTCTTGGTGAGCTATAAACGCTTCTGCCAGATCCTGACTCTTATTCGCCATCTTCTTTCTCCCTGATGTGAGTGAGGTGCTCACCTGACAGCCCCGTAAGCCTGTGTGTCGAGCCTGCCTTTAGGCACAGGTCATGTTGAAGAGCAGCGAAGTGGCTGTGTATAGTGGCGCATGCTTCTAATCTCAGTGACGGGCTGCAGCAGGCGGAGTGCAGGTTCGAGGCCAGGGACAGCCTGCTTACAAGACCCTGTCTCAAAATAAAAAATGGACTGGGGATGTGGCTCTGCGGTAGAGCGTTTGCAAAACATGCATGAGGCCCTGGGTTCAACTCCCCAGTACCGCAAAAGAGAGAGAGAGAGAGAGAGAGAAGAGGGAGAAGGGGGAGAAGCACAAAGAGCCTTCTGAATGCGCAGTGTTGGCAAGCGCAGTGCTGCACTGGATAGGCTATGGGAGAGGAGTCACAGAAGATCAGGACAGCCATGTCACAGAATCTTTTATCTGAGAAGCTATTTGTCAAGAGCACTTTGTAAAAATTGACCTGTGCTATACTGGCTTCTGCCATCACAGGCCAGAAATTTGCTGAATAATTTCATTAGCTGACTGGAGCTGGTAGCAACCTGCTACTCGTCCGTTGTTGTTGTTGTTAGGTGCCGTTGAGTCGGTATCCGACTCATAGCGACCCTCATAGGGTTTTCAATGGCTGACTGTTTCGGCATTGCCTTGGGAATGGATTGCCAGGCCCTTCTCCCATTTTTGCGGTGCTGGGAATTGAACTTGGGACCTCAGACGCTGCAGCATAGCTCTCTACCAACTGAGCTAAATCCCAGCCCTGCTATTTGTCTAAGGAAGCCTCATTCTGACTACTCCATCAAGCTGGAGTAGTCATTGTAGTGTGGCAGCCTTTGGATGGTGGAGGTTAGGGTCCCCCCCAGAAGCCCCTGACATATGGCTACCTGTTTGGCTTTCTGCACAACCAACTCTAGGAGGCCAAGCTGAGAGGCTGCTCCCCGCGTGAAGAATTAGGGAATGAACCGTAAAGAATATAAAGGCATGGGACCAGATATGGAAGACTAGAATGTCACCTCTGCCTTCTGGGCGCCCATAGCAGAACTGGTGACCTTTGCCCTAACCACCTGTGGGAAGTGGAAAGTTCCTTACCTTCTCCTCCCATGCATCTGTGGTTAAGTCATCTCAGAAAGTGCTTCTTAACTTCATTGCTGTTGTTGTTAGGTACCGAGTCATGTCCAATTCATGGCGACCCTCATAGGGTTTCCAATGGCTGATTGTTTAGGGATTGCTTCAGGAGTGGATTACCACGTCCTTTTCCCATTTTTTGTAGTGCTGGGGATCTAGCCCAGGGCCTCAGAGTGCAGAGTGGCACTCCACGAACTAAACCCCAGCCCTCTTCACCTCATAGAGGTGCTGGACTGCCTCAAGTGACTGCTGGAAGCAATGCTGGCCCAGAGGAACGCGCGCCTGCGCACACTTTCACGTGCACTTTGAGGTCCCGCCCTCCAGGGTTCATGCCAGGCACCCCTCGTCCCAAACCTCTGATCCCAGAACAGGATCACCCTTCTGACTGTGGGATGGTTTCCAAAGACCCTTTTTTCTCTGGGTTACGTGGGAAAGAGCAAAGCAAACAGGCTGATGTCCCTACCCGACCCCCACAGCGCCCTTCTGACCTCGCAGTGGAATGTCTTGTTTTGTTTTCTAGAAAAAAAGAGCCTCATTTTACGAGAACATCATCAAGGCCATGAGGCCTCAGCCTGAGTACTTCGCCGTGGGATACTACGGGCAGGGCTTCCCCTCGTTCCTGCGGGTAAGGAACACCAGGGTGGTCTCTAAAGCCGCGAGGTCGCAGAGGCTGTGCAAGGGAAACAATTCATTTCTTTTCCAGCTGGGGAGCAGGGTGTTAGCAGCTGCCCACCCGTGTCCCCACTGTGGGAGGTCGGGGAGGGGAGCCACTTCCTGAGCTCTGGCCTCTTCACCCCACACCCCTGACACCACTGCTTTTCTGGCAGATCTTTTTGTACAGTGACCTCCCCAGGTGGGAGGAGAAAGAGCAAACCGGAAGCCGCTCCTCCACTGACCGAGCTGGGGAAAAGTCTGGATTGATGTGTGTGGCTGTTTTTTTCCAGCCAGACTTACTCGAAAGCAAACATCCCAAGACCAAAACCACAAGTTAAATAATAACAACTCAAAATAATAAGTTTTGTAATTGTGACAAGGATGGCATTTTTCTTCATTTTCAGAAACGTCTGTAATGTGCCATCAACTTTACAGTTTCAAAAACAAACTCTTACCTCCTGTAAAAAGAATACCTCCTTTAGACCTGAGCTTTGTTTAAATATATATTACCCATCATCCTTTCTCTAACTAAACACAGAAGGAAAAGGGTGACAAAAGAAAGCCATTTACAGTTCTAATGTTGCTTAATGAGTAGGCAATGTATTTCTTCGTTCAGTAAACATCTCTTGACTGTCTACACTGTGCCTGGCTCATGGGAAGTACCAGAAGTACCCTGCTGGTATGTCTCCCTGCCCTCTGGGATTTTACAAGGCAATGGGGGGAGTGTTAAATAATTACACTTGAACGTAAAATTGAAACTGTCCTGTGCTGTAAGTCCCTATACCTGGGAGGTATTTTACCAAAGTGAATAGAAATCTATGTTTTCCCAAAGGCTGCAGGGGATGTTCATAGCAGACTTGATCATAATCCCCAAAGACTGGATCCAACCCAAATGTCCAGTGACTGGGGAAGATAAACTATAGTGTATCCCCCCAATGGAATTAGTAATAAAAAGAAGTAAACTTGTGAAACACAACCACATAGATCAATCTCAGGTGCCTGATTCTCCCTGAAAGCAGTTAGACTTAAAAATCTCTATGCTTTGTGACTTTAGATGGAATTCTTGCCAACATAGTGCTTCCTGTGAGACAGAAAACATATCACTGCTTGTCTGCTGGCTGGGGGAGGTTGAATTACAAAGGGGCAGGAGGAAGATATTGGTGATGATGAAACTGCTGTAGATCATGATTATGGTCACGGTTACGCTGTCAAAGCTCACATACTTTTACTCTAGAAAGAATCAGTTTCATTTTATATACATTGTACATACATTTTTTTGAAGAGTCAGGAAAGATTTCCAAGGGAATTTCAGCTTCAGGTGCAGCCTGAAAGGTGGGCTGGCAGTCGAGGAGGTAAAGGGGTAGGAACTGCCTTCCAGACAGAGGAAACAGCAGGTGTGAGCCTGGCAAGGCCCAGGAATAACAGACGACCAGTGCTGTGGGCACAGCAGGCTCTGGGGGAGCTAGGAAGGCAGGTGGGAAGGCAGAAAGCTGTGGGTACCACAGCAGGCACCATGGCACTTGACTGTAATCCCAGTGACTCTGGAGGCTGAAACAGGAGGATCGAGAATTCAAGGCTAGAGGTGGGTTGGGCAGCTTTGCAAAACCCTGTCTCAAAAATTTTAAAAGGCGGCTGGGGATGCAGCTTAGTCATCGAAGAATTGCCCAACACGTGCAAGGCCCTAGGTTCAACCCCTCAGCACTGCTAAAAAAGAAAGTTACAGGTACCAGACTGCAGAGCGCCTCTTGGATCTTTGTAAGTTGTTTGTAGAAGTTTGGCTTTGGATGGACTCAGCGTGAGATAAATTTGGAACATCCAGAACACATTAGCCAACCATTTCCACGGTGGATCTGGAATGCAAAGGGAAGTTCTACATTGGAGATATGAGTGAGTGAGCTGTTTACAGTAGGTAATACCACCACAGTTATGGATGAGGTGGCCTAAGGAGACAGAATGGAGTGAAGAGCAGAGGGTCTGGAAGGGAGCCTTGCACAGTTTCTAGTGTTAGCTTTGACATTTATCTGATCAACATAAGAAAATGGTGCCTATGCGACTATGTACTATATATATACATATATATATACATGTATATATGTATATATATACGTATATATACACACACACACACATACACATACATACACGCACACACGCACACACGTGCCTGCTGCCATAGCACTGTGCTGTCCAATCCCATCAGCTCTTGGAAGCTAAACAAGGTCAGGTCTGGTTAGTACTTGGATGGGAGAGCACCTAGGAACACCAGGTGCTATAGGCTTGGGAGAAGGCCCAGGCAACTCACTCCTAATAAACAATCTGCCATTGAAAACCCTATGAATAGCAGGAAGCACTGACAATACTGTTTCGCCTAATGTCGGTAGGGTTGCTATGAGTCGGATACTGACTTGAAGGCATCTAACAACAACAAATATGTGTGTGTGTGTGTGTGTGTGTGTATGTGTATGTATATATATATATGCGTGTGTGTGTGTGTATATATGTGTGTGTATATATATATGTATATATATATGTATGGTACATATATATATATACACACACACACACACATATATATATGCCATGAGCCAGGCATATATATGTGTATGGTATATGTATGTTATCACATGACATAATCAGAACCAAGCAGCAAATTGGCCAGAAAACACAAAATCCAAAATGCTCTGAAATCTGCAACTTTTTAAGTATTGATGTCAGTGCCCAAAAAGTTTCAGACTTTTTAGCAGCTTAGATTTTTGCATAAAGGGTGTTCAACCTATACTCTGGTCTCTGAGGCTGGTCCACAAACTGTTACTGGACCATGATGAGACAGAGAAGGAGTTTACTCCTGAGTGTAAATGAATCCACCTCTTTCCTGCATTGAGAATGGCTTGCTATGAAAATATCAGCTAAACTACACAGCATCCTTGCTGGAATGGTACATTTAAATTTTTATGCCTGTGAATTGACTCCTCAAATAAACCTGAAGCTCTTATCAGTATAATAAATACTCAAAGAGAACTTGGCAGGGATTGAACTTCGGCTGGGGATTAGAGGGCCTTCCTTAGTTTCTAGAACTCCAGTTGCTCCTTCACTCTTCATGTCGAGTGACTTCCCTTGTCCTCTCTGACCTGCAGAATAAAATCTTCATCTACCGAGGGAAGGAGTATGAGCGGCGGGAAGATTTCAGTCTGAGGCTCTTGACCCAGTTCCCCAATGCTGAGAAGATGACCAGCACCACGCCCCCTGGAGAAGACATCAAGTCGTCCCCAAAGCAGTGCATCCTTGCCCTGGGGAAAGCAGACCCCTTCAGCTGGGACAGCCCCAAGCATGCCAGAGAAGCCAAGGGTTGCCGCCATTCTCTGCAGGCGGATCTGTCCTGTGCCTTCTTCGACCATTCATTTAACCGTTCTGGCTCAGGGTCCCATTCAGTGTAAAATCTTTGGAGCCCTGATACCCTTGGGAAAGAGATGATAATGCACATTTTGACTATGAAGGGATATATTTTATAGCCAGATGGGGAGGTTGAGAGCGGAGTCTTCCTGTTGTGAATTTGAGGTTCTGTTACAGGCTTGGAAACGATACCCAGTAATTCCTCAGTGTCCAATTACTCCATGGACACCACAATCTGTGGATGCTCAAGTCCCTTCTGTGACATAGTTTTGCACTTCACTTGTGCACATCTCCTGTGTCCTTAAACTGGTCTATAGATTGTTTAGGATGCCTAATCCAGGGCAGGGCTGGGATTTAGCTCAGTTGGTAGAGCGCTGCGCTGCAGTCTCTGAGGTCCCGAGTTCAATTCCCAGCGCCGCAAAAATGGGAGAAGGACCTGGCAATCCACTCCCAAGGCAATCCCGAAACAGTCTGCCATTGAAAACCCTATAAGGGTCGCTATGAGTCGGATACCGACTCGACAGCACCTAACAACAACAACAACAATCCAGGGCAAATGCTATGTAAATAGTTGTTGCATTGTATTTTTTAAAGACTAATGATAAGAACAGGCTGGGACTTAGCTCAGTTGGTAGAGAACTGCTCTGCAGTCTCTGAGGTCCCAAGTTCGATTCCCAGCACCGCAAAACTGGGAGAAGGAAGTGGCAACCCACTCCCAAGGCAATCCCAAAACAATCAGCCATTGAAAACCCTATTAGGGTTGCTATGAGTCGGACTCGACTTCAACGGCACCTAACAACAACAACAGTAATGATAAGAACAAGGTCCCTATGGGTTCAATCAGTACAGATGGAATTTTTAGAAATATTTTTAACTATTGCTTGAATCCTTCAGTGCCTTGGTAGGGTATGGGGAGGAAAATCAATTTCTAAGACTAATCATTAAAGCTTTTCAGAAGCCCTTATTCCCAGCTGGTTTTGAGGGCTGACTTTATCCCTTCCTAGTTGTGAGATCTTGGGGTTTAACCTCTCTGATCCTCAACAGTCTTCCTCCACTGAAAGAGAATAATAATATCTCCATCTTTGTGGAGTTGCTGTGCATTGGAAATAAATTGGAACACCTAGTACCGTCCCCAGCATGGCACTCAATAACAGATGATTCCCAAAGAGAAAAGCAGTTCCTGGTGCCCAGGTTTTGCAGTCTGGAAATATACGAGGGCTACTTGTCCAAAGGGGCTGGGATTTAGCTCAGTTGGTAGAGCACTGCACTGCAGTCTCTGAGGTCCTGAGTTCGATTCCCAGCACTGCAAAAATGGAAGAAGGGCCTGGCAATCCACTCCAAAAGCAATCCTGAAACAGTCAGCCATTGAAAACCCTATGAGGGTCTCTATGAGTCGGATACCGACTCAACGGCACCTAACAACAACTGTCCAAACATTATTTAGACATTATTTAGAACCAGTTCTGGCCACCTATTTCCTGGTATTTCATTGGTACCTACTTGGTTGTGGCAAGGATGTCTGACTAGAAGCATCCTACGGGTAGTCACAGAGTCGAGCATTTTGGTGGTACATGAGGGAGCCTCATTTTTAGTGGTGTGCTGGCGTATGGGTGGTAGGGGAGGATTAGTGCCCTGGCATCTCTGCCTGTGTAGCAGGAGGAACAGGGGCCTTGCTGCTTATGACACCTGCACGGCTGGCCGCTCCCCTTCCTTAACAAGCTCGCAGACATGCAGTGCTTCACCGTGAAGCCCGTGATGAGCCTGCCGCCCAGCTACAAGGACAAGCCGGTTCCCGAGCAGATCCTAAAGTGAGTGGTCCTTCAAGAAGTTCTCTCTCCCTGGGCACAGTGGCGCACACCTGTAATCCCAGCGGCTTGGGAGGTGGAGGCGGGAGGATCGTAAGTTCAAGACCAGAGGCAGTCTGCATAACTTAGTGAGACCCTGTCTCAAAAAGTAAAAAATGGGCTGGAGTGCAGCTCAGTGGTCCCGCCCTTGCAAAGCATGCAGGTGTGAGGCCCTGGGTTCAACCCCCAATACCGCCAGAAAAAAAAAAAAAAAGAAAGAAAGAAATTCTCTCTCTCATGCTTTGGAAAACAGTGAAAACAAAGGCTTAGGTTCATCCATTTGGAAAGCCTGCCTCTTACTCTATTCTGAGCATCAGATCAGAGCTTGCTGATTCTAAAGGGTGCAGGTTTTATTTTTTAGGCAGAGAGAAATCAGGATTTTCCCTCTGAAGTGTCAGATCCCCTAGCTTGCATTTCCACTCAAGCACCACTAAGGATTTTGTTTGAGGGCTGAGTCCTGTCCCTTGAGAAGCTAAGATGCTACTGAGAGTGATTGATAGGACCCTTACAAAGCTGTGCCAATGAGGTGACAGTCGTGGGTGGGCCTCACCTCTTAAAACTTTGAGTTGTGGAGTAAACTCATAAATAAGAAAAACAAGAGGTGGGATGAAAGTGTGCCCCGCCTCACGCTCCTGGCGCGGGTGCTGTCGGCAGGGGGACTGTTACTGAGTGAGCCTCAGCATCCCGTGCGTCACAGTGCTGTGGCCGTGAGGTCCAGGGGCGCTGGCTGTGGGAGAGGAGGTCCAGCCTGCCTTGTGCTTCCCCAGCTACTACAGGGCCAACGAGGTGCAGCAGTTCAGATATTCCCGGCCATTCCGGAAAGGAGAAAAAGACCCAGACAATGAATTCGCTGTGAGTCTCCCCCATCTGCCTTCTGACACGAGGTAAAACAGCATCGTATCTGGAGTTCTCTGTCTCCCAGGTGCACCAGGCAGACACTGGGAACCGGCTTCCGCTGCTAACTGCAGAGCCAGCCTGGAAAACTAGAAACAGAGGGTCCACAAAAGGGGCTGTCTTCTGGGTCTCCTTTTGGCATGACCCTAGCCGAATCACACCTGTCTGGACCTCAGGTTTCCATCTTCTGGGTGGGAGAGCCCAAGTAGATGGTCCTGCTCAGCCCCAAGCATCCAGAATCCTCAACAGGAGAAAATCCGGCCCATTCATGAGCAGTCATGTGGGAATGGAGTCTTGGGCTTTTGCTGTCCGGCCTGGGAATTGATCAACATTCCATGTTTTCCTTCCCGCACCAGACCATGTGGATTGAACGGACCACGTACACGACCGCCTATAGCTTCCCTGGGATTCTCAAGTGGTTTGAAGTCAAGCAGATTTCAACGGTGAGTCATTTGGAGTTGTAACTCAGAAAACAACCTTTGTGTCTGCAGATATAATAACGGCCTTTGTGAAACTCCCCCTGCGGGCCGCACCAGCTCGCCCGCCTCTTCTGGCTAGCCTTGCTTTTCCAGGGAGGAATGAAAGGCGCGCTTGTATGACAGGGTTGCTCTGTAAAACTGATGTTACAACCCCAACCCTAAAGGTCATTCCCAGTGAATGCCTCTCTCATGGCCAGAGGAACGTGGTCTCCTCAGGATCGGCCAGAACCCAGAGACATTGCTGGAATGCCTCTTGCTGGTTTCCTATTGGTCGTATCTTCTCTCCCAGGGCTGCTTCTCTTATTCTCAGCTCATCAAACCACTGGCCACCCTGGCTCCACCCCCTTTGCCACTCCCCAAAGCTGCCTGCTTTACCTTTTTAATATTTATTTCATGTTTTATTCCCTCCTCCTTGCCCCTGCCATTGCCCCGTTTCTTATCTCTAGCTCTTCTCTGGTTGGTGCCCTGAAAAAGCCTCCTAGTGGCCTCATGGCCTTGGCCTTCTCAGCCCATTTCTTCACTGCCTCCGAATGTGGGTCCCATTGAGTAAACCTGGCCATTTTATGTGTTCTCAAATTCTCAGGCCTGCCGTGGCTCCCTAGTACCTATAGTACAGAGCCCAGACTCCTTCACAAAGGGGACAAGGGCTGAGCCAGGCACGGTGGCGCATTCCTGTAATCCCAGCGGCTTGGGAGGCAGAGGCAGGAGGATAGCAAGTTGGACACCAGAGGCAGTCTGCGTAACTTAGCGAGGCCCTGTCTCAAAAAGTGAAAAAACGGGCTAAGGATGCAGCTCAGTGGTCCAGCACTTGCAGAGCATGCAAGGGCGAGGCCCTGGGTTCAACCCTCAGTACCGCAAAAACAAAAAACAAAACAAAACAAAAACAAAGGGGACAAGGGCTTTGTGACTCAGCTCTTCCGCCTCCATCCACCTCATCCCATTTCTAGGGAATCTGTTGGGACCAAGCTGAGACTTCCATGCTCTTTCAGTCTTCTGTGGTGTTGGGTCATCTTTTCTGCATAAAATGTCTCTGACTCCTCTGAATCTGACTAACTCCCATTGAGTGAAGGGTGGGCACCACCTTCTCCATGAACCCGTCCCTGGAACACCCACGCTGGGTGTGATGCCCTTTGTCTGTGCCCTTTCTTTCCACGGGTGTATTTCTAACCCACAACATTTGCATGTCCTGAGATACCACTGAAACCATGAGCTCAGTCCATGCCACAGGCTCAACCAACCATGAATTTAACCACCTGCGGATTGTGTATGCTTAGATTGAGGATGGTTGTGTCTGTATTGAACACATATAGATGTTTTCTTTGTCATTATTCCCTAAGCAATACAGCCTAACAGCTGTCACATAGCATTTGTATTAGGCACCACGAGCCATCAAGAAATGACTTCAAGTATAGAAGCGGATGAATGTCGGTTATATGCAAATATTATGCCATTTCACATCAGGGACTCAAACATCCACAGGTTTTGGTATCTTCGAGAGTCCTGAACTGTCACCCACCCCTCGCACATACTGAGGAGTGACTTTGTAACTATGGTGCATACCATGACACTTAGCATAAAGCAGATGTTGAAGAAATATTTCTTTTTGTGTGTGTGTGGTACTGGGGGTTGAACCCAGGGCCTCGCGCCTGCATGCTCTGCAAGTGCTGGACCACTGAGCTGCACTCCCAGCCCATTTTTTAACTTTTTGAGACAGGATCTCCCTAAGTTACACAGACTGCCTCTGGTCTCGAACTTGCGATCCTCTTGCCTCCGCCTCCCGAGCTGCTGGGATGACAGGTGTGCGCCACCATGCCCAGCTGAAGAAATAGTTCTTGAACTGGGCCTATAGTGCTTGCCTAGTGTGTACAAGGGGTTGGGGTTTATCACCAGCACCACACAAAAAGGAGAAAAAGAACTGTTACTTGAACAATGTGAAGTGCGATTTGGTGTGTTTCTTGGCACTAATGATAAATCATTATTCTTCAAGTACAGGTGTGATTTCTAGACAGAGACCTTTGGAATGGGACTAGGAGGTCATAGCCCATAATGGGCAAAATGAAGGAAATGGTTTTTCTGGAAACCTAGTTTTGAAGACATTCCCCATAGTAGGAGCTCTCTGCTTCTGTATTGCATATGATTTTATTTTCATCCAAAACTCAGCCTGAGCATTCTAACCCATCCTGTTGTTTCTGACTCCTGTTAACTACAGACTGTATCCTAAGACTCTATCACCACAGTTTGTGTGTAAGGCTTCCAAGATTACTTGCTTTTTTCTTGCCAGAGAGGCATCAAACTTTTTGCCAGTAGACAATTTTGGTGGTATGAAAGTGTCTCCAATGTGCTATTTTGCTCTCGTTGACTTCTCAGATACCGCTGAGGACGTTTTGCCTGAGAAATAATCCTTACTACAGCTTTGTCATTGTCTTCTCACATTTTCTGTGGACATTCTACTCCAGGGGATAATCGTTACCATAGCTGTAATCTGTAAGTTAGCATTCTCCTTCTTAAGGAGTTTGGAAACAGCTCATTTTGTGTCTTGCCAGCACCATTGTAGAAGAGCGTGGAATCCTTATAAACATAATGTAGACAAGCAAAACTTCCCTCTCTTACAGCTTGAGGATATTTGACACCCCTTGAGGAAAGCGATTACACTTGTTTCATGCCCTCTTTGCTATGGGGCTCACAAAGCGTCTCTCTCTCCATGATCCATCCCGCAGGAGGAAATCAGCCCTTTGGAGAACGCCATCGAAACGATGGAACTAACCAATGAGAGGATCAGCAACTGTGTGCAGCAGCACGCGTGGGACCGGTCCCTGTCTGTGCACCCGCTCTCCATGCTGCTCAGCGGCATTGTGGACCCGGCAGTCATGGGGGGATTCTCCAACTACGAAAAGGTGGGCTGGGTCTCAGGGTCCCACGGTACTTATGCGCCTCCATTGTGCCATGGGGAAGCTGGGAAATTTGTTTTCTACAGTTTCTTTGATTTTTTACTCTCCCCCTGTGACTAGGCAGACATTGTCCCTGACCTCACGCCTCCTGGAGTCACTACCCCATAACGCAGCAGTGAAAGAGTACCTGCCTCATGGCC
Source organism: Pedetes capensis (assembly GCA_007922755.1). Lineage (NCBI taxonomy): Eukaryota > Metazoa > Chordata > Mammalia > Rodentia > Pedetidae > Pedetes > Pedetes capensis. The sequence goes on from VMDO01001380.1 coordinate 144,550, forward strand.
CTCTGGCCGGTGCCCCTGCTGGTCTCTTCTCTGGGAGGTGGACAGCTAACAGGTGGATGCAGAGCCCAGAATGCTCTGGAAAGGAAGCCACATCTATGGGGAAGCAGAGGGACACTCAGTTGAGAATGGGTTTCTAGGGACTCCGGGCCCCACTCATGCCGTAGGCTGTATGGACAGATGATGGCCCTGGCTGGACAATGAAATTCGTTCAACTAAGTGTCGGATCTGTTTTTCTGAAGAAGTTTCGAAAGCAGTACTCAAAGTGTTTTAATCCAGTGCACAAAGTTTGGAGGTAGCGCCATTTAAAATGGAGGTCATGCATTTGGTATAGGTTATGTACAAGTAACGGTCATAACTGTTATCAGTCATTGTTGGTGGCCTGATATTTTTGGAGTTCTCTTCTCGGCTATAAATAGACATTTGGCAGGGAACCCTCCTGGAGTGGGCTGGAGAGTGGGTGGAAAGAAAAAGAGTTGGCAAGGGTGACGGTGTCTCTGGGGCTGGCATTCTTGGTGCCATTTGTACATGATGTCCTGGAAGCCAGGGGCCTCTGCATTCTGTCATTTTTTGACCCCATTCTGGGTTTTTTGCTGGCTATGGTGTGCTCTTGGACAACATAATTCAGAGGGGTTTCTCTGCCCCTCTAAACTCCAGGTACTCACTTCGTATAGTGAGGAAAATAACCAATTCACAGGATCAGTTTGAGGAGTAAGGGAGACATCTCATATTATATTTGTGTGTCACTTAAAAAAAAATTTTTTTTTTTGGAATTTTACTATGTAGCCCAAGCTGGACTTAAAGTTACTATGTAGCCCAGGACAGCCTGAAACTGCCAATCCTCCTGCCTTGGCTTCCTAGTGCTGGGGTTATAGGTGGGTCTGTCATCTTGTCATGTTACGGAGGCTTGTGTGTTGCTGTGATGCTGAAAGCTATGCCACTGATATTTCAGATACCACTAGGGGCACCCATGGTGGACAGGTATCAGCTGAGCTTCCAGACTTATAGACTAGGGGGAAAGACCTGGCAGCCCACTATCAAGAAAATTAGCGACTGAAAAAATTAGCAGAGAAGCACTGTCAAATGGAGTGCCAGAAAATGAGCGCCCAGGGTGGTAGGCATTCAAGAAAGGACTAGGGAAGAGTTGCCTCCTCAGTGTAGAGTTGGCCTTAACGTTGGGAATGAAGTAAAGCCCCTGGGACCTCCTTTTGCTAATGTGGCATGACTCAAAATTGAGAAGAAATACAGTGGCTGCCACATTGGGCTCAAACATAAAAAGATTATGTGCAGCTGGGCATAGTGGCGCACGCCTGTAATCCTAGTGGCTCGGGAGGTGGAGGCAGGAGGATCGCAAGTTCGAGACCAGAGGCAGTCTGCGTAATTTAGCGAGACCCTGTCTGAAAAAGTAAAACAATGGGCTGGGGTGCAGCTCAGTGGTCCAGCACTTGCAGAGCATGCAAGCACGAGGCCCTGGGTTCAACCCCCAGTATCACAAAAAAAAAAAAAAAAAAAAAAAAAAAAAAAAAAAAAAGATCATGTGCACGGCACAGTGTTCGGGAGTGTTTTGTTCTCTTGTACATAGGGTCACTTGTGTCAGAAGGCACCCAACAACAATGACAATCATCTTGCATGGTATTAACATACTTTTTGAATTGTCCACTGTGGGTTAAGGTCCATTCCCAGGAAAGGGATGAATTTTTAGTTATACATTCCTAATCGATCACAACAGAAGACATTTTTCATGTTGGTGCGCTTTCCACCTCTCCGTCAGGGTCAAGTGTAGAGACAGGAGTGTGTTCTGATCAGTGCCTGCGTGTGCTTCGCTTTTAGGCCTTTTTTACAGAAAAATACTCACAGGAGCATCCTGAAGACCAGGAGAAGGTGGAGCTGCTAAAGCGACTGATAGCATTACAGGTATGTGACAAGGGAGCCATGAGGCTGGCCAGCTGGGCACGGCTCCCAATGGGTGACCACAGAGCCTTTGACCTACTGAACTTTAGTCATTATCAGAACCAGGCCTATATTAGCAAGTAAATTTAATATCATATCACATAGGTGTACTGCCCTCGTGACATTGCTCGTGAAGGCGCAGTGTTCTAGACTGCCTGAGATTTGCCAGGTTAAGCTTCAGGTCTGTAACTTCCAAAAATTTTTCTCTTAAGCTAGTATTCCACTTTTTTTTTTTTTTTTAATGAACAAATAGAGCAGCTGCACCAGATCATATAGCCTGCACTGTGGACCCACTCACCCCAAGGATTTGTGTATCTTTCAGCCACCCTTGGCTCTGAGACACCCCAGAGCCTGTGTCTGCAAAGTCACTTCCTGGCTTGCTTTTCTTTCTTTTTTTAAACCTTGTAAAACCACACCCCGTGTGTGTGTGTGTGTGTGTGTGTGTGTGTGTGTGTGTGTGTGTGTGGCAAAGTGACGTAGGAGTGGCATTTAATTCACCGGCACAGTGTTGGCAGAGGCCTTGTTAGCACTCGGGTGAAAGTCCCTGAACTGGTTTCCTGGCCTTTGTGTGTAGCTGCGAGATGTTGGCTTCATTTTTCTTCTCATGATGACAGTGGACAGTGGTAGCAAACGCAGCCAGCAGATTTGCTCTGAGGCCAACCCTGTCCATTCCCCATCTCCAGAAGTGCCCCAGGCCTCAGCTGGACTTGCCTTGTCCATCCGCCTGCCTGAACTGAGGACCTCTTTGCATTCTTAGTGGGCGGATTCTCCAGATCAGTGACCTGCAGTTCACAAGCCCGCAGCTGAGAAGTGGCCGTCTGGTTTGACAGAGCTCTGTCTACCAGTTAGCCCAGCCAGCCCCATCCCTGCCTGTCCCCACCTTCAAACCTGAATGACCCTCTTTGTATTTCATTCTTCATCTGCCCTTCCCTGCAGATGCCTCTGCTCACGGAAGGGATCCGCATCCACGGGGAGAAGCTGACAGAGCAGCTCAAGCCACTGCATGACCGGCTGTCTTCGTGCTTCCGGGAACTCAAAGAGAAAGTTGAGAAGCTCTACGGGGTCATAACACTGGTAGGCTTAGTTTGAAAACAGCCCTTGAGCTTTTCCTTTTACCTTTTATGACACCGATCAGGTTTTCAGATGCCAAACGAGGCCTAATAGCTTAGGAATGGCACAAAAATAGGGACAGACAAGAGAGCGCATGATCTGCCTTTGACGATCTGGAATCCTTGGGCGAGGTCCTCAAGCTTGAACCACCATCAGAACTACTTAGGGCGATTGTGAAAACACAGATTGTGGGTTCTTACTGCAGAGTTGCAGAGTCCACAGATCCGGGGAGGGCCCACGTATTTACATTTCTAACAAATTCATTGACATGATGCTAAGCCCAGGGGACGGAGTCCAGCACTTGGAGAACCCCTCCTCTAGCAGTTGAAATTTTCCTGATCTCAGGCCCTGGCTCTGCCTGTCTTGTCTTGCCCAAGTCTTACAGTATTTCCAAGGCTTTCTTTTCTGTGTTGATGACAAATTTACAGTCTTCACACCTTTGAAGAGGAGAAGGAATTATAAGCTATGTTTCATAATGCACGCAGTTGATTTCATGATTTCTTTGCCAATTTTAATATGTTCTTTGTCGCTACCAGTAGTGGGGCAGAAGATTGCAAGCGCTGCTGACCATTTCTCTCCAGCAGTTGATTGTGTGATTGGTTCTGGTTTGTTTCTTGGTTCTTTTATCCTTGAGTTCACTCAGCTCTCTTTAATGGGCTTTTGTTTTGTTTTGTTTTGTTTTTTGTGGTACTGGGGGTTGAACCCAGGGCCTCGCGCCTATAGTTTTGCAAGTGCTGAACCACTGAGTTGCACCCCCAGCCCATTTTTTTTTTAACTTTTTCTTTTTTGAGGCAGGGTCTCGCTAAGTTACGCAGACTGCCTCTGGTCTCGAACTTGCGATCCTCCTGCCTCCGCCTCCCGCGCTGCTGGGATTACAGGCGTGTGCCACCGCGCCCAGCAATGTGCTTAGTCTTGAATCCCTGACTTTACAGGTCTTTCCTCCAATCAAAGCTCTGCATCTAGCTCCGCTACAGTTCCCTCCAGAGGATCTTTCTGACCATCTCTTCCAGTTTTCAAAGTACTCAGTCCTGACTTCTTCCTGAGAATTGGCCTTCTCACCTGCTGCTAGTTCAGAGTTTCACCTAGGAACATTTGTCTTTTGCACCCAAGCAGGACTGAGCCTTTGACCTACTGAACTTTAGTCATTATCAGAACCAGGCCTATATTAGCAAGTAAATTTAATATCATGTCACATAGGTGTACTGCCCTCGTGACATTGCTCGTGAAGGCGCAGTGTTCTAGACTGCCTGAGATTTGCCAGGTTAAGCTTCAGGTCTGTAACTTCCAAAAATTTTTCTCTTAAGCTAGTATTCCATTTTTTTTTTAATGAACAAATAGAGCAGCTGCACCAGATCATATAGCCTGCACCGCGGGCCCACTTACCCAGAGGGTTCGTGTATCTTTCAGCCACCCAACTTAACTGAGAGGAAGCAAAGCCGCACAGGCTCTCTCGTGCTGCCCTACATCATGTCTTCAACTCTGCGAAGGCTGTCCGTCACCTCCGTGGCGTCCTCTGTGGTGTCCACCTCCTCCACCTCCTCGGATAACACTCCTTCCAGGCCAGGATCTGATGGGTAAAGTTGGATCTTTCCTCTCTTGGAGGGTGGAGTTATGGCTTATGTTTGCCTTTGGTCACCAGGCTGAGACTTGGCCCATGAAGACAGAGCCCACCTATGAGAAAAGTGATTCAGAGCGCAGGGGTTATTAGCCTTTGGGTAGTTCTCATTGTCTTCCTCCTGACAATATTATTAATGATAATAACATTTCCTAAAAAACAACAACAAAAAGGTGTTCATAACTCTGTCATGCCATCACTCGATGGTACCTAGCAACAGTCACCCCATTATATATAGTTACCTTGTAGGCACTGACTAATTTGTCATCTTTTTTTTTAAATAATTGTGAAATTTATATTTACTTCAGGAATTAATAATATAATAACATGATATGGAATTCCAGAGATAGAAAGGGATATTTCGTGAAAAATCTCCCTTCAAACCCAGGCTCCCAACCACCACTATCACTTCCAGAGACAACAGATAAGAACATTCAGGTTCTCTGTACCCTTCTGAAACCTCTTCACAGGGACATATCACCTAGATGCATAATCTTCTCCAGGCTTTTTTTTCCCTCAATACAACTGGTAGCATTCTCCTAACCTTGGTAAGTTGAGCTGGCTGCCTCTGGCCTCAACCCTGTGATCCTCCTGCCTCAGCCTCCTGAGTTGCTGAGATTACAGGTGTGCATCATGGTACCTAGTGATTTTCTTTTAGACTTTATTTTTTTAAGCAATTTTTAGGTTTTAGGTTCAGAGTAAAATTGAGGAAAAAATACAGAAAGTTCCAACATCCTCCACCAGAGTGGTACATTCGCTATAATCAGTGAACCTATATTGAACTGGCATTATCACCAGAGTCTTTGGTTTATGTTAGGGGTCACTCCTGGTGTTACATAGTCTATGAGTTTTGAGAGAGATTAATGGCACATACCCATCACTGTAGTACCACACAGAACAGTGTGACACTGTAAAGTCCTTTGTGCTTTGCCTTTTCATCCTTCCAAACTCCTGTTTTTTATGAAGTAAAATCTGCTACTAACTTTTAATAAAATCAGGGTTTGTTAACTACTCAGCAGCTGTGAGCAACACCCATCATGAAGACATAATACCTTTTAAAAATATGTTTTGCCTCTCTGCCTACCTCCCATCCTTAGCCCCTCCTCCGTCCTACTGTACCTCTGGAGGGTAGGTTGTGTGCGTCATGCTGTAAGAACAAGGAGATTGTCATATATAGACACCTACTATAGTACAGTTGTCAGTTCAGGAAATTTGACATTGATGTGGTGCTTTAAGCTACAACCCATAGTTAAGTGGCAGGAGTCGTCCCAATGATGTCTCTTGCAACAAATTCAGATTCAGGATGCAGTCAGGATTGCCTACTCTAATGAGCCATGTTTCTTTAGTCTTCTCAATTTGGAATAGTTTCTGTGCCTTTCTCTCCCTTTCATCAGACTGATGCCGATTAGGGTAATGGGCCACTTACTTCATGGGATTTCTCTTAAGCTGGGTTTGTCCGATGTTTCTTGCTGCTCAGCATGCAAGTTACATATTGTGTGATGCGCCCTTTTCAGATATCCTGTCCCAAACCGCACGATCTCCATTTGCCTCTGGCTGATGGTGTGAACTGTTTGCTTGGTTAAGGTTTTGCCCTTTTTCTTCTCAGTGTAGTTTCTGGTTTTCTTTTTGTATTTACTCAATGGGGCTTGCATTTAGCTCGGTTGGTAGAGGGTTGATCTGCACTTTCTGAGGACCTGATTTCAATTCCCAGCACCGCAAAAATGGGAGAAGGATGTAGCAGTCCACGCCCGAAAACAATCCTGAAACAATCAGCTATTGAAAACCCTGTGAAGCTCACTGAGTCGAATCGACTCCACGGCACCTAACAACAATTACCAAGTATTTATAGAGAGATGTTTTGAGACTCTCCTGTGTCTCATCAAACTCTCTGTCCCCTACATAAGATATCAAATCATGACTCTTGAATGAACCAGTTTTCATGATGGTACTTGGGAATCTGTCATTACAATTAATAGACGTATAATGAGTACTCATAGGTGCCAAGCATTTTGTAACAACTTGGTGGAGAAGGTATTATTATTCTCATTTTGCCAGATAAGGAAACTGAGGTATAGAAAGGTTATGTGCCCAAAGTCACCCACCAGGCAAGTCTAGGTAGGATTCAAATGCAGTCTGTCTGGTTCCAGGGCGTGTGCTAGTACCTACTATATAGAGCTACCTACTAAGGTCTTAGTTCATGAATTCTCTCTTTGTAGATTTAATAAGACCTTCTGTTCCTGGGATAAGATGTTGTTGTTGTTGTTGTTAGGTGCCGTTGAGTTGAGTCCGACTCATAGCGACCCTCATAGGGTTTTCATGGCTGACTGTTTCAGGATTGCCTTGGGGGTGGGTTGCCACGTCCTTCTCCCATCTTGTGGTGCTGGGAATCGAACTCAGGACCTCAGAGACTGCAGAACAGCGCTCTACCAACTGAGCTAAATCCCAGCCCTCTGGGATAAGATAAATATTCATAATATTTTCTTCTAGTCATTTGATGACTTTATTTCTGTACATTTTGCCTGGAAGTGTCTATTCATTTTGGCAATTATAAACCCAGATTGAGAACCAGAGTGTGACGTTACGGGTAAAGATGAGCTTCAGGAGATGTAACCCCCGGTGCTTGGGAGTGAATTTCAGCTTTCAGGGGATCAGTGTTTTGTGGTTTTCGTCCTTCTTCCTGGCTGGTAGGTCCGTCCTGGAACCGCTTTTTGAGCGCAGAGTCTCATCAGGTGCCAGAATTGAAGATCCACCCGTCAAAGAGGACAGTGAGAACCGGACCAGCAAGTTCAAAAGAAAAGACTGGAGCCTGAGCAAGTCCCAGGTCATTGCAGAGAAACCTCCGGAACCTGATCCGATGGTAAAGAAAGAAAATGAAACTAGAGGGAGAAAGCACTGGCTGCCTGCCATTGCCTGTCCTGCAACTGGGCACGGCGCCGTTCTCGCCAGTGCATGAATCACCGCCTTAAGCTGAGCTGCGGCTTTTCCAGGACACAGGAGCCTGTGGTAGTGTCAGGTCACAGACAGTGGGAAGGGAAGAATGCTCAGAGAATTTCAAATCTCTACATCAATACTGGCATGAGCTCTTGTACCCACAGCGTAAACATGTGGGTTGCCACTGGGATTTGTGGTTCTTGCCACCGTGCTCCAGGAGTCAGTCCAAACGGTGTCGATTCTATTCTTATAACTTTTTTCTTTTTCTTCTTCTTTTTTTGTTTCTTTTGTTGTTGTTTTAAATGGCCCTAGTGTGGTGAGGCCTGTGGCTGTAGCCCTGTGGCATCCGATCCTGTCAGATCTCAGAAGCTAAGCAGGGTCAGGCCTGGTTACTACTTGGATGGGAGACCGCCTGGGAACACCAGGTGCTGTAGACTTAGGAGACAGACCCAGCAACCCACTCCCAAAAATCAATCCACCATTGAAAACCCTATGAACAACAGAGAAGCACTGACAATAGTGTTTCGCCTGCTGTACGCAGGGTCACTATGATTCGGATACCGACTGGATGGTACCTAGCAACAAGTGTGGCGAGACCAATTTCCCTGAGAATCAAGGGGGCTTATTTCCAACCTAAATGACACAGTCCAGTTGTGGTCAAAATCGAGCCAATGGCCAGCCAGGAAATAATCTGTGGTTCCGTGATGCCCAGGGAGTGTCTCTGCCATGGTGTCCACTGTGTGTCAGTACAGTAACCTTAGAAGTGGCATTTGGGCTGGGCGCAGTGGCGCACGCCTGTAATCCCAGCAACTCGGGAGGCAGAGGCAGGAGGATCGCAAGTTCAATACCAGAGGCAGTCTGCGTAACTTAGCGAGACCCTGTCTCAAAAAGTAAACAATGGGCTAGGGATGCAGCTCAATGGTCCAGCACTTGCAGAGCATGCAGGCGGGAGGCCCTGGGTCCAACCCCCAATACCGCAAAAAAAAAAAAAAAAAAAAAAGAAGTGGCACCTGGATGTAAGCCCTTTGATGGATTTGTGCTCAGCACACAAGGCTGTCAGTGCTGTCGAGCTCAGTTCCTTGCCCGTGACAGTGTTTCACTGTGTTTTCCTCTCGCTGCTAGAGCCCGACCAGGAAAGCGCAGCGGCCGAAGAGTCTCCAGCTGGTGGACAGCCGGTTGACACCATTTCACGGTTCCTCGACTCCTCAGTCAACACCCCTGAGCCCGCCTCCACTCACTCCGAAAGCCACCAGGACCCTGAGTGAGTTGTCCTCAGTCTCCCATGTTCTTCATGCTAGGGAATTGAGCACGTTTGTGACTCTGAGCAGTTTTTAGCCAAGCCGGCCACAAAGCACGTGGAACTATCACAAAGTTGATTCCGTCCAGTGGTCGTGGGAATAATACAGTAGGCTGACATTTGGCAGGAGGCTTTGGGCTGCTGGGGTCACTAAGCTTTTCTCAGTAGAGATCCACAGGGTCTGAAGGTCCCTTTTCCAACTGCAAAGGTATGAGCGAGGTAGATTCAGGCTAGGACTGAACAGGAAGCAAGTCACGTATAAACTAACCAGGGAGTACTTGGATCTGTTCAGGGACAAGGAACAGACCCACCCCGTGTGCGCCTGGCAAGCTGGCTTAGGGAACCAGCAGTGTGCAGCACTTGAGAAAAATCCAAGGAACCCCTAGACAGTATGGTGGAGGCTACACTTATCAGTGTCGAGTAAGTCAGATATAAACAGGTGAGATTTCCTAGAGGACAGAGGTTCTTCCCTAAGGACTTGAAATATATCAGAAAAAAGAGTCATTCCCTAAATTCCAGAAAATCTTCTCATCTTCAGCTTAATAGTAAAAATCCCTGAACAAAAAATTGAAAATTTTACTTCAGAACTTCCTGTGAAGGCTTCTGGTAAACAAAGGTTACTGCTGTGTCAGGAGGGGTAAGAGGGGTTCCTCATTCTGTCCCCAGAAGCCATCCAAAATGTCTGTGGCACAGCCAGGCGTGGTGGTGCATGCCTGTCATTGTAGCCCTCAGGAGGCTGAGGCAGGAGGATTACTACAAGTTCGAGGCCAGCCTGGTCTACATACAGAGTTCCGGGACAGCCTGGGCTACATAGTGAGGCTATGTCAAAAAAAAAAAAAAAAAAAAGGATGAAGGAAGAAATGGCTGCGGCAGTCTGATTGGCGTCACAGTGGCGAGCGTTAGTTCTCAGAGACCCCTGGACCCACCTTCTCTCCAGCTGCAACTCCCTTGTGTTGTTTTCAGGCAGCCCGTCCCTACAGACAGACGGAGTGGCCGTCCCTCCACCGCCTCCCCCGAAAAGCAAGCCTTACGAGAGCAGCCAGAGGACCTCTGCCGAGGTAGGGAGCCCGCAGCTGGCAACGTGGTCACAGAGCTGACGGTCCTAGGTCTTAGAGCCCAGGTTCTCCTGTACACTTGTCACCATACCCATCCTTGGCTTGTTCCCGCAACCACGGGAGGTGGAAGGAAAGATGCAGGCAGACCTTTTCTTTCTCCTGAAGGAAGAGCAGTTCTCTGCCCCTCACGTTGGGTGCAGGTGGGGAGATGACTGAGTTCAGGTTCACACCCAGGAGTCCCTTCTGGGTGACAGGCAGTCATTCTGGAGAGGGCTCAGATGCGTTTCTTTCCTACATTCTGCACATCCTCAGTACTTTCTGTGTATGTTTGCCAGGTACCCGAGTGTTGGGAATACAGCTGTGCTTGGGTGTGTGTGTGCGTGCGTGCATGCGTGCGTGTGTGTGTATGTGTGTGTGTGTGTAGGAGGCGTTGGGGGGGATGTCTGATCAGCTCAAGGGGACCAAGAAGGACAAATAAACCTGATTTCCCTTCTTATCTCGCAAAGCCTGTATAGATAAATGCAGATCAATTTGATGCCAAAGCGGAAGGTGGGAAATGGGAAGCGGACAGAATTGGGAAGAAAGAGAGGACTCGTTTCTAATGCTGTGTGTCTGTTCCCCAGATTGCGCCCCCACTCCCTGTCCGAAGAGAAGCCAAAGCCCCGCCCCCGCCCCCTCCAAAAGCTCGGAAATCTAGTGTCGTTTCTTCTGAGCCTGGATCTCAGTGAGGACCCCGCCCCGTCTCTGCTACTCTGAGTGCCTTGGACGGCCGCTGCCTGAAAAGCAGCCTCCAGGAGAGGGGGTTCCTTTTTCCACGGGGCTCCCTGCTGGCTGCGTCTCCTGGTCTGCCTCGTGTTCCCCAGCTCCAAACTGGCTTTGGCCTTTGGAAGGCTTCTCTTTGGTAGATATTTGGGGCTGAGCCGCCTCCCCTCTGGCCCTTGTGGAATTCCAGGGGTGGCTGGCCATCCGCAATGCGTTTTCAAAGGCCGGCTCTTCTTCACCGTGATGAATGACATTTCGGCCTCTACCGCAGAGGCACTCAGTCTGCAGCAGCCTGGACCAGGTCTTCTGCAGTGACAGAAGAGGGGTGGCAAGCAGCCCCGGGAACCTCTGTGTGGATGTACTTCTCGTTTTGCTTCTGAAAAGCCACACTTGGGGCTTCGTTCCATTCACCCTGTGCGCTCCCTACGCCATCTAGTATCTTGGAAGAGGCTGATACCAAGTATACTCTGGGAGCCAACATAATGCTGTTTCTGTGATGCCTGCTGTGCCCCTCTGAGGGAAAGAACACACCCTTTTAAGACAGATTGACTGCCTCTGGTGGTGAACGGCTGTCATCGCTGAGAAAGCGTGGACTCCCATTCCTGCACCCTCTGGATTCACAGTCCTCTCTGCACGCCAGTCGCGCCATCTTCCTGAAGATTCCTTTGAAGCTCTTTTGCACACCGTCTCTTGTCCCGTTCCTTCCTCTGATCTCAGATCCCTGGCTGTAAGGGACCTAGAAGTCAGGTCCATCAGCCCCTCTTCCCAATCCCATTCAGATGACTTGGTGGCCCCTGTCTGCTACCGGATTCTGCCCTGGAGAATACAGTGCAATATTCCCCTCTGATTATTTATTCACGGGATTAATTTGATTACTTGCTAATGGTACTAATGTCATTACTCGTTTCAGAAGACAAATTGGGGCAATTTGAATGACCACATATTACATGTACATAAATAACTGCACACCATGACAAATGTTTTGAGCTGGAAGGGTTTTAAAGGTCATACCAAAAATCTCCTTTATTTTGCAGATAAGGAAATTGAAGCTCCACATGGAAATTGATACTACCGATTTTTACCAGTAACCTGGTTTGCTCACTTAGGTTGTATCCAGATAATACATAGATCCGGAGGAGAGCTCTGATAAGGTCTTTAATGCCCAGCCCTAGTTAGAATAGGATTTGCAAAGTGCCAGGTATAAGTACTATAGTACTTAGTATTGATGGCAGAGCAGAAAGCTTTCTCATGGTGACTCCAAAGGCCAGCGAAGGGAGAGAGCTCCTGGGCTTTCTTCTGGGACCTCGCCCAGAGTCCTTTCCTCCAAGTTCAAGAGATCAAAGAGAGGGATTTCAGCTGGGAGAATCTCCATTTGCCTGTCTGCCCCTCAGGTGCCTCATTTCACCCTGACTCTTGTTAGGCAGGACATGCCTGGTCCATCTCCAGTGTCATGGAAGCAAAAAGCCTCTGGAACAAGTCCAGCCCGTTACTCAAGAAATTCATGTGCATATTCTAGAAGTGGCACGGAAATCTTCGTTTTTAACCTACCCAAGAGAACCTATAATGTGATCACGGAAAAAACATAGGCTTTGCAATTTTAAATCCCTCTGGTCTCAAATCCCAGCCATGGCACCTTTTAACCTTATAAACTCCCACAAAGCATTTGAAATACTCTGAACTCTCATTTTCTCACTTTTCCAAGTGGAGATACACGAGAGGTTGTGGGGCTCAAATGAAATGGCATGCAGGAAGGACCGAGTACTCTCACAATCATCCCTTTTCTCTGCAAGCCCTGAGGAAGCTCTAGAATTCTCCATGGGCATTACTGATACTGTTTATTTTTGTTCAAGTAGAAGTCCAGGTTAACTCTGTGCATACAACCCTTCTCCAAAAGATGGCACCCGTTGGAGCCTTTAACATGGTTGTTGTTGTTAGGTGCCTTCGAGTTGTGCCCGACTTATAGCAACGCTCATAGGGTTTTCAATGGCTGACTGTTTTGGGATTGCCTTGGGAGTGGGTTGCCACATCCTTCTCCCATTTTTGTGGTGCTGGGAATTGAACTTGGGACCTCAGAGGCTGCAGAGCGGTGGTCTACCAACTGAGCTAAATCCCAGCCCCACTTAACATGGTTATTTATGACTAAAGGAAGGATTAAGAATTGAAAAGGATTTTATGTGGGGTCAAGCCCTGTGGAGAAAGGAGGAGGTGACAGAAAAGGGTTGGAGGACTTCCATGGAATAGCTTCTGCAAAGTCACCTAGCAGGACTGGCTGGAAGGGGTTTGTATGCCTCACCGTACCTTTTAGGCTGCCATTAAAATAGAAAGATGTAAACTGGGCCATTCAAACAAATAAACCAACAGAAGCCCTCTCACCTCTAGTCTTATCTTCGCAGAGAAGTAGGAGTGATTCCCCAGTCTGGCCTTTGAGCAGAGGCTGGCAGTTACAATCCATCAGTGCCCAGATTTGTTCACTTTTCTAAAAGAACATGTTTTTCCCCCTTTCTGTGTTAATGAAAACAGTAGCTCTCAACCACCTGGAGGAAAAGATTCCAGGTAGTGTTGTTGGGTCTGGTGCACAGAGGACACTGGAAGGTTCAGTTCCGTGGGAAGCTGTGGGGTAGGAAAGAGTCACATTTGACAGAAAGTCATGAATAATGTCTGTCCTGAAGGCAAAGCAGGAGACTGCAAAGAAATGCCTTATGATCACTTAAATATAGAGAAGACGAGGAGCAGGGAGAAAAGAGAGGAAGAGCTTGCCTTTATTTTCCTTGCTAAGATCTCTGGACTATTGAAGGCGCTGAAGTGAGCCCCCAGATTGTCCCCCGTCTTTGTGAATGAATATCTAGGTTGTGGGTTTGTGATGTTGTTGAATTCTGGTTTTTCTTTTCTCCCTCTCTATCCTAGTAACTTGTCTCGCTGTGCGATTCCTTTTTAAAAATAACTGTTTCATTCAACATATGCTAAGTTCTTACTGAGGACCAGACATGGTACCAGCCCCTCAGGATGTAGAAGTCCAGCATGTTCTATGGAAATAGCCCAGCCTATGAAGACAGTTCACTCTGGCGTGCTGAAGGATTGGAAAGTCGGGGTACTAGGTGAAAATGAAGCCCTAAGTGAGGATGCTGGGCCAGGGGTGGCCCCATTTCTCCTTCACCCTTTGACTCTAGAGTTGCAGTTATTTTCTGTTTCCAGGGAATCCCATTAAAAACTCAGCCACACTGCAGAGCCCTAGGGTCCAAGAAGATGTCAAGCAGGGTTTGAGGTACCAAGCTCCCTTTGTGAACATCTTCCAAGCTGGAGAAGGATTTTGCTCCAGATCCCTCCAGATCTAGGGCCACGTTCTTTTTCTGCGATCGAGGTGAACCTTACGTACAGTCAGGGTGGGCCGGTAGATGCATTTTCAGGTAGCTGGACAGCCAGGTCACGACGTCTCAGACACAGACACAATTCTGGCACACCAAAAGATGCCTGTGAGGCCATCGTGTGGAAGATTTTTAGAAGATCCTTCAAGCCTGTGCCTTTCTCACGCTCCTCAGGTAGAATGAAAAGGAGAGAAAGACTTATCCATCAACATAAAACAATACTGTAAAGATTATTCGCTTTCCATCAAGTCACTCCATGTGAGGCTGTGTGGTTTTTCGAATCCTTTCTGCCCTCATTTCTTTTATTCTAGGTGAACCAAAAAAGAAGCCACGTTAGAAGGAAACATCTGTGCAGATACTTTCAGGTCTGTGCACAGGAATCCCCATTTTTCACCCTGCCCCTAAACTTTGACCCTCCAATGCCTTGGCTATTGAGATAAAAAAGATTTGTGCCGGGTGCAGGGGCGCACGCCTGTAATCCCAGCAGCTTTGGAGGCAGAGGCAGGAGGATCACCAAGTTCAAGACCAGAGGCAGTCTGTATAATTTAGCGAGACCCTATCTCAAAAAGTGAAAAAAATGGGCTGGGGGTGCATCTCAGTGGTCCAGCACTTGCAAAGCATGCAAGAGTGAGTCTCTAACCCTGGGTTCAACCCCCAGTACCACTAAATAAATAAATAAATAAATAAAATCTGTGAATCTTAAAATTGGCACCTGTTTTTGAAATATTGGCCCAAACTCACAATTCCGTGCAGCAACCTGTAAATGCGGTCGTGTCCTTAACTGTCTTCAGACATCTCCACCCTGACCACTGTGCCTGGACTTCCAGATCATTGTAATCATCAAGCTTTCCTTCCCTGTGCCATCTGGGAAGTTGATGAATACTACTTCCTTGAACATGTTCTTTCTGCTTTTAAGTCTACTATTTAAAATTTAATCAGAAAGAGTTCAGGTTCTTTTTGGATGGATTCATAGCGGAGACATCAGTGCTAATGTGTACGCATAAGAGTTTTCCTTCCAGGTCAGGGATTCCAAACTGACACTTCAGATCCAGCCGGAGCTGGCATCCCATAGACGCTACCCGAACTCATCTGCTGGTCACCTTTTGTGACTTGTTCATCCATACTTTGTCAAAAATGCCTTTGCCATGATTTTGTAAATAGTTGGGATTCATACTTGGATGGTTAGGAAGATGTGTGTTGAAGGAGAAGAGTTTTGTTCAGATTTGCTGTTATTTATTTTTTAAATTAAAAGTGGAAATGTATTTTAAAGTTTATTATGTGTTTATTTTGTTATTACCCGTATTAATGAAATTAGGATGCATTACACCTGGGGTCCCTTTGGCTCATTTCATTATAGGTCCTATTATTTGAAACTTGTACTGTGGGGTCCTAGAGTCATCTTGGTCTGGAACTAACACAAATTGCAAACCATTTGCTTCTTTTTGCCCTTCCCATCCATGCTTCTAGCATCCAGGCTGACAGTTTTCTGATAGCAGTTTATTTAATGTGTGTAGGCTCTATTTCTTTACTCATTCATTATGGATAATTGGGCACAGATAAAGAGGTTATAATAATAAGAATTACATAACGATAGTTGTTTTTTTTAAAAAAAGCATCTAGGCTGGACTCAAATAATCTATTACTTTTTTAAAACATTCATGCTCCACTGTGTGCATAAGAATTACCAACATGCTTATTAAAAATCCATAGGCCTGAGAGATCTTTAGGGACCTAGGATTCCTACTGAGAAACTCTGTTTTCTTCTCTAAGTGCTATTACTTCATACAGGGATTCACAGTTTTTCTCCCTCCACCTCTGGGATCCTATGACTTCTAAAACTTTGGCTAAAATGACTGACCTGTTTTTGGGCCATCCTTATTGCTATTTGATCATTTAAAGCTGTCTACGTTGGAGACCTGATGAAATGTACCATTTGAAATATTTTCCCACGCTGTAGTTTGAAAGGCTGCAGACTTTGTTTTAATTATACTGATGAGCACAATTTCAAGATGGAGGAAGATGTTTGACATTTTAGCAAAGGGGCCATTGTCACTTTCTTCCTTCCCCTCAGTCATTTGGGCACCTTGTGGATCAAGAGCACCCACCAGGCTCCCTAAGTCACAAACCACCAGACACTCCCACAAGCCTGGAGCTCCAGCAGCTGGATAAACATCTCTTTATCCCATTCAGGGAGCCCCAAAGCTTGACTCTAAAGAAATTACCCCAGAGAGGAAGTTGGACAGAGGAAATCTGAGGTTCCAAACAGGAACTATAAATCATGTGTTGCCTTTTTAAAAATGTGTTAATTAATGTGAGGATTGGCAATTGCATTGTTTTTATTAAAATACGTAGTTACTGAGTGATTGGCAAATAGCTGCCTATCATCCTGATTCATGTATTGATTAATAACGCAATTTTGCTTGTGTTCCATAAAGCAGATTATGAACCACATTGTCACCTAATCTTGTCAGAGTGGTAGCGAAGAACTGGGGAACTGATTTTGATTTAGTTCTAGAGATTCTTCAAATGGAGATACTTTGGGAAAGCTAACATATGCAGTTGTTGTTTTTGTTGTTGTTGTTAGGTGCCGTGTAGTTGGTATCTGACTCATAGCGACCCTATGTGCAACAGGGTAAACACTATTGTCAGTGCTTCTCTGCTATTCATAGGGTTTTCAATGGCAGATTGATTATTGGGAGCGGGTTGCCAGGTCCTTCTCCCAAGCCTATAGCACCTGGTGTTCCCAGGCAGTCTCCCATCCAAGTACTAACCAGGCCCAACCCTGCTTAGCTTCCGAGATCTGACGGAATTGGATTCCATGGGGCTACAGATGCAGGTGTTGTTGTTGTTGTTAGGTGCCATTGAATCAGTGTCCGACAATATTGTTAGTGCTTCTCTGCTGTTCATAGTGTTTTCAATGGCTGATTGATTTTTGGGAGTGGGTTGCCTGATCCTTCTCCAAGCCTACAGCACCTGGTGTTCCGAGGCAGTCTCCTATCCAAGTACTAACCAGGCCTGACCCTGCTTAGCTTCCAAGATCTGATGGGATGGGATGCCACAGTGGTACGGCTGCAGGCCACATTTGCAGTAGCAAATATTTATATTAAAAATGCCAGGCGACACCTGTAATCCAAGCATCGAGGAGGGCGAGGCAGGGGGATTGTGAGTTTAAGGCTATCCTAAAGCTATATAGTCTTTCTCAAAAAGAAAAAAAAATGTTGGTTTTTACTCCAATTGGATGTTTCTAATCCCTGTTCAGACTTATTAGCAGAGGTGTTCCCCACTTTGGGATGGAGAGCAAGGGTGTGGTAAAGACTTCATTTGTGTGATTAAAAGAAGAGAAAGGGTCCAGAACTTTCCCATGTCCATTTGTTACTTAGACATTACCTGAAATTTGATGTTGTTCAAATGGTCTCACAACCCCCTGGAAGTTGTGGGGATGAAGGAGAACATTGGTGTCACGGTGCTGGGACCTCATGGGGAAGTGGTCTTCAGGAAAACCTAGTTGACCTATGAGCCCCATATCCTGTTTCACCTCCAGCTAGCAAAATGCCCGGCTTCCAAGGTTCCTGTTTTATCGGCCGTTGCTGTTCATCACAGTGCAGTCCAGGATGGAGAGCAAGTGTTGTGTAGTTGGTTCCTCTGCACTGGGCATGAGCTGGGCTTGAGGAGGGCTGCATTGACACTAAACACCTGGTCTGCCCTGCTCTGCAACCCCCTGGCAGAGTGGTTCAGAAACACAATTAGCTAGGTCTGTTGTAATGGATTTGCATTCCTTCCTGAAGGGAGGCGAGACAGGATCACAAGTCTCAGCACTAAGTGGTGTGCATGTTGTTGTTGTTAGGTGCTGTGGTGTCATGTCTGACTCATAGTGACCCTCATAGGGCTTTCAATAGCTGGTTGTTTACAGGAATGGACTACCACATCCTCCAAGTTTTGTGGTGCTGGGGATCGAACCTGGCTCCTCTAAGGGTGTGGAGCAGCACTCTACCAACTGAGCTAAACCCCAGCCCCAAGTGGTAGGGATATGCTGCTGCTGCTGTTCTTGTCAGGTGCCGTCGAGTCGGTGTCCAGCTCACAGAAACGCTACATACAATAGGTGAAACATTATTGTCAGTGCTTCTCTTCTATTCATAGTGTTTTCAATGGCTGATTGTTTTTTGGGAGTGGGCTGCTGGATCCGTCTTCCCAGCCTACAGCACCTGGTGTTCCCAGGCGGTCTCCCATCCAAGTGCTAACCAGGTCCAACCTTGCTTAGCTTCTGACATCTGATGGGATTGGACACCACAGGGGTAGGGCTGCAGGCTAGTATGTATATTAGATGTAAATAAAAGGCTAGGGAGCAGTGGAGCAGAAGAGAGGAGAGGAGAAGAGAGAGACAAAGGGGAAAGTCATGGTGGTACAGGTGCCCATGAGGCCGCCAGGGAGTCCACTCCTACAAGACAGCCCGCCTGGGAGGGAGTTAATGGCGGAGCAGCTTGGAGACAGCTTGGTGAGAACTCCTTGGTGCGGGGGGAGTCCTCCCTTTGGCGTAGCTACAAGTAAAGGCTCTCTGTGAATTACCCACACCTCCTGTATAAAACCCCCAGTGAACCCATGGCTCACAAAGTTTGATGTGATCCGTTTTTAGTCCTTCTGTATTCCCTTTCGCTTTCACGCAACCACATGGGACCAGACAGAAATGAGTGGTTCTCCTGGGCTCTCTAAGCCTCCATGTCCTCATTTTTAAATGAAACAGTAATATCTATTTTCTATCTATTGATTAGTGAAAAATACTTGTGCAGTTACCCAGTACAAAGGCTGCATTTGGGCTTTGTGGAGAGTCAATGAGAGCTCTTCTATTTGGCCAGGGGATGTGGAAAGACCAGGACTCTGTCACCAGTGGACCTTGCTACTCCTTTGCATTTTTTGAGTGCAATACCAAAAAGATCAGGTGAGTTAACACCTTCAGGCCTTGCTCCCAGCTATGGTTTGGATATGGTTCTCCCCCAAAGGTTCCTGTGCTGGAAGCTGGGTCTCCAAAGTAAGGTATTAAGGTAGTACAACCTTAAGTAATTAAGTAGCAGTGACATTACCTTCGGAAGGGATTCATGTCTGTCTCACAGAAGTGGGTTGTCATGTGGGCCTGGATCCATTACCAGGACAGTGAGGTGTTAAGACTGAGGTTGCCCTACATTTGGCCTCGTCACTCTAGCACATTTCCACCATGTGATGCCATCTGCCACAACAGACAGTAGGAGGCCTCCTGGGCTTGGCATTTCAGCCTCCAAAGCTACACCTAAACTAAAGCAAACCTCTTTTCCTTATAAAGTACCCAGTCTTGGATCCTTTTGTCATAGCAACAAAAAATGGACAAAAACAGTCCCAAACCTCAGTGTACTACTTGGCCAGATGAGATGGAGCTTGAAGAAGCACCAAACCAGGAGTCCTAGGACACCTCCCTTGCCCTTGGCTTCACAGGGGTTGCAGCTGACTTTCAGAGCAGGTAGAGACAACCTGGTAGGGGAGCTTCTTTCCAAGTGGCAGGAAACCTTGGCCACTGCTCCATCATAACTTCTGTAGGGAATGGTCAGAGGTGAAGCTACGGTACTATAGAAACCAGCTGAATCGGCTTTTTCTGACTGGACAGATAGGTGGACATCTCCTCCTGGTGGATGCACGGCGGGATGGATGTGAGCCATTAGATAGATCCCGTTGGCCAACAACATCTGCTACGTGTATCCACGCATGTAGTGTACCCTTTAGAGGGCGTACAGTGGCCCTCACCTAGAGCTCTGAGTTAGAGACATCACATTTATACCACTCTATTTGTAACACTGGGAGAAGGACATGGCAATCCACTCCCGAGGCAATCCTGAAACAATCAGCCATTGAAAACCCTACGAGGGTCGCTATGAGTCAGACACAACCAACCAACCAATCTATAACACATCACTTTATTATGAATATGCAGAGCTTGACGTGAGAATTTCTGAAATTCACACAATTCACAGATACATAATGCGTGTTATCGACCCTTTTGGCCAAATGGATTAATTGGCCAAATGGATTTACAGCTTCTGCCCAGTTTCCTCTTCCATCAGACGTTCCTGAAAAACATGAGTGAAAAAATATGAGTGCCGGGCACGGTGGTGCATGCCTGTAATCCCAGCAGCTCGGGAGGCAGAGGCAGGAGGACCGCAAGTTCGAGACCAGAGGCAGTCTGCGTACTTTAGTGAGACCCTGTCTCAAAAAAGTAAAAAAAAAAAAAAGGCTGGGGTGCAGCTCAGTGGTCAAGCACTTGCAAAGCATGCAAGCACAAGGCCCTGGGTTCAACTCCCAGTACTGCAAAAATAAATAAATATAAAGAGTAACAAAAATGTCCAGGTTGACTTGACTAGCTGGGCTTCATTATGTTCTCTACATTTTAATTTCTAAAACAGGGATCTAGGAGAAACAGGTCTATTTGTTATCATATACCAGAAAGTGCTAGAGAGACATAATAGATTCTATCTTCTTTTGTTCTGAGCAGAATCTCTGCTATGTAGCTCAGGCTGACCTTAAACTCACTATGTAGCCCAGGCTGGCCTCCAATTTACAATCCTCGTGCATCAGCCTCCTGAGTGCTAGGATTACAGGTATGCATCGCCAACCTGGTAGATTGTGTCTTTTTAAGCTGCTTAATAAACATAAAACCTACATTAATAATAGGTTAAGGATAAGATGTGAGGACGGAGATGAAAGAAATTTCTGATCAATCCATTTGCGATGAAAGTAGCCTTTGCTTCAATTCCTGCATAATGCTGCATTTGGGAAATTTCATGTCTTGGTATTGTATGTTGTTGTTGTTGTTTTATGGTACTTGGGGGTTAAACCCAGGGCCTCATGCGTACTTTGCAATGCTCTATTCCTAAGCTGTATTCTCATGACATTTTTTAATTTTTATCTTGATACTAGGTCTCACTACGTTACACAGGCTGCCTCTTGCTTTGAACCTGTGATCCTCCTGCCTCCACCTCCTGAGTTGCTGGGATTACAGGTGTGAACCACTGCACCTAGTGTTTGTTATTATTTTTATCAGGCAGTGAGCAAGATTAGAAAAAGAAAGGAAATAAAGATATCTGCTTACTTTCTCTTTGTTCGGTAGATATGGAAGTTAAAGTCACTGGAGGAAATTAGAAATGTAGCTTATCTTCATATATGATTTATTGTGGCTTTCTCTGCTCCCAGGCATAATTGGCAATTAACCATAATGCTTTCTTACTGCCGCAAATAATTGGACTATATTGCTCAGGGAATACTGACATTGAATTCAAGATTCAATTTCTAAATTCAATGAGTTTTATACTTTTCTCCCAACAAAAATCTATATTAGATTAGTAGATACCCATTGGGTGGGGATTTAGTCCTAAAAGAAAACTGGAAATCAAATCTGTGGCTCTGAATTATCTACTTGTGAGTCTGCAATTTTTCAGTCCAAAGGGGGGAAGCACAAATATACTTCCCAGGGTCCCAGAAAGCCATGTCCCAGAACAAGTGCTGAGTCGAGTGGAGGGTGGAGGATCCGCCCAGGAAAGGGGAGTTGAGGGTTGGACAGAGACTTGCAGATCTAAAGTATAGTAATGGGAAGAAAGGCATGTTGTTGGTCAGCCCAAAGGTTGCAGCCAGGATTAGCAGCTAAAGTTTACAGAGTTCAATTCAATTTAAGGAAAAAAAAAGACACCAGTCCCAGGAGTACTATGCAGCCACAGAGTGGGAAGGCCACAGGACAGTGAGGGCCCCACCAGAGGGGACTGGCCTGTCAGGAAGGCAAGCAAGCCCTGCTCAGTGGTAGCGATCCTATGTGGTCCCCGAGACCTTTCCCACCCTGTCTCTAGGGCTATGGTTGCTGATCGCTCAGACTCACCAGAGCGCCCCTCAGCTCCCTGAGGGGAGAGCGAGGCTGGTGGACAGTGCACTCGAAGCGACGCGGCTCTGCCAGTTGATCCACTTCCTTGGCTGCCTGAAGGAAAAGAATGTGATTCTTGGGGGTGGACACAGAGAAATGAAATTGGTGTTTTCCATTTCCACCAAAAATTGCCTGTAGAGAGTGAGGTCTGGGGGTTGTGGGACTGAGTGGGAGGCTGGGAACGTCGCAGGATGGAGAGGGGGACCTTAAAGGACGTGGGTTGGCTGTCAGGCATTTTTACAAACTGGGGTGGAGGTGTGGAGACAGGCTGGGCAGGAGGGAGAGTTGACGTTCTCAGGAGCAGAGCAAAGTGTGCTAAACATCATGAAGAAACAGTAAGCGCACAAACATCAAGACTTTGTAGTTGTCAAGGTGGTCAGTTATTTTCTAGTTTTTACAACGTCACAGTTCAATGGCATCCACTTCACCTGTAACTGTGGAGTGGACCTCAGATTCGGGGGCTGCTTTATGACCATTATTTCTCCAAAAAGAGAGATTCCTTTCCAAGGAAAACTAAACAGTTTTAAATTTCTCTAGGTACATTTACGGGCTGGGATTTAGCTCAGTGGGTAGAGCACTGTGCTGCAGTCTCTGAGGTCCAGAGTTCAATTCCCAACACCTCAAAAACGGGAGAAGGGCCTGGCAACCCACTCCCAAGGCAATCCTGAAACAGTCAGCCATTGAAAACCCTATGAGGGTCGCTATGAGTCGGATACCGACTCGACGGCACCTAACAATAACAATAACAGGTGCATTTACCGTTCTCAGCCCTGTGTTACTTTCGGACTAATCAGCTAATAAAGGGGCTTCTCTCATGTAATCTTCACCTGTCCCTAAGAAGTCACATGGTAGACACTTTAAAAAACAAACAAAAAAGCTGCATGTGGTTGTGCATGCCTGTAATCTCAGACGCTAGGAGGCTGAGACAGGAGGATCAACACGAGTTCCACACAGCGAGACCCTGTTTCAAGAAAAAAACAAAAAAAACCCGCCACAGCCAAGTACCCCAGGTGAATGCTGGTGCGAGTCCTAAACCCTCATCTAGATGAAACTAAATTCAGTACATTTTCCACTCCATTATTTTGTGACTTGAAAGTTGCTGACTCCTGGACTCTAGCAGTTGCAACTTCTTTGCTCAAATGCCTCTAGCAGTGAGAAATGGTAGCACATACGTCATTGATTGTTGTTGTTGTTGTTGTTAGGTGCCGTCGAGTCGGTATCCGACTCATAGCGACCCTCATCAGGTTTTCAATGGCTGCCTATTTCGGGATTGCCTTGGGAGTGGATTGCCAGGTCCGTCTCCCATTTTTGCGGTGCTGGGAATTGAACTTGGGACCTCAGAGACTGCAGCGCAGCGCTCTACCAACTGAGCTAAATCCCAGCCCACGTCATTGATAGGATACTTAAAATTATAAACACGTACTCCTGCTTTAATATCACAGATATTTTTAAAGTACAATGTACACTTTTGCACTTGGAGCTTTACTCTTGCAGCCTTTGTCCAGCTGTGTTTCCTTAGTCTGTCTGGATGGAAACTAGGAGTTTGACTTCTTGGGGACAGCCGTCTCCCATGGCGTGGGTTCCTAGAGTGGAGCACAGGTCGTGCCTCTGGGGCTCATATTGCATGGCTCATATGGTTAAATGGAAGCAAATCAGCTGAGTCTTATACTTTGAATTGGAGAGAAACTTACCTCTTGGAAAGAATCGACCCAGTTTTCAGCGTTTCTCTTTCCTCCAGGGCGTAATCCATAGGACCAGTGCTGACCAGAGCAGCCCTCCACGCACATGGTGAGCAGAATAAGTGCAGCCACAAGCTTTGGAACCAGCTCCATGCTAAGGAACATCAGTGCGCAATGAAAATCGACCCAGACGGGGTTGAGTGCATATAAAGAATGCTTAATGGAAAGCCCAGAGTCTGCATCATTAACCCTACAGAAGGTGGGAGTTGGAGTCATTGGTTTTTCACACAGACACTGCTGCTTGCTTTGAGCTTCCTAGCCACTGGGGACAAAAATCAGTGCTTTAAATTCACATCTTCAGTTCTTTTTTTTTTTTTTTTTTTTTTTTGCTAAAGTTGTCTGAATTCATTTTTATGATTTGTTTGGTCACCCAAAACCCATCATTCATCCCTTATCAAATTTACCTTTTTGTCTTCACGTTTCCCCCATCGTGGATTGGTTTTCCAGTCTATCTCTCCTGAGCTAAAAAGAACTGGACCATCTGCTCTGAATAGTAGCCCTCACTAGGTATTTCTAGCTAATAAAAAGTTGCTTGACCTAGATGACTGTCCTGTGGCACTAAAGACACTTTAGTGTCTGTCGTCCATTCTTTCAAGTGTTACTTTTAGACAGACCACCTGGATATTGAGAGAGGACTCAGTATTGTTCAAGGTGGGGGAATGCCAGAGTAGATGCCTCTCTTGCCAATGAAGCCTCTAATTTTCTCATGGAATATGCCCTGATGGGAAAAATCTCAAGTAAACACTCGACAGTGAGCTGGTGGGTTCCCCAAAAGCTGCCTCTCTTGTGGCTAGTGGTGACAAAGTCCGTGAAGGTCAAAGCACCTGGACTTAGCCTGTGGGGGAAAAATACTCTAGACATACAACAGCATACAGTCTTTAAAAAAATACAAATAGTGGTAGGAATAGAAAGTATTTTACCTGTTTAGAAGCAAAAGCCAGAAGGATTCCAACCTTCCTTTGGGGTGTGTTGAGCACTATGACTTTTCTATTCTCCTAGCTTCCTTTTTATATGAACATTTTCCAGGAAATTGAAATCTTTCCTGCTGGTAAATGATGCTGCACACGGGCTATCGTTTTTTTTTAGTGGTAATTTTTTAAATCCTCACATAAAGCTCTTTAATGGTGTACGTAATTGGAACACCCGCTGGTGTATCTGTTAAATTTACTTAAGTCTGGCCACTAAAGCCTCAGCTAAAACTTTTATAGCTGAGGTCACCATTCAAAGAGATTAAAATGTAGCCAGGTTGGATTCCTTTGAGGAAATCAGCAGCCCTATCAAGAGTCCAAGGAAAATAAATGACTTAGAGTAAGTGAAGTGAAATTCACACACAAAAGCTCTCACAAGGAAGGCCAGGCAACAAATATAGAAAGTTGAGTTGGGATGCTTGGGAGCTGGTCTCGGCCTTTAGAGTCCCTATTTGTAAAAGGAGGGATTTAAGGCCCATAATCATAGAGTTGTTTTCAGTTTTAAAAATCCAATTTATTGCCGGGCATGCTTGTAATCCCAGGGACTTGGGAGGTGGAGACAGGAGGAGGGCAAGCTTGAGGCCAGAGGGAGCCTGTGTAACTCAGCAAGACGCGGACTCAAAAAATGGGGTAGGGGCAGCCCAAGGGTAGAGCACTTGCAAAGTATTTGGAAGGTCCTGGGTACAATCCCCCAAAGTACAGAAAAAAAAAATCTATTAGTAATTATTGGCACTACATCAAGTCCACATAGGATCCTAAAGTAGATGTTGTTGTTGTTAGGTGCCGTCGAGTCGGTATCCGACTCATAGCGACTCTCACAGGGTTTTCAATGGCTGAGTGCTTCGGGATTGCCTTGGGAGTGGGTTGCCACGTCCCTTCTCCCATTTTTGCGGTACTGGGAATTGAACTTGGGGCCTCAGAGACTGCAGCACAGCGCTCTACCCACTGAGCTAAATCCCAGCTAAAGTAGATAGTGAGTGTGAAAATTACCTATTCTTCTACTGGTCATGATTGTGCTATGTCAGAAACGTAGACACATTTGTGTCTTTCTACAGTGTCAGAATCATTGAATCATAATAAATTCACAAGCAACATCAATTTCATTGACTTTAATTGATCAAGTACTACTGAGTTCACTTGGTAGTTATGGCCACTGGCAATCACAGGTTCTTTTATTCCAATCTTAATTACTAATATTAACTCTCAGATCATTCATACACACACACACACACACACACACACACACACACACACACACGCACACAGGGAGTTACAAAATGGCCACAAAAGGCTACAGGGTTGAAAGAGGCCTATTGAAGGCAAAACAGAGAGCTGATAAAGATGCAAAGAAAGTGAGCTGGCTCAAGGGGAAGCACAGAGCTTGGACCATAGCTGGGTCCAGAGGAACAGCAATTTGAGTAAGTTTCATCAGGCAGGGGGACTGTGCTGAGGTGAAGTCCCAGGGACAGAGGTGGGAATTCATACACATGTACCAGATGGTCTTTTGAAAGGCCAGTGGGTGCCGCCACGTCTCAGTGTAAAGTGTTCCTCCTTTTATACCACCCAGTTGAGTGGGTTGCATCCTTTGTTGATCTGCTGTGTTGATAAATTCACAGGCCTGGTTTTTCTGATATGTTAATGGTGTGTCCATGTATCTATGTGTTCCTGATCTAGCTTGGTAAGTTCCTAGGTGGTAATATTTTATTTGCACGAATAAGTTAGCTATTAGTCTGTGCCATGGTTTGTGCAAGACAGTGGTTGTTTACTTGCACAAATAAGACGTAGATTCATTCTGTCTTAGCATTTACACGCAAAACAGAGCCAACTTCTGTTTCATAAAATGGAGTAACTCAGGGCAGGGCACAGCCTGAAAGCTATAATATGGAGTAACTGAGAGCAGGGCACAGCCTGATCACCACACCTACCCACCAGGTTCCCTCCTTTATTTACTTTGAAAGCTCTTCATAGCATTGAAAAGGTAAGAAAAAACATTGCAGTTAAAATACACTAAAAGCAAGCCCATACTGAGCAGATTTATGCCAATAGATCACCTATTAGGTAAACACTTACTCAGTAAAAGTATGCAAATCACTGCACCAAGAACAGTGAGCACAGGGACAAGAAATAATAATTGTATGGCTTGCAAACCAGACCAACCTTACTCGTTATTATAGCCCTACAAAGTGGATATCATAAAAAAAAATTTTTTTTTGAGATGAGATGTTACTGTATTGCCCAGGTTAGTCTTGAGTCCCTGAACTCAAGGGATACCCCCACCTCAGCCTATTGAGTGCTGCGATTGCAGGTGCATGCCCCCACACCCAGCTATATCATCTAGACTGTACAGACATTCCAGTGGCATGACACTGGGCATGTTATTTATGTGAGGATTTTTAAAAGAGAGAGATCCGTCACGGTTTATTATATTCACTTGAAAACATGATTGTCTTCTCCTAATTAACCCCTAGTCTATAACCCATTGCAATCAAGAATTATATCCTATCTAATCTGTTAATAACCGTTGGCATCTAGGTAGCATTCAATAAGTACAGGTTTGAATGAATGAATGAGTCAAGGACTGAATGAAAGTAACCACATTAGGCCTAATTCTTCCTATATTTCTGCTTCAAACATGTTTTATCTGATATAGAACCAAACCTTTATGTACTGTAGGTTATAGAGCCTGTTAGGTTAGCTAACGCCATAAGATGGTTTAAAAAATATCTAGGTATGTGTTCATTTTAAGAGCTGAGATTGGCAACTTGTTTTTGGATAGGATAAATCCATCAGTCATTGTCCAGTGTCCTCTGAAGTAATTCCCTATGCAAAAATTTCAAGCATAA
Organism: Pedetes capensis; assembly: GCA_007922755.1. Classification (NCBI taxonomy): domain Eukaryota; kingdom Metazoa; phylum Chordata; class Mammalia; order Rodentia; family Pedetidae; genus Pedetes; species Pedetes capensis. The sequence continues at coordinate 172,106 of VMDO01001380.1, forward strand.
AACAATGCCATGCCTCAATACACTCCCTTGGTTTGCCCAGCAGTCTCTGGGAAGGCTGTCCAGTCCTCATGATAGGGCATATTGGAGGATAAACTTCAAAGCATAATTGCAAATCGAGGGAAACCCCAAAGTAAAACATCAGTGATTGACTCTAAATTTAAATTTAAATATTTTATTTAGACACCTTGTCTATTTTGCCATTCTTGCACAGAGTGGAATCTCATCTCACTCTATTATACAGATAAAGACAGGCTTTTCAGGAAGAGTTCATTATGATTGCCCAGACATGGTGGTACATGCCTGTAGTCCCATGATTTGGAAGGTGGAGGCAGGAGCGATGGTTTGAGGCCAGAGGCAGCCTGTGTAACTTGAGACTCTATCTCAAGCTAAAAAAATTATTTAAAAATTGGCTGGGGCTGCAGTCCAGTGGTAGAGCCCTTGCAATGTTGATTTAAATTGGCTGACTGATTTCCTGTTTGCTGAGAAATGTGCTTCTAAGTGTTGCTTAAGCAGAGAATGTGGTTCTTGCTTTGTTGTTGGTGGTAGGTGTTGTCGAGTCAGGTCTGACTCATAGTGACTCTCATAGGGATTTTTTGGCTGATTGTTTTGGGATTGCTTCAAGAGTGGATTTCCATATCCCTTTCCCATTTTTGCAGTGCTCAGGATTGAACTTGGATCATCAGAGAGTGCAGAGCAGCATTCTACCAGCTGAGCTAAACCCAAGCCTGGTACTTGCTTAGGACAAATGAAATGGAAGTTAACATGAATGATCCCTGCTATCCGGTGAACTACGTACCTTGGGTGAGCATTAATGGCTTTCTTGTAAATTTCTTTCAGTTGGTATTCTTTGGAAAAAATGCTTTGAAAAGCTTGAAATGTTTAAGATGAACACAGCAACATGGCCTGTGAGATTATTCAATATGCTGTATGCTCTCTAAGCCTGCTTCGTCTTATCTTAGGTCACATAGATCTTAAGGTAAAAAAAAAAATTTGTTTTGTCTTACTTTCTACAGCACCAAACAGACTATCAAACTAGTAAGCAAAGCTGGGCATGATAGTACACACTTGTAATCCCAGCACCTGGGAGGCAGGAGGATCATGAGTTCAAGGCTAACCTAGGACACAGGGACACCGGAGTCTCAAACAAATAAAAACAAATAAAAGGAACCAAAACCCCCACAAAGCAGAAAAAACAAACAAACCTAATATGCAATTGATGCGTTTTTGATGTTTAGTGACACACTTCGAGTCCTTTCATAATTCCATGGATAGGCCAATTTACCAAGGCGTCAAATATATAACTTGGGTTTGAATAACTGGACTTTATAGTTGTTACAATCTTTTTTTTTTCTAAATTTCAAAAAGTGGCTTTAGAGGAAAACTACTTCCTTTTTAACATTGTTGTTGTTGTTGTTGTTGTTGTTGTTGTTAGGTGCCGTGGAGTTGGTATCCGACTCATAGCGACCCTCTCTACAACAGGTGAAACACTATTGTTGGTGCTTCTCTGCTATTCATAGGGTTTTCAATGGCAGATTGATTTTTGGGAGGGGGTTGCCAGATCCTTCTCCCAAGCCTACAGTATCTGGTGTTCCCTGGCGGTCTCCCATCTAAGTACTAACCAGGCCCGACCCTGCTTAGCTTCCGAGATCTGAAGGGACTGGATGCCACAGGGCTACGGCTGCAGGCTTTTTTGACATTAAAACACCTCAAAATTATTGATTACATAATCTTGGTGAATAACCGATAAAAAACATCTTTTCTGCCCTAATGTAAAATCTCAGCAGGAAGAACTCAAGGTTAACTCTAGCTGACATGTCTAAATCGGTAGTCAAACAGACTCACAGAGTTAATCCTTAGATAAGATGCTTTATACTGAAATACTGTAACAACTTTTTTTTGTAGTAGTAAACCTTTTCCTTTTAAATATACTACTTCCTTAGGGATTTAATAAAATTCTAGAATTTTTAATATATAAAAGATGATTTAAAGTTTACTTGAGGACAGATTTACAGTATAAATAACAGATTCATAAAATGAACAACTGGAGGAAATATGTCGTCTTGATTTATAATGAAAACCTTTATAACAATGACCACAACATTCCCTACTAAAATTTCCTTGAAAATGTAGTTAAAGGAAATATATTACTCTATCAGAGCCTAGCATGGATTCCTTTAGAAATTACTCAAATAGAGAACTGAGTTTTATCAATATAAATAATCTAAGCAATTTAGGTTTAATCTCTTTCCCTAGATCTCTCCCAACAAAACTCTGTTTTAACCTATGTGCACAGACATGTTTCATCAGTAGGGCTGATGAAGTTTTACTGGTTTGAAACTTTCTCCTTCCTTAGAATACTCTCCTGATTGTCAGGCAGAACACGTTTTGGGGACATACTGTTTATTCAACTTAAGGTAATGCTCACCAGCTAAAGAGTGACATAAATCAATCACTGGAAGGCAGTCTCTTTGTTGCTGTAGAAACTGATAATGTTTTTGTCATGGTGTTAGCCTGGTGGATTTTGAAAAGAGGATCATAAAATAATCGTATTTGAAGAAGAAGATTTACTTTAATGGCTCTTTCAAAGAGACTAATCCATAACAAGTGCTGTGCAGTCTTTCCTTTTCCCCCCAGACCCTCAGCACTGACTGTCAACCCTGGAGAAATGGGAGGGAAATACAGAAAGTGCTGATTTTTTCAAAAGCAAGAGCAGAAACACCTTTTCAACCTTTCGTATCATTTATTAATGCAGTATACAGCAGATCCCAAGTCTCTAAGCACACTGTGTTTAGATCTTTCAGATCCTTCTGCAGTTTTAGGTTTGTCTACAGAGGTACCCTTAAGTGAATGAACAACATGTAATTATTGAAAATATAGTACAGAGTGAAATGATTTAAATATAATTTAGGCACGTGTTGATTATGAAAATAGATATCTCTCGATACAATACTTCTCTGTCTTGGTAAAAATAATAAAGCAAAGAAAATAATTCATTTCTCAAGTTGCTTTCCTTCACCTGTAAACGGGCAACCTCCTCCCGCTGTGCATATGTGCCCTCTACTGTCAAGGAAAGCTTTGCATATGTAGAGATAGAAGAATAAGCTACGAAGATACTGGAGATATGTCATCCTCCAAAAGGAGACAAAGGTGGTCTTTAATGGTTCACTGCCTCAAGGTGATGAGTTTGTAGCTTCAGAACCCATTTGGACACAGCTTATATCCCTGCTCTTGGGGTACACAGAAGGACACTGGGATACTGGTGGGGAAGTAAAGGCTCTATCTCTACTGTTGTGGAGATAATGCCTCAAGAAAACTGGGCTAAAATTTTATTTAAAAAAAAAAACCAAAAAAACCACACAACAGAAAATATAAGTAAAAATACCAAGCCATGTGCAGCGGCATATGCCTACAATTCCAGCGACTTGGGAGGCTGGGGCAAGAGGATCACAAACTCCTCTTGCCTGTGTGGTCTGTGTACCTTGTCAAGACTATGTCGCAAAATTTTTAAAAGTGGGGGCTGGGGGTGCAGCTAAATGGTAACTTGCCTAGTGTGACTGATGACTTGTAATCACATTTTAGACTAGCCAAATGCCCCCTGCTTTTCTTGGTAGCTACAATCAAACTGTCAGTTTAAAAATCCCTCATTCCCTACTGATGATTTTAGCTGCCATTATATTCTGTTGCCTTCTAAAAGGTGACTTTGCCATATTTATTTATATTTTGTAGCTTTAAATTCAGGAGATTTAGACTTAATAGCTATTTTCTAAACTGGCTGTGTTTATACTGCTTGGCATTTGCATTAAATTAACGATGCACCTTGTTTTTTGGTTCTGAAGTATCTTTCTATGCTTGTGTTGATTGTATATAAGAACACTAGAGCCGGGCACGGTGGCACACCTGTAATCCCAGAGACTCGGGAGGTGGAGGCAGGAGGATCACAAGTTTGAGGCCAGAGGCAGCCTGTGTAATTCAGTGAGACCCTGTCTTAAAATAAAAAATCAAAAAGGGGGTTGGGGGTGCAGCTCAGTACTAGAGCTCTTGCAAAGTATGCACCAGGGCCTGGGTTCAACCCCCTAGTACCACACACACACACACAAACCACTAGAGTAACAGTGTGAACTGCCTAATCACTGATATTGAGTGGAACCTGCCTACAATGAAACTCTGAAGGATGCTCAGTTAGAAGTCGCAGCCATAGGCAGATTCCCCCTTTTTCTGGAGACTTCCAATGCACCTTCAGAATGAGAATGATGTACAATTATCTTTCTTTCCACTGTGTCTCAATCAATAAGAATGAGATATTTCTTTAACTGAGCTACTGGTTTGACCTAAGAAGTAAACATTATAAAAATGAACCTGAAAAGAGAGTCTTCGGGAATATGACCTCACCATATGCAGATGGTGTGGCAGGGGTTTAAAGAGGGGAGGCATCACTAAAGCTATTGATAAACCTGAACAGCCTTTCCGAAGTTTTCATAAAGTCTAACAATTTAAATATCCATACTGCATCTAGGTATTCAATAAATATAATTGCATATGTTGTGCTTTTCATAAATTAAAATTCTCAAATGCATCTTAAACCAAGAAGGTATTTCCATATCATGCCTAAAATTTAAAAGCAAATATAACAGATACGGTTCTTGGTCATAAAACCAGACAAGTCCCCCTACTCATTCAAAAGGCAGCAGTCAAATCTAGTTTCCCTACATCTATTAAATGAGTGCTTTTCTGTTAAAATCAGAATGTGGGAAATAATTCCATTTTTTTCCCCTTATGCACCACTGAGAACAAGCATAATCCTCTAAACTTTAAAAAAAAATTTCCTTACAGTCATTTCTTCTAGAGAACTGAGTGGGTGGAGAAAGAAAATGATAAGGAAAGCACGTTTCATCTTAGACATCTTCCTCCAGCCCAACATTCTCATCTGACACTTTGTGACATGTGTAGTGGCGTCAGCATCTCTTCAAATATGGCCCCCTTCACGTTGGAGCCTCTTAGGTTGGCTTCCTGAAGGTCACACCCAGACAGATCACAGTTCTGTAAGACAAAACAGAGCTTGTGTAACTGCACGAGAGAACAGGCCTTATCTGCTTCCTCTTAAAATGACCTCCGGTTGTATTATGACAACATTCTTATATAGTAAGACTCAGTTTCCAAAATACTTCTATAAATAATCCCCCCCCCCCTTTTTTTTAAATTCGGTACTAGGAGTTTGAATCCAGGGCACGTTAGGCAAGAGATCTACCACTGAGCTGTACCCCTACCCTCTTTTTACTTTTTTATTTTTGAGATAGGGACTTGCTAAGTTGTGCAGGCTGCTTCTGGCCTTGAACTTGTGATGGTTCTGCTTAGCCTCCTGAGTCACTAGGATTACAGGTATACACCATGGTGTCCAGCTCTATCCATATAACTTAAAGCCATATTTTCTCCCTTTTGTATTTGTTATCTCTGGCTGACACTCAAGCTAACCACAAACATATTTAAAAAGGCTAAAGAGGAAGCACATCCGTTCTGTTCATAGATTTTATAAGCAGACATCTAAAATCCAGAAAGTTCCAGTGTAATAATAACTATCTGAACAAATTTACAATTCCAAAATAACAACAAAAGACATGAGATAGGGAAAGACTATTTCTAAAAACATATGAGATTTTACTTAATTATTAGATGGTGTAGTAAATTTGTCCATTCCACAGCCCTAACATTTTTCCTGGGAGAAGGATGTGGCAATGTGACAATTCACCCCCGAAAACAATCCTGAAACAGCCATGGAAAATCCTATGAGGATCACTATGAGTCAGACCCAACTTGATGGCGCCTAGTAACAACAAATATTTTTACAGCAGGGACTGCCTATTATTGCAGTATCAAATCTACATGTACAATTCAGTGACTTTGAGTGGACTGTACACAATGGAAAAACCACCATGACCTGGAACTATCTGCTAACTTTTCCCAGGATCACCAAGGGACAGATCAGATAGAGATTCTGGGTAAATTCCCAGGTGATGGTAGGGACCATGATTAGAGAGAAGGGTGACTAAACATAACCTCAGAGGAGGCCAAACAGCAGCAGCTGCACCTTCTTGGTCAACTGGTCAGTCTTTGCAATCAGCTGGACTGAGGGAAGCTTTTGCTGGTCACCCACACTAACTGCATGGTAACTAAAACCAAAAAAGAACCTATGATTTTAGATGACAGCAACAAGTAATAAACAATTGAATCACTGTGCTCATAACAGGATTATACTGTTGGCTCTTGGCCAGTTCTTTTTGCCTTTAAGATTTACGGGGTTTGCTACTCTGCTTCTATGAACCAGCAAGATGTCAGGGGTAAAACTTAAAAAAAAAAAAAATCCACAGCAACAGGAGGGTTAAGATGGCAGCTGGGTAACAGCCACACTTCAATAAAGAAAAAACATAGGGGCCAGGCGCAGTGGCGCATACCTGTAATCCCATCGGTTTGGGAGGCGGAGGCAGGAGAATCACAAGTTCAAGACCAGAGACAGTCTGTGTAACTTAGTGAGAACCTGTCTCTAAAAAAGTAAAAAAATGGGCTAGGGGTACAGCTCAGTGGTCCAGTACTTGAAGAGCATGCAAGCGCAAGGCCCTGGATTCAACCCCTGGTACAAAAAAAAAAAACAAAAAAAAAAAAGACAAAGGAAAAAATATAGGGAAAATCATGAACTTCTCTACTCAGGGGAGTGCAGCATTAATTAGCAAGAAAAGTGGGACCTCACGAGGACAACTGACCAAATAGCAGAAGTTAAAATGACAGAGAAGACGATGAAACAGCAGGGTGACTTTCATAATCCTCAGCCCCAGGGAAGACAGCAGTGGAGGGCTTTGGAGGGTATGGAGCCTTCTGGCAGGCCTACAGCTGAAGAGAGGTGGGGCAGGGCCATCCCTGACAGTGTGGGGCTGGCAGGAGACAAGGCAGAGCCGTGGCAAGGGCGCATGGTTGAAGAGGGATCCAGCGGGCCATTCCTGATGGCAAGTGGCTGGAAGGAGGTACAGCAGAGCGCCCAGCAAGGGCTCACGGCTGAAGAAAAGTGTGGCAGGGCCCTTCCTGATGGCGCCTGGCTGGTGGGGGATGATGTGGACCAAGTGGAGGTCTTCGGGTCTCTCCTGGGAAGAGGCTGGGCCACAGAGCGCCACTGTAGAGTCTTGGGCCCAGGGACTATTTTTGTTGTTGTTGTTGTTATTGTTTGTTTTCTTTTTCTTTTTTATCAAGGAGAGATGGTCTCTGCCCTGGTCTCTGGAGCAATTGGAACTATGAGCTGGAGAGAGAGAAACTGAAAGATGGAGAGTTTGGGGTACAGAGAAGAGTGGCTGGTACTGCTGGATCCTGGAGCCTAAGAAAGCTCATTCAGAATAAGGTGTGTTTGGGGACTGGTGGTGCTTGTGACTCAGAGTAGTAGTGTCATGGGTGTGGGGAACCTAAGACACACGGTTTAGGCTGTGGTGTGACTGGGGGCTGAGAACACAGGGGATGGGGAGAAATGGAGGGGGCAGTGCTGAATGCAGAGGCTGCAGTAAGAGCTAGGCACTGGACACCAAAGCTGAAAATTACGGGGTGGAGAAGACTAGAGAAGTACCAGTGACCTGCCATCAACCAAACTCACAGGAACTTCGGGAAGAACCTCTCTACACACGGAGGGAGTAAGATCTAGCACCCAGACCAAGCAATGGGCAAGCACCAGCAGATAAACACAGGAAACATGAAAGGCCAAGCTGGATGGGGCAATCCTATAGACCAAAGCACCTCAAGGGATAATTTCAGGGTAACGGATTCCTGGAAATGCCTGATGAAGAATTAAAACTCTGCTTATAAATATGCTGAAAGACCTCAAAGACACCATCACTAGAGCAATTCAATGGACAAAATTCAATGGACACCGATTCAATGGACAAAAAATATCTAATTTGGAAGAAAAATTCTCTAGGAAACCTGAGATCCTGAAGAAGACCTTCAGGTCTTAACTCACCATTCAAGAGACAAAGACTGGCAATTGGATTTTAAATACATATATCCTCAGTATGTGGCATTCAAGGGACTCACTTCATCCATAAAGACCATAAAAGGCTGACAATTAAAGACAGGAAAACAATATACCAAGCGTGTGAGAAACCAAAAAAATTTCTACAAGGCACACTTCAAAACACTAAAGAAAGAAATTGCAGAGGATACTAGAAGATGGAAGGATCTCCCTCGCTCATAGATCTGGAGAACCAATATTGAAAAGATGGCTATATTACCAAAAGCAATTTACAGATTTAATGCAATCTCCATTAAAATTCCAATGACAGACTTTGCAGAAATAGAAAAAAATAATCCTAAAATTCATACGAAAGCATAAAAGACCATGCATAGTCAAAACAATTTTAAGCTGCAAAAACAGTGTAGGCAGCTTTAGACTATACTGCAGAGCTATAGTGGCAAAAACAGCTTGGTATTAGCACAAAAATAGGCCTGAAGACCAATGGAACAGAATCAAAGACCCAGAGATATACTAATGCAAATACAGCCACCTGATTTTCAACAAAGGGGCGAAGGACGTTTAAAGGAGAAAAGACAGCCTCTTCAACAAATGGTCTTGGAAAATGGTTACCCATTTGCAAAAAACTGAAAATAGACCCGTGTATCTCAATTTACAGTCTGCAGCTGTAGCCCTGCGGCATCCGATCCCATCAGATCTCGGAACCTAAGCAGGGTCGGGCCTGGTTAGTACCTGGATGGGAGACCGCCTGGGAACACCAGAAGCTATAGGCTTGGGAGAAGGACCTGGCAACCCCCTCCCAAAAATCAATCTGCCATTGAAAACCCTATGAACAGCAGAGAAGCACTGACAATAGTGTTTCCCCTGTTGTATAGAGGGTCGCTATGAGTCGGATACCGACTCGAAGGCATCTAACAACAACAACAACAACAAATCTCAATTTACACAAGAGTCTATTTGAAATGGATAAGAGACCTCAACATAAAACCAAAAACCTTAAAACTACTAGAATAGAAGATAAAAAACATGCTCCCACACACAGACATAAGAAAGTATTTCCTTAATAAGACTCTAATTGCCCAGGAAATGGCACCAAGAATTAACAAATGGGATTAGATGAAATTAAAAAGCTTCTGTACAGCAAAGGAACAGAGTTAAGGCAGAGCCTACACAATGGGAGAGAATCTTTGCATCCTACACATCGGACAGAGGACTAATTTCAAGAATATATAAAGAACTTGAGAGCAAATACCAACAAAAAACCCAGTACGTAAATTGGCAAAGGAAATGAACAGACAGTTCTCAAAGGAAGAATTCAGAAGGGCCAAAAAACACATGAAAAAATGCTCAGTATCCCTAGCCAATAGGGAAATGCAAATCAAAAACAACCCTGAAATTTCATCTCACTCCAGTAAGAATGGCCAAGATCAACAAAACTAATAACAACCAATGCTGGCGAGGATGTGGAGAAAAAGGAACCCTTTTACACTGCTGGTGGGTTATAAAGAAGTTCAACCACTTTGGACAAAATTAGAATCTCAAACTGAGATTCAAAATGAGCACCATGCTAATTTAAAATAGACTTTTCATGAAACTGATTTCAAATGTGAAAGCATTTAAATTTCCTAAGTAGCTCAAGGAATAATGTCCATTAAATTGTTTGGAATTGAAATTTATAAAAGCACAATGAGGGCCAGGCACAGTGGTGCATCCCAGTGACTCAGGAGGCAGAGGCAGGAGGATCGCATGTTCAAGGCCAGAGGCAGCCTGCATAACTTGGCGAGATTCTCTCAAAAAATAAAAAAGGGGCTATGCATGCAGCTCAGTGGTGGAATGCATACAAAGTATGTGGAATGCCCTGAGTTCAACCCCCAGGTACTGGAAAAAAAAAAAACTACAATGAATTTGATTAGTAATACCTCTGTTGAACTCATCTGCTTGAGAAAGACTCAAGAAAGAAGAAATGAAATCAAGCTAGACTGAATGTCAGATAAGTCCTCACATCCGGAGCCGAGTCTATGATGCAGGTGGATGGATGCTGCTGTGGAAGTGCAATTGTTTTGAATAAGCAGTTGAAAGGGACACAGACTTCCACTGGCCGTGGCATGTGACCTGGCACCTTTACCAGACAACTACTTTGTTTATGGGTTCAATAAATTTTGCATGGTACATTTAGTAATTCTAGATTATTAAAACTTGTTAGACGTTGTAAACTCACCTCTAAATCAGTGCCTGCCAGAGTTGCTCCTCGGAGGTTACAGTTCTTCAACTTTGCATTTTTTAAAGTGGCAACTCTCAGATTGATTCCCGTCATCTGACTTCCCTCCATATCCACACCTTTCAGATTAGCACCTGCAGAGAGGGGTTTCAAGAGGAGTTTAGCTTGAAAATACTTCTAGTTATCCACCTTCAACAAAACTGCAGGATGACTTGATGGCAGGATGACTTGATGGAGGTGAATGAGGATGACCCTCTGTAACTTTTGGAAATGAACCTGCGTCTCTTCAATGAACATGTATAAAAAGGTCAATGCTAATAATTTGTTTACTTAAAGTATAAATTAACATCATTTTACTAATAGTTCTGTCTTTTGACAATTAGCCCTTTTATAATATGCCTTCATTAAGTTTATGACAAGAGAGACAAGTGCTATGTCTCCTAAATGTATAAGTAAACAAAGTACCCAATTCACAAATGCACCAAAGCACCAAAGACTTATTAAAACCTGACACAAACAAACAAAACAACAACAACAACAACAAAAAACTTCTGGCTTTATGCAAACTGAAATTCTTCCTTTTGGCCCATTTAAGAATATTTTATTTTATTTGAAAATTAAGATATGGGTATTTAATTCTCCAACTAAAGCCTCATTAAATAGCTGAGGCTTTGTATCTGCTGAATTCTCCATTTTGATTAGTGTACGACTGAGGCCAAGGAAGCACCTTACCCCTTTGCACATTCTCCAGCTATGACAACAGAGGACACCTATCCCCTACAGCCATCCTCTTTTATCCTTAACAACTGCTTTGCTGGGCTTTTTACTTTAGGGTCTGCTTTTACCATAGCATAGGCATTTACAGATTGGACCTCACCTTCTAAATTGGCCTTAAGACCAGAAGGATCCTCAAAATTACACAGTTTCAGAGATGCACCTTCTGCATTAGAACACAGCATCTTGACTCCCTGGAGATTTGCACACTGTAAAGAAAAAAACTTGGTTTTAAGGTCATAATTTTGGCTTAATCGGCACAAATGGTAAAAAGAAAAAAACAGAAAAGGAAAAAAAGTGCTCAATTCAACACATTTGTACTTGGTTATTTTCCACTTACACTAAAGACCCTTAATGGAACCCAGTAAGAATTGAGAGTGTTTTTTCTAACGTTCTTTTAGAACTATTTTACAAGAGACAAATGCAAAATTAATAACAGCACTCCCACTAAACATGAAACATAAGGGTTTAGACAAAGAAGCTGGGGGAGTCTGAACTATGATAGCCTATTTCTGTCTTCATACACAGTCTTGGGCATAACAGTGTGAGGGTAGAAATGTATGGGTAAAGAAGGCATAGACTTATTGTTAGTTAGGTGCCATCGAGTCAGTATGCGACTCATAGTGACCCTCTTTACAACAGGGGAAACACTATTGTCAGTGCTTCTCTGCTGTTCATAGGGTTTTCAATGGCGGATTTTTGGGAGGGGGTTGCCAGGTCCTTCTCCCAATAGACTTATTATGGGTATGGATTTTCTCTTCCTTTCCACTATGGGGATTAGTGAAATTCTTGATGTTCCAAGAGACTACTACCACTTTCATTTCAAAGGTCAAAATACTAATGCCAGAAATTAAAGGCATTGTTTAGCCATAAAACACTAACAAATTACTTTGTCAGGTCTTTCTGTATCAATCCCTGCTACGTGACATTGTCAGCCCCAAGCACCCAAATCACAATGCATAGTGCAGGGCAGATAGTAAAAGTTAGAAGATATGTTTGAGTTTTAAATTGTTAATTCCTTCCAAACAGTTCAATGTCATCAGATCTGAACTCTAAGAACTATTAGTTAAGCTAGAAAACTTGTCTAAAGTTGATGGTAACACTGGACCTTCTTCACAAATTATGATGATCAAAGTAGAAGCTGAATGTCAAAGAGTTTTAAAAGCTGTAAGGCACAATACAAATGGAAATTGTTGTTGTTGTTGTTGTTAGGTGCCGTCCAGTTGGTATCCAACTCATAGCGACCCTCTGTACAACAGGGGAAACACTATTGTCAGTGCTTCTCTGCTGTTCATCGGGTTTTCAATGGCAGATTGATTTTTGGGAGGGGGTTGCCAGGTCCTTCTCCTAAGCCTACAGCTTCTGGTGTTCCCAGGTGGTCTCCTATCCAGGTACTAACCAGGCCTGACCCTGCTTAGCTTCCGAGATCTGATGGGATCGGATGCCACAGGGCTACAGCTGCAGGCATGGAAATTGTATTGGTCTTAAATCATCAGGCTAATTAAGTTATGTTATAGCCATACTCTACCTATCAAAAAAATCCTTGTTTTATAAGTGCAATGTCATTCAGCCTGTAGTCAGTTGTGGTAAAAGGGAGATGAGATTGACAGACACTTGCTCATGCTCATCTATGCCTGAGTGCCTTAACATAAAGTATTACAGAAGCTCTGACTAGACAGATAAAATAATAACCAGCTGGAAGGTCCAAAGTAAAAAAAAAAAATGACTAGATTTAATGTACTTGAAAATACAACAAGACAGAAGTTGACATATGCAGATAAAGGTCTCATGTTCTCTATGTAATACTCTTAAGTAAAACACATTGTCAATACTATCAAAAGTGAAGGGGTGTCATGAGAGGGCCATGGGGGAGGTGAACACGAGCAATGTAAAATGACATGCATGTATGGAAATCTCATAATGAAACCTATAGAATTATAAGGTAACTAAAAATTACTTTAAAAAAAAGTTTCCAAAGTAATTATACAAGTACCTCTCTATACTCAGGGCTGTCCTGTGGAATCTCATAAAGAACCAAATATATGAGAACACTGTAGTGAAATTTTCTCTCTTCAATCATGTAGAGCATTTCACCAAATGGTAAAGCAGGTTGTTAATGCTAAAACTGTAGAACTCAGCTAATAAAAACAGTACTGCCGCTATAAGAACTGCGCTACCTTAACTTTATCAAGACAGGCGATGTGTTTTGATGAAAGCATTTATGTATTTACTTTGCCATACTGGGGGTTGAGGCCAGGACCTTGCTCATGCTAGGCAAGCACCCAGTTCTTGTTTTTTTGAGCAAGATCTCAGTATGTAGCTCAGGCTGGTCTCAAACTCAATCCTCCTGCCTCTGCCTACCAAGTGCTGGGATTACAGGTAAGCACCACCATGGCCACTTATTGCTGTTATTTTTAAAGTATGATAATAGTATTACGTCTTTAAGATGTTCCTTATCTTTTTTTTTTTTTTTTTTTCCTGTGGTACTGGGGGTTGAAACCAGGTCCTGGTGCTTGCATGCTATGCAAGTGCTGGACCACTAGGCTGCACCTCCAGCCCAATTTTTTACTTTTTGAGACAGGGTCTCGCTAAGTTATGCAGACTGCCTCTGGTCTCAACCTTGGATCTTCCTGCCTATGCCTTCCGAGCCACTGGGATTACAGGCATGAGGCACTACCGCCTCCGGCCAAGATGTTCCTTATCTTTAAGAAAGCCTGTAGCTGTAGCATTATGGCGTCTGATCCTGTCAGATTTCAGAAGCTAAACTGGGTCAGGACTGGTTAGCACTTGGATGGGAGACCGCCTGGGAACACTAGATCCTGCAGGCTTGGGAGATGGACCTGGCAACCCACTCCCAAAAATCAATCTGTCATTGAAAACCCTATGAATAGCAGAGAAGCACTGACAGTAGTGTTCACCTGTTGTGCGCAGGGTCACTGTGAGTTGGATATTGACTTGATGGCACCTAACCACAACAATTTTTAACAGATAAAAAAATATCGAATTGCTTTAAAATAATCTGTGGCAAGGTCAAACAAAAGAAAGTTGGTTATGTGCTGATATGTGCTAAGGCTGAGTGATAATGGAACAAGGGGGACTGACTATTCTATTTTTATAAATATTTGACATTTTCCAAATGAAAAAGTCCTTTAAAAAATAAAGAAAGAAAAAAGGAAAAGAAAACACACAAATTAGATTCTAGTTCCAACTCTGTTAATAACCAGCCTTTCAGTCTCTGGCAAGTCCCTTGGTTATAGTTTCTCAGTCTATGAAATAACAAGGTCACACTAAACAACAATCTCAGTTCTTGCCATTTCCATAACCTCTTACCATGTTGTGAGTCTTGGACTGGGAATAGGCAGTAGGGAGGTAAAGCTGAAATATCATGCCGGCTAAGTCAATAACGGCAGGCAGAGCACAGATAATGAACACTTAAGCACACTGACAGAATAGACAGTGGGCCCAGGAATGGCTGCTTAACAGTGGTAGCAACTGGGACCATCTTGGTTTATAGCAAAAGCAGAGGATTCCTACGCGAATGTTTCACAGGCCATGAGGGAAAGAAGCGAACTATAAACTGGGCAAGCAGTTCAGCTGGAGGGGTGGGAGCCAGAGAGGCATCCAGTGTGGCAGAATGCTTAACAGGCACTGTGTTTTGTGGACATTGCAATACACTTGACTATTATTAATCAGCAGCAACATCTTCAAAAGCCAAGGACAATGTGAAATGAGTTTTGACTTTCACACAACTTGGGTAATGATTCTTCAATATGAAACAATTTTATCCCTAATAATTTACCTTCCACTCTTGTACAACATTTCATTTTACTAAGTAATTATAGACACAAACACACACATAATTTGTTTTAATGCCTTCACATCGGCTATACGATATGGGTAGAATGAGAATTATGAGTCCTATTTTATAGAAAAGAAAATTATGGCTCAGGTTCATGGTTAGTAATACTATAATGAAATACAACTCAAAACTAGTTGCATTGAATGATAAAAATCTATTTTTTTGTCCTTAACAAAAAACAAGCTGTCTTTCAACATTTCACTAAAAACTAAGACCTTGTATCTTTTTCTTTGTGCTATTAGTTTTTTACCTATTTTGCTACTAACTTGACCTTTCATCATAAGAAGGAGCAAGGAGTGACAGTACCTAAAATGTATATTGGCAGAATTTTTACTTATTAGATCTAATAAAAAAACTTCACAGAAAACTAAAAGCAAAAGTATACTAATTCAGTAAATGACTACTGAAAGCAAGATACTAGCATAGGGTGCAGTTAATTCAAAAGACATACAGAGCCTAGGTATTAAGGAATGTAAAACTGCTATTGGTTCTGCATATCCTCTAACCCCAAATTAACATACACATGCATGAAAATACATATGCACATACACTTATACAGACACATGTATACCCATTTATATGCAGATACAGAACACCTTTAAGATGCCAATTTCCAGACTGATGCATTCTGTTTATTTCAGAATATCTCTGCCAAATTCTTCCAGAGTAATCATATTTTCCCTTTCCAGAAATGAGGCTGAATAGATGTCAAAGTTTCTTTTTAGCTTTACATTTATAATTCACAGAAAATACTAGTTCTGAGAAATTTAGTACACTGTGTTGAAGAGATTAGGACCAACTTCAGGGCTTGATTTCTTATTAGTTGCTAAGCCTTTCAGGCCTATGATCCATAAAGAATATCAAAGTTGTAAAACCGATCCACTCTGCGTTTAGACCTTTTAGTTTCATCATCAGCAGTCAATTTTCTATTTTCAAGCAAAAGCTCCAGAAACACACAGATATAAATGCCTCTTCTTTGAGACTGCTCAATGGCCTAAAATTTTAATTTTCTTCATAACCCCAATTGATATTTTTCCCCCAAACAATTCTTACGTCAAGCACTGATCCGGAAAGATCAGCTCGCTCAAGATTTGCACAGCAGAGATTCGCATGTGCAAGGTTGCAGCGGCTTAGATTGGCCATTTTGAAGTTAATGTATCGAAGGTCCAGACGAGAAAGATCAGCACCACTGAAGTTTAAACCCTGAAATTAAAAAGCACAAATTGTCATAATGGTTAAACCATCTGTTTGAATTAATTTAATTCCTATAATTGAGCACCAAGATTTTTAGAAGCAATTGGTGATTCAGTCACTTGGAGTTTATTACCAAACATGACAAATGGAATTTAGACATGAGGTATGTGTCTTTAATGGATTCTTTGTAAAAGGAACCTTATCTATATAAACATTAAGACATAGCCTGGCTACATTCATTTTTAAGTAAAAGATTCTAAAGAAGGATCTCTGTTAGTCACATCTGCTGATGAGTGTTATTTTACTTAAACTTGATTGTAAGTAAATTATTAATTCAAGAACTCAAGAGAGTTTTATTAAGAAAAAATAGGTGCTATGGTTTTCAAAAATCTATAATGTTATAAATATATAAAGGTATCTGCTATTGACTAGCCATACATGTTGTTGTTGTTGTTAGGTGCCGTCGAGTCAAGTCCGACTCATAGTGACCCTATGTACAACAGATCGAAACACTTCCCAATTCTGTGCCAGGCAAATGATCTTATTTATGTTTAAGCCCATTGTTGCAGACCCTGTGTCAATCCATCTGGTGGAGGGTTTTTCTCTTTTGCGTTGACCTGCCACTCTCCCAAACATGATGTGTTTCTCTAGGGATTGATCTCTCCTGACTACATGTCCGAAATATGTAAAACGCAGTTTGGCCATTCTTGCTCCCAAGGAGCACTCTGGTTGCACTTCTTCTAGGACAGATTTGTTGGTTCTTTTGGCAGTCCATGGTACATTCAATAAACGTCTCCAGCACCACAATTCAAAAGCATCAATTCTTTTTCTGTCTCTCTTGTTCAATGTCCAGCTTAAATTTTTAAAAATTGCTGTATGAGGCTTAAGTAGACAGTAAAAAAGGCTACTCCATGTCTTTTTGGCTAACCATTTTAAAATTAAAGCAATGCTACAGCCCATAATTAAATTATATCTTGCATAAAAAGAAAAATAGGGCAAAATCAAAACAAAACTCCTAGAAGGATTTGCTGATATAAATAAATCACATAAAAGTCTGCTTTAATTACCTGGCAACGCAATTCTGACTTGGTTGGAGTTGCTAGCAGGAATCGAACAAATTCCTTTCGGGATATTGGTGAGTGATCCTCTGGTGGCTGGGAATTCTTGAAAAAGATATTGAAAAATTAGTGGAGCTTTGTAGGAGATAAATACAACAAATATAATATTGACTAAGATAAAAAAACAAAAGCCTTACCTTTATGGCCACTTCTAAGTGTTCAATCAATGAGTCAATACCAAAAAATCTGGCTTCTTCTAACACACCTATCAGAACAAAAACGACATGACTTTTACAATCATTCAACTTAATATTTATAGAATTCTTTATGTTAAATTCTCACAGTGAAATTGAAATTCAATAAGCACGCTACCAGTCAATAGCAGACAAGTAACTAATGTTTGCTGTCATTGTTGTGAGGTGCCATGGAGTCTGTGTCTGACTCATAGTGATACTACACACAACAGGCAAAGCACTATTGTTAGTGTTTCTCTGCTGTTCATAGGGTTTTTTTTTTTTTCTTTCTTTCTTTGCGGTACCAGGAGTTGAATGCAGGGCTTTGCACTTGCATGCTTTGTAAGTGCTGTACCATTGAGCTGCACCCTCAGCCCATTTTTTAACTTTTTGAGACAGGGTCTCGTTAAATTACGCAGACTGCCTCTGGTCTAGAACTTGCGATCCTCCTGGCTCCACCTCCCGAGTCACTGGGATTACAGGCATAAACTGCCACGGCTGGCTGTTCATAGGGTTTTCAATGGCTGGTTGGTTTTTGGAAGTGGCTTGCCAGGTCCTTCTCCCAAAACTAATGTGTAGAATATACATACAGAATATTTAAAAATTCAACTTCTAAAATAGGATTTTCTTCAAAATAAAAAATAAAAAAAGTAATATATTAGAACAAAAGCCTTATTTCAAAATTATTTCTGATAATTACTTCCAAAAGTCCACAAAGCAAGAAATCTTAACACCATATATTCCTGAAACTGATTTAGTAATTTTACTATGAATCCAATAAAAATGATTAGTTCACTTAATCTTAACATTTCATCTACTTTTTAAATGGAGGGAATCTGATTGAATTTGCTATCTTTTATTTACTGAATCAGAAAATTATAGAAATGAATAATGTTTAAGTCAGCTTCATAAGAACAGTCACAAGTGTAAATCAGAAAGTTTTCTTATAGTAGAATCAGAAATTTAAAAAGATCTCTAAACGATAAAGGATTTTATCTATCACTTGCTTTTAACTTTGTTAAAATTTATATATATGTATATATCTATCTCTATGCATCTGCACATCCTTTGGGTGACTTGGTATGCTTATCATCTCTCATCATCAGTGTATATGGGAATAAATCTGGGATACACTCCATTTCAAATGAGGACTCCATTATTCGGTTGGCTGATTCCACTTGGTGAAAAAACTAGTAAGGACTCAGGAATTTCAAAGAAATTAAGAGACACAATCTCTCCCTAAGGAGGTTTTTGTTTTTGCTTGTGTGTTTGTTTTGGGTAGTACTGGGGACCAAACTCAGGACCTCGTGTGTGCCAACCAAGCACTCTACTTTTGAGCTATACCCCCTTATTGTGCAAGCAGTTACTTGGGAAAAAGAAAATGATCTTTTTTATAGAAATCAAATTCCATCCCCAACAATCAAATTGTAGAGCAAACGTCACTGATGGGCAACATACCAATTAGGAGCCACCCTGGCACAAACTTTCCTGACCACGCGACCACGCCATGGGGCTCCATCTCCAGATTCCTCCCGAAGGCAGCCACTTGAAGGTATCTGCCCCTACAGAAACCCACCATAAGGAAGTTCTTTTGGAGCTGGGCACTGTGGTCGATGCCTGTGATCCAGCAACTCAGGAGGCTGAGGCAGGAGGATCTCAAGTTCTAGGACAGAGGTAGCCTATGCAACATGGCGAGACCCTGTCTCAAAATACACAGGTGTATGCAGGGAGGCTGAGGGTTCAGTTCAGTGGTGCAGCACTTGCCTGGCATGCGCAAGGACCTGGGTTCGACCCTCCACTACTGCCTTGCTCTTAGTTCCCCCAAGACCTTCTGGGTAAATCAGAACCTCTCAGGAAGGTGGTATGGATGCTTTTCTAGTTCTAGGATTACAATTAACCTTTTCAACTTCCAGAGAAACTTCATAAATACAAAAAATATACATGGAGAGTTGAGAAAAGGAAGTAATATTTAGCGTATTTTTTATTATCACAGTACCACCTACATTTGAATCTAAGATCCGTCACTCACTATATTTTTGGTCTCAGAGAAATTACTGTAGATTATTTTAAAGCATTTAATTACCTAGGGCAACCTTCAGGCAAAGTAGAGTTTGGATGAAAATTGTACTAATTAAAAACAATGTTTTATAAAATGAATACAGTAGAGTTCTGATTTCTGAACAATTGAATAAGAGAAATGGTTGAGAAACATGAAAAAAGGGAAAACAAGGAAATTTGGGGAACAGCTCCGATTCATGGATATCTATTTCTGATGTTACTTTCTGGGCTAGGAGAATACAAAATGCTATCAGTGATATGAGGAAAAAATAAATGCAAAGAATAAAAGAGCTCAAAGGACAGCTGAAGCTGAGGTTTAAATTGTACCCAGGAGAAGAGAATGAGTGTGAGGGTGAAAAGTTGCAGAGTGATGCACAAGGTGAAAAGAACAGGATGTGTCCCGCATGTATCATGGCTATTTTTATAATAATCATCTAACAACTTTATGAAGAAGTTGTTGGAAATTTTTTTAAAAAGCAATATGAATTTATTTAGGAGCAGTTATGAGAGAGTCATCTAATAACATTTTGTTGCAAGAGGTACATATGAAAGGAAATACAGAGTGGTGCCGAGTAGTCGGGTCCAACTCATAGCGACCCTCAGGGTTTTCAATGGCTGATTGTTTGGGGATTGCTTTGGGAGTAGATTGCCATGTCTTTCTCCCACAGTAGCAACATAAAAAACCTGGTGTTTTGTATTTCACTATAGAGATTATAAGCTAGCAGTCCTCATGATTAAAGCATTTCCAAAATTTGATGTAAAATTTTAGATACCCAGAACTCTTTAAAAATCAAGGCTCTGGTACCCCTACGTCTACATTCCCACATAGAAACAAAATGCTAAAGCTGAGTAGTCATGTGGACCCAAGATTGCCACACTCCTATAAGTAATGTCAGACCTAATTTAGCCACTTGGAGGGTGCTATGCTTCAGATGTTGAGTGTTCCCCAAAGGTCCAAATATAAAGGCTTGGACCCTAGGATGGTGGTATTGGGAGGTGCTGTGGACCTTTCAGAGGTGGGGCCTAATGGGAGGTCCTTAGGTCACTAGGGGCTCAAAGGAGATTGTGGGACCTTGTTGGGTGTTTCCCTATCTCTGTCTCTCTGCTTAGGTTCAAGATGTGAACATTGACTCCTGTAGAACCATGGCTCATGCCATGATGTGCCACCATCTGCTGCTCTTTTGTTGTTGTTAGGTGGTGTCGAGTCAGTATCTGACTCATAGTGACCCTACGTACAACAGTGGAAACACTATTGTCAGTGCTTCTCTGCTGTTCACAGGGTTTTCAATGGCGGATGGATTTTTGGGAGTGGGTTGCCAGGTCCGTCTCCCAAGCCTACAGCACCTGGTGTTCCCAGGTGGTCTCCCATCTAAGGACTAACCAGGCCCGACCCTGCTTAGCTTCTGAGACCTGATGCGGATGCCACAGGGCTACAGCTACAGGCCTGCTGCTCTTACCAAAGGCTAAACAATGGGGCCCACATGATGCTGGACTTCTTTTTTTGGCAGTTCTAAGGTG
Organism: Pedetes capensis; assembly: GCA_007922755.1. Classification (NCBI taxonomy): domain Eukaryota; kingdom Metazoa; phylum Chordata; class Mammalia; order Rodentia; family Pedetidae; genus Pedetes; species Pedetes capensis. Next base: position 193,017 of record VMDO01001380.1, read on the forward strand.
TTGAACCTAGGGCCTCATACATGGTAGCAAATGCTCTGAGTCTCTTTTGAAAAATCGATATTAAAATTTTCTCATATCTACTTACAGCACATGGGAGAAGGGTCTGGCAATCCACTCCCAAGGCAATCCCAAAACCGTCAGCCATTGAAAACCCTATGAGGGTCGTTATGAGTCAGATACCAATTCGACGGCACCTAACAACAACAACACTTACAGCACAAGATTTTTGTGAAAGTTCATGGAGAGGTGTTGTTGTTGTACATATTTGAATGCCTACGGGCTTCTATACCAGGCAACTTTGTATTATTACAGCAAAGTACCTGATGCCCCGAACTTAGAAAAGATTTATTTAGCTCACAGTTTTGGAGGTTCAAAGCCCACGATCTGCTGGGCACTATGACACATGACCATAATACCAGCAACTTGGGAAGTTGAGGCAGGAGGATCCCAAGTTCTAGGCCACAGGAGCCTGTGCAACTTAGCAAGACCCTCTCTCAAAATAAAAAAGGGAGGTAGGGTTTCAGCTCAGTGATAGAGCACTGCAAAGTATGTGTGAGGCCCTGGGTTCAAACCCCAAATACTATAAAAAAAAAAAAGGAACACTTTCATTCTATGAAAATAATATACATTATAACATTAACTATATTACTAAATGAAAAGAAAATGAAAAATCCTAAACTTACAGAAATGTAAGGAATTATATTGAAAACTCACCCAATAAGTTAATGCCATCATTTACAATGAGCTGTCCATGACGCAAGTAGTTCAAAATGGGTTCAAAGTACTCAGGGCTTCGGTCAATTAAGAAAGCTCCTCTATGATCTTGCTTATTTCCCCAGACACCTGTGTTATCATTATAATGAAGCAAGCCCCCCCCCAATAAAATAAAGTTAGAATTTATGGAAGAAAAATTGTATACTCTACTAGTAAATTTTTACGCCTACTAAAATTATTTCACTCTATGACAAAGTACAGAGAAGGTCAGGAGTTACAAACCAACACAGATACAAACAGATCACACAAATATAAAAACAGGGAGTTACACTCACCTTTGTCCTTGAACATGTGGGCCAGCATACTGTCAGGTTCTTTATTCACTAAAGTGCTCCTAAGAATTCAGGGAAAAAAATTGATTTCTCCATGTGTCTTTACAAACAAACATATTTAAGTCAAGAGTACACTTGATTTCAGCTGTTCTCTCAAACAGACGCATGCTACAGCCTGGCAGGAGTGATGCTGGGAAACAAAAATGTGCAGTAAGTTGCCATTTATCAAAAGCCCTTCTAATCTGCCACTTCCTGTGATTTAAATACTGTTTTAGTTTCTTTTAACTTAAACACTAATCTGTCCTTCTACCAACATATTATAATGATAATATTCCTTCTCTTACATTTTTCTGGGCCCCTTTATTGTAAACATTGTAGTCTCTATGAATGTCAGAGGTGTTAATTTTTATTTGCCTTGATGTATATTACTGATATCTAAAAAGCATGTTCTAAAACACTAAATTCAAGCTTTCTCTGGAGTGACATGTGAACTATGTTCTCCTTTGTTCTTCAAAAAAAAAAATCTAAAAGTAGTTTCACATCTCATTTGGATATCTTTTCAGGAAATCAGCAAATTGAAGGAAAGGAAAGTGATACATATGGTCCCTTGCACGCTCTTTTGCTCCCTAACACACGTGCACACACACTCTCACACCTACCGTGTAGTTGTAAAGTACCGCCCTCCAACATTTAATGTTAGCCAGTCTGTGTGGAATCCTAACAATCCTTCAGGTGGTTTAGAATCTGTCTGAGGATCTAGAGATGACATGTAGAAAATAATAAAAATATTAAGATTGGGGATTCTCGGATGACAGTGGCATATTTTTAAACTAAATCCACTATAAACATAAACCACAGCTACTAGGACAATCCATAGGCAGCATCTAGAACAAAACTAGGTGATAGGACGCTACCACCAGCATGTACAGCTCTAAGAGCAGCATGATATGAGCACTTAGGAAGGAAAAAGCAGAGAGAAATGATAGCATATGTAATGAACCCAATAATTCCAAAGCAATCCATAGGTGCTGACCTCATAGCTCAATAAATCAATTTGAGAATAGCAGACTGAAAATGGTAGGGGTGTGCTGACCCCCAAAGCAGCTGATGCCAAGGCGTCTGCAGTAAGATCTAAAGGGGAAGGAAGTTATTTCTCAGAATCAATAAGCCAAAACTCCATTCTACAAAAAAAGCCCAAGTTGAACAAACCAAAAAAGGCAAAAGCAAAAGAAAAAGGAGTCCAGATAAGAGTTAAGAAGGTCTAATAGACCAAAATATATTAGAAAATAAATCCCATATTATTTAACACTTAACGTCAACAACAGAAAAAGGAACTCTAATGCAATTAGAAAAACTTTCCCACATCAATCCTCACTTCTCAAATTAGGGATAAAATAATTTCATGTGAAACTGAGCAACAAGAAAGGACTGAAATAAAATCCATACTAAAGTATTACAAGAATAAGAATCACATCCCTAGAGTCAATGAAAACATGCCAGAAAGAAATGCCTATAATATACGTAAAAACTATAACCCAATATTCCAAAAACATGCTAAAAGAAGTAAAAAAAAAAGTAGGAAATAACAATATAAATAAGAATTATAAAATTGAGAAATGAGGTGAGGAACTCTGAAGAGAATAAGAAATAAAACATTACTTAGAAATCAAGATTAAACTAGAAGAAATACAAGAGTGAATAAACACAGTAGATGATATCTAAAGGGAAATAAAGATTAAAAGAACTTTAAAAAAATCAAATGAAAAAAAGAGATGAAGTGGGTTTTTAATAGAAGACAAATGTAGAGGTTACAACATACAAACAATAGGAGTCCTGAAAGAAGAAAATTATAAACCAAGAAGATAAAATTTAAAACTATGCACATTTGAAAGTACACATTGAAAAGGACCCACCATGCACCTGAGAAAATCAACCCAGAACACCAAGAAATACCCTAAAATACTGATCTCAGAAAAATCCTCTGGGTGATCCAGTAAATACAGTTACTTAAGAAAAGATCAGGCTTTTTGATCCCAACAGTTAATGCCTGAATAAACTAGAGTAACATATTTAAGGTACTCAAATAAAGAAAATGGGAACCAAGGATTTTTCAATAGCTTCACTGAGGCATAAGTAACATCCACTATACATATTTAAAGTTTATAATTTGATAAACTTTGACAGGAGTCTACATCTGACTTTCAAAGTATGGAAGCCACAGACTGTTATAATGTGCAAGATGTTAGAGAATACTGTTCTCACAAACTCTTTGTAAGCAATCTACTAGAGAACAAGTTTCAGACAGACAACCACAGGAGACACCAATATAAGGACATGGAGGTAAGCCTATAAAATACACTTGAAGAAGGAAAATTAAATGAGGGTTTTAGGCGAGAGAGTATAGTACATAATGGCTATACATTCTGACAGTATAGCAATACAACTATTTTTTATAAGAGGAGAAAGGAATGAACATAAGCTAAAAGGTTTGTTTTAAGTAACCGTAATGATATTGAAAGTGTTGATTACTCCTTTGATATTTCTTTGTGGTTTTTGTGGAGGATAAAGTAAATGAATTATGTGATACTTTAATTCTCTCATTTCCTATGTTCCTGAAAATAAGGATTATTGATATGGAAGAAAGGAGACAAGGATGTGACACAGAAAAGGTTAAGTAAAACCGCTTGAATATAAACTGGAAGTATTAGTCTGAATCCATGATTATTACATGACTATAAGGTTATATATGACATATGAACCTTATAGCATATATTATATATCATGTGTACATTTTACCTGTAGCTAACTAGGTACTTCCAATTCTAGCCATCTGAAAGGCCTGGTAACAATTATGAGCCCAGTGTCAAAGAGCTACCCTAGTACCCAGACTGTAGCTTAAATCAACACATACAGTCATGAAAATAATGTTGAACCAAGTCTATCACAAGAAAAGGTTAAGATGAACACCTGTTGTTCCAGACAGTAAGGAAACTATAGAAAGTTAATGGGGTTTTTTACTTAGAGAGGTTTCCACTGGCTAGGGGTAAGATGGTGTAAGCATCAACAAATGTAGAGGATGAAAACATACCAATATTTTTAAATCTAAGAGTTCATATCAATAAACTCGTAATCCCTAGAAGACTTTTTATCATTCTATTTTATTTTATTGGTACTGGCGATTGAACCCATGGCCTCATGCATGCTAAGTACATGCTCTACCACTAAGTTACACCCCACCCCGACTTATTTAATAAACCATTTTATATTTGTCTTTATATAATGAACCAACTAGGTAATCATTATCTGACAACCACTCTGTCAGGCCAACAGATAAAAGAAAAAGGTTTTATTCATTAGTTTTAAGGTGGAGACAGGCATATGCATTTACTTTTAATTTGGCAACTGCCTGAGCAAAGGTCCTAAGAACTATCTTTAGTCACCAAATACAATTACTGTGATGCTTTAAAAAATACTTAAACACACACTCAGGGTATGACTGTATTGAACTAAATAAATAAACTACTGTTAAAGAGTATTTGCTTACTTAAGTTTTAGGCCTTTTGAGATACTCAACTATATATGCTTTGTTTTAAACCAAAGGAGAGTGTGTATATGTTCCTCTGTGTGCAGTCTTTTTTGTTTTGTTTTGTTTATTGAGACATGGTCTTACTCTGTAGCTCAGGCTGGCCTCAAACTTGCCATATTCCTGCCTCAGCCTCCCAAGTGTTGGGGCAGAGGCATGTGCCACCATGCCAGACTTCCATGTTATTTTTTGACTGGTGGTATTTGATCAGAAGTGAAGGACTGTAAAACATCACCTAATGCAAGCAATATGTGCTTACAATAATATGACATAAACTTCATATAAATTCTGACAATTACTGTCAAAGAGAAAATTTTACAACAAAACAACTGTAGTTTCTAAAATCAAAAGTATGCTGTCATTATAGTTAACAAGTATGTACAAATCCAGAGTGTAAAATGCATGTAAAAGAGGAGGTGGCCACACTTAAATATGATCATATAATTCAAATTAAAAATGTACTCTTACACGCCCCCAATGCAGAATCAAAGAATGTGAAGATCTAAATACAGCCACAAGATTCTTTTTAATGTTAAGATTCATAACTCCTTATAAAATATTTACCATTTCATATGTTTTATTTTGGCAAATAAAATTGGCTTTTAAGAAAGTCACTTACCAATAAATGGCTCTCCTTCACACACAAACAAAACATCATCATCCCTGGGAAAACCAAAATTTAAAAAGCCACCATCAAAATCTAGAAATCACATTAATTATCTGTTGACTGTAGGAACTATTCCTTAGTTACGTAGAAGTAGGTTTTGCTATCAATCTATCTGTAAAGAAGCTACGTTTCTAGTGCTTTGTTTATCCACCAAGTTAAAGTCTCTGGATTTAGATTCAAATAAGATCCTGTACATGAAAGTATTTTTGAGTGGAAAAAACAAAATTTTCTATGTAAACTATGTGAATTTGGCTTTTTTATTGATTGAAGAAGATACTGTTATCCTTAAAGGATATAATTAAAGTCATAGCCAGTTTCTTTAGTTTTTTCTTTACTCATAAGTAAATTGTAAGAATTTTCTCCCAAATCATTACCTGCTATGTGTTCTGAAAATGAGAATAAATTTGCACATTAAATTCAGGAAGAATACAATCTGAAGTAACTGCTATAAACTCTCACCCACTACACACCCGCCACATACGCAAATGTAAATAACCAAGTAAAACCTACAATTCCAGATTATCACTCTGTATCCTCCTCTCCCGCCCAACTCATCCTTAGTATAAATAAATGAGGAGTCTCTACTATAGACCAGAAGCAATTAAGCCGGTACATACTGTACAGCTCTGAAGGCTTCAGCTATGTCCTTCTATGTTATAGAAGTTTTTACCTAGAGGATATCCTAGAAACACATTTGACTTTTCCTTAGAAGCAGAATTTGTGTTTGAGAATTAGGATAATTCAATTATTCAAAGAAACTAATAGATGGGCTGGGAGATAGGCACTGAAAAACTAAGAAATTCTCCTCATTTATGTGTATTTGAAGAGCAGCTTACAATATTTCCTACTTGCTCATGATGCCAGTTAGCTTTCTTAGATTAGTATAAAAGTTTAATTTCATTAATAAACAACTATTAAACTCTATGATTTGGATAAGTCATGTAACTTCTTAGAGGCTTAGTTTCCTTGTTTGTAAAATGAAAGAACTAGAACTGATTAACTCCAAAGGCCGTTTATTATACTGAAAAGTCATTCTGACCTGGACTTAAATAGGGATTAAACTTTACACACAACTACAATTTAGAGCATCATTATCTTCACACCATCAATTTAAGAACCTCACTCTGTCAATTCAATGGGCTGAGGCAAAGCAACTATAAGGTAACTGGTGTTAGTACTTAATTTGTGTTCCCTTTCCTATCTTTTTTTGCTAAATCTCTTCCTGCTCCAAAATTTTCTGACCCTTTTGAGGAAGGAGTACAATGAACTTGACATTTGCTTTAAAATGATAATCTGCCTGAGATATTTTAAAACAAAAAACGAGCCCTCAGGAAGTGCCTTTGTGGTGGATCTCAGGTGCTACTGCTGCTTCAAATTCTATAATATTTAGAAGGTTTTCACAAAATTAGGTCCCTGTGATGTTTATAAAATTCAAAGAACTGTTAGGAAATGATTTTAACATGAAGCAGTTGCACATAGAAGTAAAGCGATCAATTAGATGTCTAGTATTAAAAACTGCCATGTGGTATTAGACTTACCTCAATCACTATTAAGAAGAAATTCTTCAAAGCCATATATGAACTTTGTAGAAGGACTATCAATACCTTGAAACATACTAACGGCTCTCTATCTGATCAATATGCCTTAAGTCCAAATGATTTAAATTCCAAAGAGCTAATTCTAGACCATCACTTGCCTACACTATGTCTTCTTAAGAGTGCTGAACCTACTGCTTAAGGGAAACAGTGTCACACCGAGGAGCCAAGGTCACGCTGTTGACGGCTTATAAAAAGGTGAAGGTTACCTGATCAAAGCAATATCATCAATCAGTCCACCTTTCCCATTATACACACTGGTGGCTTTTATGCCGAGTTTACTGCTGGCCACAGAAAGTAAATCAGATAAAGTTCCATAGACAGCAACCACCTGTAAACACACCAGATTAATTTGAACAACTTATGCAATGATTTTCATCACCCGCAAATTACAAACCAGCACACCATAAACAGGAATAAAACATCAGATTATCATAGAAGAGATTTCAAAAGGTTCTTCAGCTTCCCTTCCTCTTCTATGACTCATGTATTTTGCTTAACTCCTCATACTGTAGACATCCAAAACTAGAGCATAAGAACATCACCACTGACCAAAACCAATCTACAATCTTAAGATGTGTTAAAGTGCTGCAGTTCTGAAAGATAGAGATGCACTTGAATCTAGATTCTGACATTTGCCAGCTGTCAACTTGACACAAACAACTCCTAACGCTTCTGTTGCTTTAACTAGTAGTGAAGAAAACAGTAACCTCTACCTAGGTTGTCATGAGGATGAAATGAGTTAATGTGTAAGTACTTAGCAAAGTGCTGGAGACCGCTATGCCTAAGTGCCTTAAGTCCTTATTAACGCTGTTCTTATATCATTCCTTTGTTGTAGGAATGTTTTATTTTTAGAATAGAAATGGTTTAATGCTATTTATTATTATTATTGTTACATTACCATAAAAAAGATAACAACTTCCTACTTCAGTCATTCCTCAGTAACTATATTAATTTATAAAAGTCAGATTTTAGCATCTAACATTCTGAATACAACAAATAGCTGGGTGACAGTAAACTGGTCTGTCCTGCTTTGTATCAGGCACAGTTTACTATGTGAAACTGATACATGCAACTGCTTAAGCAGGAGGTGGAAAATCTCCGTAAATCAGTGAAGCTTGTATCTGCTCATGGTTGTAACTGTGGGTTCCCAATGGCTGAGCTGTATGGCCTCACCATTATCAGTCAGGATATCTGAAAGTTATGAATAAAAAGTAGGTGGGAAGAAAATCAAGCGTGACCAGCAACTGACTTCCCAAGACTACTGAATAAGACTGCCACATGAAATGAGGCCCAGGGCTGGTCTTCTGTCTACCAGCGACTGGAGTACAGTGGACAATTTTTAGTTAAATAAGTGGAGGAACCTGCTTGCTAACATCGTTGCGTGCAATCCTTCAAAAGCAGAGTACTCAGATTTCAACTTTTTTCTCTTGGATCTGAAGGGTGTGGGCCTGAAGCATGTGGCAAACTGGGGTGTTTGGGGGAAGGGTTAAAAGCAAGCAAAATTTAAAGGAAACTAGGTGGATTATTAAAAACAACGAACAGCCCAAGCATCCATAAACAAATGAGTGGATGACCAAAATGTGGTATATATATGCACAATGGAATATTATTCAGATATAAAAAGAAATGAAATTCTCACCCATGCCATAACAGGGATGAGCTCTGAAAACATTATGCAAGTGAAATCAGCCAGACACAAATACTGTATGATGCCACTTATATGAAAGTACCTAGAATAGGCATATTCACAGAGTTACAAAGGAAAATCGATGTTAGTTAAAGGGGCATAGTTTATGTTTGGGATCATGACAAAGTTCTGGAAATAAATGGTGGTGATGGTTACAGACATTATGAATGTACTTAGTGCCAATGATGCATATGCTTAAAAATGGTTAAAATTGTAAATTTTGTTATGTGTATTTTATTGTCTGCAACCATAGCACCCTGGCATCCTATCCCGCCTGATCTCTGAAGCTAAGCAGGGCTGGCCTGGTTAGTCCTTGGATGGGAGACCATCTGGGAATACCAGGTGCTGCAGGCTAGGGAGAAGGACCTGGCAATCCACTTCTGAAACAATCCTCCATTGAAAACCCTATGAATAGCAGAGAAGCACTGACAATAGTGCCAGGCATGGCACAGTGTCAGTAGTGTTTCATTCTGTTATACAGAGGGTTGCTATGAATCAGACCTGACTTGATGGCACCTAACAACAACAACAACATATTTTATTATGATAAAAAACAGTGCAAAGCACTTGGCACAGTGCCTTCCGCACCAAATGCCATATATAACTGAAGCCTGAATAAAATACGTGCCCCATATTTCCTATCAGTTTTCCCCCTCTGCAATAGGGCTGGAATTTTGTTACTGCATACGTACATTCCTAGGAGAAAAAGAGAAATATAGTACATGAGGCATTAACTACAACAAGTTAGGCTAAGGCAAAGGAATGAAGAGAATTAAAAAAAAGAGAGAGAGAGAAAAGGTGAAGAGGCAAAGGATGGCCAAAGCACATGCAAAATGACTTTGCCAGGAAGGTACCATGAGGGAGGATAACATCCACGTTCTTGTCATAGTTGCTATTATGCTAAGAATTTTCTTCTCTTCATTGGAAATTTTAAATGTACAATTTAATGGGTTTCATTCTGACATACTAAGAATTTCCTAAGTCTTTCTCTTTTGCCTACTTCTCTCTGCCTTGTGTATATCTCTGCATGGCTTTCTTTTGCCCCGTGTTCTCTTTTCCTTGCCCTAATGTCAACTTTCTCAGCATTTCTCCTATGAGCCACATTGTAAAATGGATGCACGATCGACGTACCTATTCATGTTAAGCTCCTGTACCGAAATATTAGACCTTAAAGATTTTCTGACTTATTTTTCAAAATATATCAAATTGTTGTTCACTTCCATATGATTGAGTTGGTTTTTCCTGTGTGTTGGTTGTCTTCTAATGACAAAAAGGGTCACTCACAATGTTCTAATGCTGCACTGTCAATGTGGAAGCCACTAGCTACACAAGGATTTTTAAATTGCAATTTATTAAAATTAATTAAAAGTCAAAAAAGCAATTCACTAGTTACACTAGCCATATTTCTTTTTTTTTGTTTTTGTTTTCTTTTTTTTCAGTACTGGGGGTTGAACCCAGGGCCTCCTGCCTGCATGCTTTTGCAAGTGCTGGACCCCTGAGCTGTACCCTCAGCCCATTTTTTTACTTTTTGAGACAGGATCTTGCTAAGTTACGCAGACTACCTGTGGTTTCGAACTTGAGATCCTCCTGCCTCCGCTTCCTGAGTCGCTGGGATTACAGGCATGCGCCACCGCGCCTGGCCTACTAGCCATATTTCAAGTGTTCAACTGCCACATTGACTAGCATTACTATTTTCAAAAGCACAGGGAGGAAATACTTCCATCGTCAGAGAAGTTCTATTGGATAATGCAATTGTAAAGAGCACAATAGAGCAAAGACTGAAGAAACACCTATTTTCATTCTATTAGGTTTCCCCATGATATACCTACCCACAGTAACACCCTGAGGAGTGGGTTACTGCCACCTGCTCTTTCGTCCTCATGAAGTCGACTGTGACCATGTAATAGAAAAACTCACACATACTGTTTGGCAAGGACTATTCGCAAAGCAGACAAAACTTGACAGGTGTTTTCTTGTGGGCTGGAAAACTACCAAGGAGTCAACTTTTATTATCATATGAATCAGTTCTAATGCAGTTAGGTTTATTATTTCACCAATTATTTTTGAATCTTTCTACCTACATTTGAAAGTTTTAATGAAAAAGTTTTAATTTGTCAAAAGTTATTAATTCTGTGAATATAGGTAGCCATCTACTCCTGGTAGACCAGTGCTAAAGAACTACATAACTACACTGCATGCTAGAGAGGCTGAAACAGGAGGATCTCAAGTCTGAAGCTAGCCTGGGCTACACAGAGATTCTGGCTCAAAAATGGAAAAAAAGAAGGATAAAAAGGAAAAAGGAAAAACTATATCCCTAGGACCAGTCTACTCTTTGAAATCAAGCAAATGAGTGCTACAGGTAATGGAAAGATCCACTTGGCTAAATGTTGTATTACCGGTCTGATGGTAGGCTTCAAGTATCTCTTGGATGTTAAGTGAAATCTCATTGCTTTCAGAGTGTTGACTTAGGATACACTTTTTGTTGTGTTAGTGAGGCAGTTATATTTAAGTCTTTTCCATGAACATTAAGTTAGAAAACAAATTATATAGTATAAATGCAATTCTAAAGTCATATTCACAAAATTACTCAAAATATGGGTCTTAAGGGTTAGCTCAGTTGGTAGAGTGCTTGCTTAGCATGCACTGAAGCCCTGAGTTACATCCCCAGCGCTGCAAAAAGGAAAAAGTTAAAAAAAATAATTGCTGAAAGTGGCTGTCTTTGAAAAATGGAATTGTTGTTGTTAGGTGCCATCAAGTCAGGGTCCAACTCATAGTGACCCTCAAAGGGTTTCCAATGACCGATTGTTTTGGGAGTGCTTCAAGAGTGGATTGCCAGGTCCTTCTCTCATTTTTGCAGTGCTGGGGATTGAACCCAAGACCTCAGAGAGTGCAGAGCAGCACTCTACCAACTGAGCTAAACCCCAGCCCCAGTAATGGAATTAGGGCTGATTAATTACAAGGGTTTTGTTTTGTTTTACTTTATTTTCCAAATTTATTCCAGTCACTGTATTACTTAGAAAGGGGAAAAAATTTTATCTTATTTTAAGGTCTCTATTGCTCTAGATAATAGTTTTACAAATAAAATTTAGTAGTTGACAATCTAACAGTTGACAATTTCTTTGAAGTGAAAATAACCAAAGGGTTACCAATTAAACAAAACAATTAAAATTAGTATGAAGAATCTTATAGTTCTTTAAATTTGAAAATTTCTCATAAATTGGGCCAATATACTAGTTTTTCACTTGGAGGGTTATTCTTGGCATTTTTCTTTAACTAGAATCATTTGTGCAGGCTAACACTATAAAACTAAAAATATTCAAAATCACTATTTTATATAAACAAACCAGAAATCAGATTTTTAAAATGTATCAATAAACTGGGTGTGGTGGCACATGCCTGTAATCCCAGATGTCAGGAGGCAGAGGCAGGGGGATTACCACAAGAGGCCATCTTGAACTACACAGCAAGTTCTAGGCTAGCAAGGATTACTTGCAAGATGATGTCTAAAAATACCAATAAGCAATGCCAGGCGCAGTGGCGCATGCCTGTAATCCCAGTGGTTTGGGAGGTGGAGGCAGGAGGATCACAAGTTCAAGACCAGAAGCAGTCTGCGTAACTTAGCGAGACCCTGTCTCAAAAAGTTAAAAAAAAAAAAAAAAAAAAAAAAAAAAAAAAAAAAAAAAAAAAAAAAAAAAAAAAAAAAAAAAAAAAAAAAAAAAAAAAAAAAAAAAAAAAAAAAAGGGCTGGGGGTGCAGCTCAGTGGTCCAGCACTTGCAAAGCATGCAGGCGTGAGGCCCTGGGTTCAACCCCCAGTACCAAAAAAAAAATAAAATAAAATAAAAAAATTAAAATACCAATAAGCAAACAAAAAAGCAAGAAATATCAATATGTAAATGTGATATACACGGACAAGATTTTAAAGTTGCTGATGAAGTGTTTTAAACTCTGGTACATGCATTTTAACAACTCTGTTGAGGAAAAGCAACAATGGAAATCTTCCATATCAACGATATAAGTGGTTTATACAGGTTGATTATTTTTTACCCAAAATGAAATGTTCCAAAATCCAGATTTCAGACTTTCAGATTAGGGATGCTCAATTTGTATGAGAGGCCATGCATTTATGAAATGATCATGTTTATAAAGGTTATTTGCTTTGAGTGTGTTAAACTTCCCAGTGTGGACCTGAAGTTTCCATGTCATTATAATCATTCACTTTAATAGACACTAACAATGTTTAGACACTAACATTGGAAGCATTTTATGGAATAAATTGAAAAGCAAGTCTATTAAAGTTTATGATGACTATATTATATATTCAGACTCAATCCTTTCTACATTTCAGATCCTATGACAAGTGAAAGCTATCTACTAGTTACAAAAGTAAGTAGTATACCACGCGTAGTCTGGTTAATTGTAATTTGCCTTTAAATACCATCTTGGAATTGTAACATATATTATTTAAATTTAAATATTAAACCTGCACATGGATTTAAAATATCATGTCCTTACAACATTTATTACACAGTAAATACTTGAACTTATGGATGCTCATTTATCCAACAAGAGCACCAATCACAATTCATAATTAAAATGTACAACTCAACTTACTTTCAGATTAATAGAGTTAAAATATTAAGATGATTTTATTCCTAAAAAAGATGGCATAACTCTTAGGGCAAGAAGGGAAATATTAAAAGTTAGAACAGATATGGATCATTGGAAAGATTTATGTATTACTGGTGGGAATATGAATGCCCACAATGACTGGGATCATTCTGTAAATGTGGGACCATTTTGTAAATGTGGCATCATTTTGTAAAAGTGAACATTTATATGCACTTGGTGTTGTTAGGTGCCGTGGAGTCGAATCTGACTCTATGTACAACAAATGAAACACTAGCCAACATTCTGCCATGCCTGGCACTATGGTCAGTGCTTCTCTGCCATTTGTAAAGTTTTCAATGGATTTTACATACACTAATACCAGATAATTACAACTTATATCCATATTGTGGTTCTCAAAGGTGTGGTTCCAACACGAGCACTGTTAGAATCACCTGGAAATCTGATAGCAACATATACTCCTAGCTCCACCCCAGACCTACAGAGAATGCAGCTCAGCAATGTGTTTTCTCAAGTCCTCCTGGTTGTTCTGATGCATAAACTAATGCCGTAAAAAATGCTTGCCAAGGTGCACCAGGATACATTTACAGGGATATTCATGGCAACACTGTTAATTTAATAGTAAAATGTAAAGAATATAAATAGCCAAATTTCCGTTGACATGAGAATGGATGAATTGTGGTTGCATTTTTACATAATGGACTTCAACAAAGCAGTGAAAAACTATCACTATGTGGAACACTGTAGATGTTAGAAATATTATCCTGAATGAAAAAATCAAGTTCCAAAAGACTATGTATATCAATTTGAGATACAATTTGAGATACTAGTAAAAAAGAAAAAAAGGGAAATACAAATTTCATGATAATGGCTGCCTTTATGTGAAATGTAAGGGAACAGCAAAGTGGAAAAACAAGTTATTGGTAATATGTTGGTTCTTGGGCTGAATGGCAGGTTTATGGATACTTACTATTTTCCTTTTAATTTATATGCATGTTAATCTTCTTTATTGCATTCTTTTGTATGTATCAAATACATTACACAACATTTATGCTTAAAGAGTGAGCTCTCACGGGATTCTTAAACACAGATGTTTATCTTTATCTCTAATTCTGTAACAGGTTCAACTTTGAATATTTAATACCAACAACATATTTTTGACCGAATGCCAAAACCAGAAGAAAACAATTATTTCCTAGACCAAAAATGCAAGCATCAGTGCCGGATGAAGACCTGTTTCTGAGGCCATTATGGCTGTGATGTTTGGCATGGTGGCTCACATTCAGAAGGTACTTGGCTGTTAGTTGAATGAATGAATGAATGAATGAATGGTGCACAAAACGCCTATGGTTTGCACACTCTCAACTGAGTATTCTGAAGTTAAAATAAAAAGCATTCTTTGTTCAAGATGTATAGGAACTTTGTATTAACAGCAGGTTGCTCAGAAGCCATATACTGCATTTAGATGTCTGAATATTCATTTCAATTGCCTTCATGGCAGATTAAAAAAGAGAACAATGGGAATTCTGATGTATATGGAGAAAGGATGAAAGGTACAAGCATAACTGACCTTTTTGGAGGAATTTAAAAAATAACCCCCTCCCTATAATTTAAAGATCTTAATTTTTTAGCCCTATGGCCTTCAAATGCTTTTCATTGTGTATGCCACTGAGAAAATCTTTCGGAGTATGTGCTCAAACATTTGTATATTTATTTATAAATTATGCACCATTGTCACCAGAAAGGATATGATTTCCAAGTGATGTGAAGACATTTATTTACTCAGACTACGAACTCTCCAGTCAATTTATCACCAAATTCAGTAAGACTCTGCTAAGATTGACTCTAAATATCAAATTAAAAAAAAAAAAAAAGGAAAAAAGCTGTAAAGCCATTTGTCTTCATGTGCTAGAAAATGTTTTATTTATTCATTTATTTTTGTGGTATTTGGGGGTCAAACCCATACTTTGCAGATGCTCTACCAATGAGTTGCACCCCTAGACCCTTTTTTATTTGTTATCTTTACATGGGGTCTCAGTAAGTTACACAGGCTGCCTCTGGCTTTGAACTTGTGATCCTTCTGCTTCCACTTCTCCAGACTCTGAGATTACAGAAGTGTGCCACTGCACCAGGCCTAGAAAATATTTTTAAATGTCTTGCTAATTAGAATGACTTTTTCATATCATTGGCTAATATTTCAAAGAACAAACATTAAGAGAGGTTGTTAATTGTTGTTGTTAGGTGTCAGTCGAGTCGGTATCCGACTCATAGCCACCCTCATAGGGTTTTCAATGGCTGACTGTTCTGGGATTGCCTTGGGAGTGGATTGCCAGGCCCTTCTTCCAGGGGTTGTTAACAGCAGTTATTAAATAACTCTTTAAATAGTCTTCTTTGAAGCTTAGCACCTTTGGAATTCTAAGACCCAAAGAGATCCTTTAATTTAAAAAAAAATCTCAGTTTATGTCAGGAGAAGCAGCAAGTCTGCCTTTTTCTGTTTACTTGTGCTGGTGTAATTAATATTGTCTTTAATCTGCACTTTCCTCTAAGCAATCTTTTGAAGTCAGTTGGCATTTTGGTGAGGGTTAATTAAGACTGGATGGTACAAACCTTAGCAATGGCACTTGTAAGCTTCTATATGAAATAAGATTCAAAGAGAACCAGTCAGTGAAGTAGCTGCCAGCTACTAACCTTTTCATACGTGAAGGCCTTTCTCAATGACTTGAGAAGCTGACATGCTCAGTGACTGGAGACTACTGTTCTTTTCCAGATTAGAAAGACTAACTTTTCATAGTATTTTGTATCTTTAAGTAAAAACATAAATAATAGGTATACCCTCTTGCTTAACTCCAGTGGCTTGTCTAGCACACCCTCTGTGGTATGTCACCTCACTTGGAAAAACTCTGAACACAGAGCCCTCTCTTCAACATTAAAAACATTCACCACTTACCCTTACAGTTATTCATACACAGAAAATGTCTGGTGAGCCTATGATCTGTGACCCTGTAAAGAACTCTGTGCCTCCCCACTCTTAGCTTGATGGCCCACACTCTGAGAACTGCATATCTGAGAATTGCATATCTCTACTTTGGATTTTTATGATCCTTGTAACATAAAATATTTTTGAAATTATTTGAAATGCATTTTTCTCAATCTTTTGCGATTTTCTAGCAAAAGATCTCTAACATAAATAAAATTTAAATCCAAATATCTATCCCAGTCAAAAGTAGGACAGCTTTAAAAATGATAAGTTTTTAAAAACATTTACTGGTAGTAAAAATAATATGCAATGACCAACTCATCAAATCTTTGATGACAATAAAACTCAGTGGGTTCCTAAGAGATTTAAAACATAGTAAAATGTCTATGACCATGTCTAAACATGTTGTCTTTCATGGACTAACACAGCAGAGATGCTGGATGGAAAGGTGAATTAGGTTTGCATTTGAGGGCATTTTATAATTGCAGCATTGGAGGTAGTTAGTCTATCTTCAGTTACAACATAAATTTTAGATTATCAATATTAGGTAACTACAAGTTTAGAAAAAGTTGATCAGAAATAAAGTAAACTTTGTGAAGCACATTTTTGGGATAGCATTCGGGAAAACTCAAGAACTTGAATTTATTGCCAATACTGTTTTTGTATGAGAATTAAATCTCTTAAGACTAGAACACAAACCATACTGCAGTACAGATTTCCAGAGCATGTTCACTCAAAACTGCAGAGTTGGAAGGCCACTTTTTAGGCCCTTTGGACAGTTGTTTATTTAAAAATTTACATTTCCAGAATGTGCAGAAAATCAAAGTATTGTGGCAAATAACAGAGTGAGGCTAATTTATCTTTACCTGAGACTTTAAAGGCTTAGTTACTTCTGGGTGCCATTTAGCCACCCAAGAAATGTCTGCTTTGAACAGTCAAAAATTTTCCAAAGAAGCTGAGCAACTTTCATGGGTGGGGCAAGAGGCTGAGAAGCAGCAGGGTTCATTGCGGTTTGCTCCAGCGCTGGAAAAAAATATTTAGCACCACGCCTTCAACCAAGGCCTAACACAGCCAAAGCTACGGTCAACTCAACTCATTCTGGTCAGCTGTCACAGCCTCTAAGAAACCAAAACAAGGCGACATAATAAAACGCGTACAGAAGTTTGTACAGCGGCGGGGCTAGGGGACTGGGGCACCTAAGAGAGAGAGGAAAGCCATCAGGAGTAGGTCCCAGTTTCAAAAAGCCTCTATTCGACCTCGGGCGTTGGGATATTTTGTCCGTCCACCGGTAGTTTAGTTCTTTTTGCCTGGCCAGTCTTTCAAGCCTCGGTGATCACTACCACTTTGCAGAGCAAATCATTACTCAGCACCCAGGGGGACAGGGGCGCCTTCTCCGGCCAGGCAAGGGGGCCGAGGTGTCTCAGGCGAGGAGTGGGAAGAGGACCTCGGCCGAGCGCCCAGGTGACAGCGGCCCTCGGCGCGCCCCGCGTCCCCTCGGTCCTCCTGGACCAACACCCTGGACCGAGAACCGCAGAGCGGCGGCGGATCCGCGCGGGTCCCGAGCCGCGGCGGAGGCTTGGGCAGGTCCGGCGAGGACCCCGGGGACCCCCCGGGAGCACGCCCCCCTCCCGCGCCCAACTTCAGCCCCGGCCCGCAGCCGCGGGCGCTCGGCGGCCCTCGCCCACAGCCGGCCCCCCCGACCCCCCGCGCCCCCTTACCTTTCCGTTCTTGGGGCTGCCGTTCAGGAACAGGGTCACCCGCCTCATCGCGCTGCCCCCGCCGGGTCCTGAGTGAGCCGCCACCCTCCCGCCTTGCCTTCCCCCAACCTTTTTCTCCTCCCGCCCTTCCCCTCCCTCCACCCACTCGGGCTCTCCTCCCTTCGCCACCTTCCTTCTCTGGCGGACACACCACACACGCACTCTCAGTCCCACACCCCGGGGTTGGACGGCCCTCCTGCCCACCCCGCCCCTAGGCGCCTCAGCCTGTTTGGGACCCTTCCCCCACCCCTCTGAGAACGACACTGCGTTTTGCCAATCAACTCGTGGCGCTGGCCACGGCGCAGCCAATCAAAACCCTGGATTGGGTGGGGCTCAGACTAACCCAGTCGGGGTGGAGGGAGGGAAGAAAGGCTGAAGGATGGTAGACGGAAAGGGGTGTCAGCCAATTAGAGCAGAACCTACAGCCAGATCAGCGGCTCTAAGCGTCACTGAGCAGGCGCACCCTCAAGTCTAGGTAGCACTCTTTTGCATACGGAGGCGGGGTTTCAGAAAGGAGGTGGAGCGCTAGGGGATCCACAAACCAGTCAGCGCCTCTTCTTGCTTTAGCCCCTCCTACCCGCTCCACCCACTGAAGAAACGGCTGCGGTCTGGATTGGCTAATTGGGTAAAAGAGCCAGTCCATCGTTCCGTCAGGATTGGCCCAAAGATTCTTTTTCGAAGTTTGCGGTGTCCAATGGGAAGGCGGGAGGCGGGGCTAAGTGCTTAACTGAAAGCTCGCTCCGCGGAGCTCTCACAGAAAGTAGTCCTCAGGTTCGGCTTGGTGGCTGCTCCCTTAGCCCGGAGGCGGCTGCCCGCTGGCGGTGGCTTCTCTCCGCAGCCGGGGGTCCCTGTTGCGCCTGAGAGAGCGCGGAAGAGGCCCGCACAGAGCGGGGTGCGCGCTGACACGTGCCGGCGCGGCGCGCATAGATTCGCCGGGCGGTCCCGGCCCGAGGAGGCGGGACCGGGATTTGAATCTGGCGGCGGGCGGACGGCCGCGCGGTGGGCTGTGTGGGCCGCGGCGACGCCCGCACCCGGAGCGGCCTGGAGGAGAGCAGCACCCGCTGCCCGCCGTGCTCCCTCAGGTGCTTACCCGAGAGGTCCCTTCGGGTCCGGCGAGCCGGGGGCGGGACGGCGCGACGCGGGTCGGCTGGGGTCTTGGAAGACGGAGCCGGGCGCCGGCGAGGGAAGCGGGCGGACGGGGGCGGCGCCCGGCTCTGTGCCTTAACGGTGGCCGCGCTGTGCCGTTTCTCGGGGGGCTTCTCAGTGTCGCGCTTACCCGCCCCAGGGGGACAGCGACCTCTGACGACCTGCCCGGGGTTCCCTTTAAAGTGCAGGAGGCTTCTGGGGGGGGGGGGGCCCTTGGG